>JAJOZX010005167.1:0-349936 GCA_023014485.1 Bathynomus jamesi
ACAAGCAATAATTTACTGTAATAGCGATGTCAGATTTATCCTAAAACAACAGGAAAGCAATGGTTTTAGCATGTTTTGGTGGAAAAAAAACCCTTATACCCTGAACCCTATACCGATCAGTTTGTGATGCGTGATCTTTACAGGGGCTCTGCCCCCGTACCCCGGAGGCCTAAATTATACAAATGATAATGTAATAACATGTTAAGTTATGCACTTTTTAGTCTTCATCTAGGGCACATGACGAATCAAGTTCTCAACACAGCCGCGAGCTCTACTAGCGTCACCGCACATCCGTCACAGACCGAAGCCATTTTCAAACTGAAGTGAATGAATGATAGTAGGGTTGCCAACTCAAAATTTCCTAGATTCATGCCCAAAAAGCACTGAAGCAGCTACATATATTTTTTCGTAATTTTCTAAATTCGTTTTTTTGACTATGCGACACATGCAATCAACGTATTTTAATGAGAGAAACAACTTTGTCTCTATGGTATTTTTCGAAATTTTGCTTAAGTGGCGCCCGTATTCTGAACCATTACGTAGTTTTTTATCAGAATTATAGTTTCCTGACGTAGTTTTTCTCTGCTTTCTTGGAATTTGACGCACATTTCTCGTGCAAATGAGTAGAAACACTCCGTATTTTTGAATGGAAAAAAAAATAGTTTTTATTCATTTGCACAAGAAATGGGTGGTTAATATTTGGCTGGACACAGGGGCTAACGAGAAATGAGAGGTTGTTTCACTAGCACTATTTTTTATGCTCTTTACGCTGCACAGTGCCACAAATGGGTTAAAAAACGGTCAAAAACCAAAAATAACAAATTTAAGTAAATTCTATTAAAACCATTTCCACGTCAAAATAAAACACTTCTACTTACTGATTTAAGTATTTGAAATTTTATTCTCTTACATTAAGGCAAGAAAAATCTACGAAATAATATACATTGTCTTAAAATATCTTGGAGGGGACAAAATATGTTTGTTCTAACAACTTACTTGAAGTTACTATATCACAAAAAATTGCCTGTAGTTTCATGTTCTGCTTAGTTCTATTGAAAGAATAAACAGTTTAGAACATTTTCATGCATATTTTTTTATTGAAAACTAAAAAGATAGCATTAATTAAAAAAACTATGGCAATATCATAGATTACAGATTAAATTGTTATCTAGAAAATGTGTAAAATTAGCAAAACAAAAATGGGGAATGTAATTTTTGTGTTAAACATTAATGCAACATTTAAGTAAATCAAAGAAACAAAACGTTTTTGCGACTATTTGCGACTTTGCGTGTTAGAACATTTAAATATTAGTTCTGATGAGGAAGATATGTTCTAAATATGAAGTTTTTGTAATTTTGTTTACACTATTTACACTTTTTTTCATATCAGTTGTCACACTTATTTGGGGGAATTAATTTCATAAACTTTAAGAGGTATTACGATGTTTTTTATTTACCCATTCTGATATAGTGGCAGGTCATTTGACAAAATCTGCAAAACATAGGCCTAATTAACAATTATCTGCTTAGTATATTTTTAGTAATTTGAGAAACTTAAGAAACTACAGTAGGTCATAACCTATTGATTTGGAATATTATTATTATTTATAGAAAAATCACTCAATATGTCACCATTACATATATACAAAAGGTACTAAACATAATTTTTTATTAAAATAAATCATAATTAAACATTTCAACTACATAAAACTAAGTACAATTGAAAAAAATAATTTTGGCCGTTTTTTAACCCATTTGTGGCACTGTGCGCTGGTACTAATCACTTTTTGTGGAAATGTAAGATTATAGAAAAAATTACAAATTACATTTTTATAGTGAATATTTCCTGTTTTGGCTATAATGTACTTTTTTTCATAAAATATTTTTCCTGATTGGGCTATTTTTTCGCTACTCTGCGACTTAATTAATTGGTTGTTGTTGTTTAGCCGATCAGCCCACCCTGATCGAGCAAGCCGGCGGTCACGCAGGTAACCGATCGCCCTCTCCGGAGTGGACCAGAGGCTTCAGCGCACTAGTGATGTTGTGTTGTGTTCGTTGTTGTGCTAGAGCGCTACAGTCCGTCATGTTTTCAATTGTTTGTGGTGTGTCCTGGCACAGGTAGCAGGTGTCGTCTATGGAGTTGTCTAGTCTGTGCTTATATGTCCGTAAGTTGGGGTGATGTCCACATCGGAATCGTACTAAGTTAACTCGATCCGATCTAATCAGGCTGATCTCTGACCTGTTAATGGGTGGCGGCTTCGCACCTAGGACCACATTCGGACAGAGTCGTGTCAGTACTTTGTTGGTTAGGTGTGTGTGTGTATGTGTTTTCTGTACTGTGTGATGTCTGTGGGGCGTGGTATGGAATGGAGTATTTGGTTATAATATCTCTCTGGTGTTACCTTAATGGTGCGAGGTGTTGGTGCATGATTGTACATGTAGTGGCAAGGGTGTTGTGGGTTAGTTGTCGCTGCTGCCATGAATTGTGTTCCCCTCATGTCTAAATGTTCCCTAACTTTCAGTAATTTTGTTTCTGCGTGCAGGTGTTCTATTGGTGTTGTTTGAGTGCATCCTGTAATGATACGAAGTGCGTTGTTTTGTATTGTCTGTAAGGTGTTTATGTGTGCGTTTGAGATAATGGGTGCCCAGCATGGGCTAGCATAGTCCATAACTGAGCGAATATATTGTTTGTATATGAGTGATGTTGTTTCCTGCTGGTGTCCAAAGTTTGTGCCTGTTAGTACCCTAAGCGTGTTAAGTCTTGGCGTACATTTGTTTTTAATGTCCTGAATGTGGTTTGCAAAAGATAATGATGTGCTGTATGTGACCCCAAGTATTTTGGTCCTCTGAGTGTGTGGAATGTTGATGTTGTTCAGTGTAAGCTGTGGAATTACCTGGTGTTCTTTTTTGTTGCTTGTAAGCAAGGTGATGGTTGATTTTGTGGCCGCTACTTTGAGTCTATTGTGTGTGAGCCAGTCTTGTATACTGTTTATGTATGTTTGTAGGTTATTTGTAGCGGTGTCGATGTTGTTGTGGGTGGATGTTAGAGTGATGTCATCTGCATATGATGATAATGTAAGCTTGTTATCTATGGGTGTTGGAATGTCATGCATGTATAAGTTGAAGAGTGTTGGTGAGAGAACAGAGCCTTGAGGGACCCCGTTCGGAAAAAGCTTGTTTTTGGATGACTTGCCATTAAATGTGACATGTAAGTATCTTCCTGAAAGATAGTTGCTCAGCCACCTTTTGGTAATTGTGCATGTTTGTGTTGAGTGTTTTGTTTATGAGAGGGAAGCGTGGGATAGCATCAAATGCTTTACTAATGTCTATTGTTGCTAATAGTGTACATTGAGCTGGTCGTCTGGAGTTGATGCCATCCATGATGTGCTGCGTGAGGTTAGTGAGTAATGTCGTGGTTGAGTGGTGAGGTCTGAATCCATGTTGAGTAGGCGATAGTGGAATGTGTGGGTTGGTGATTTGTAAGATTAGTCTTTCTGTTACTTTGGAAGGTGTGCATAGTAAAGTAATGGGGCTATAGGAAGCTGGTTCTGTTGGATTTTTGTTTGGTTTGAGTAGTGTAATAATTTTACCTTGTTTCCATATGTCAGGAATAATACAGTGTTGGTATGAATAGGTGCTGATATTTGTGAGAGCTAGTATTCCTTGTGGGCCCAAGTGTTTAAGGTGTATGTTAGATATGTTGTCTGGTCCAGTAGCCTTCGAATTCTTAATGTTTTTGATGATCTTGGTGGTCTGGTCTGTATTGAAGGGTGTAATGGACGTGTCGAGGCTGTAGGTTTTCTTGTGTCTGGCTGTTTGTCTGTCTGCGTGTTTCTGGTTGTTGTCTCTGTTTAAGTGACTTATCTTTGCGTAGTGATTAACTAGAATGTTAGCTTGTTGTGTGTATGTTGGGATATTATTTTGGCTGCGACAGATAGCCGCGTGTGGTGTGAATGCCGCTGTTAGAGTGGGTAATGCTGTTTATAGTCTTGTATAGCCTGGATGTATCTGTGGAGTGGTTTAGTGTTGTTATGAATTCCCTGAATGTTTCTGTTTGTTTTTCTTTGAGTTTGTTGTTTATTTCTGTGTTGAGCTGTTGTATCTGCTGTTTTATGGCTTCTGTGTGTGGTGTTTGTGTGTTATATTTGAAGTTGTTACGTTGCCTTATGAGGTGGGCTATTTCTCTAGTGTAATTCGAATTGTATTTCCTAATGTTGCCCTTGGGTATGTATTTGTTTGAATTATTGATGATCTGATTAAATGTCTTGAGTGTTGTATTGATGTTTATGATGGGTGTGCTGTTTAATGTGGTGAATTGTTCCGTAGTCTGTATTTTGAACTGTTCCCAATCAGCTTTCTTGTAATTTCTGTAGATGTGCCTAAGGCTGTTGGGGCAGAGTGTAGAATGTGTTGTAATGATGATGGGCAGGTGGTCTGATGACAGTTGTTTTTCTGTTCTCCATTGTGTATGTGTTGCTAGTGAGGGGGAACAGAACGTTATGTCTGGGGAGGAGTTTGAATATCCTTCTTGATGTGGTATGTGTGTATGTTCTTCTGTATTGTTAAGAATGAAGAGGCTGTTTAGTTGTGTGGCTATGTTGGCGCCTCTGGTGTTGTTTTGGTTGTGCAGGTACCAACTAGTGTCTTTGGCGTTGAAGTCTCCTCCTAAGATGACATTAGTGAGAGAGGCCAGATTGTGTAACTGTGGAGTGTAATTGGCTGGCACCTGAGGTGAACTATCTGGTGGGATGTAAATGTTGATTAGTGTGGTGTTGTGTTTTGTGCGTGTTTTAATGTTAACTGCCTGTATTTCTATCGTGTTATCTGCTTGGATTGTGTTTGTAATGTTTTGGGTAGCATCAGTGTAGCTAATGCTTTTACGTATGTAAGTGATGAGTCCACCCCCGTTACCCCCAGTACGATCTTGACGGATCGCCGTGAAGTCAGGAATGGTGGGTGTTTTGTGTGTGTGTTTTAGTTTTGTTTTTTGTATAAGTGCTATGTGAATGTTTTGTTTGTGTACGAATTCCCTAAGCTGCATGATTTTGTTTGTGAGGCCATCTACGTTGGTTGGTTGGTTGGTTTCTGTTCTGTCTATTTTTTTTTCTAATTGGATTCAGTTTGGTCGTGTTTGTGATAGAATTATGACGTGCTGTTCGTGTGGTTTCTGACTTTGAGAACTTGATTCGTCATGTGCCCTAGATGAAGAGAAAGCATTGGATGTTTTTATCAATTACGGTGTTATTCTCTCATCCTTAACTTGCCCGAAATGTGACAGTGAGTGCCTAATACGAAAAGATCAGAAGATATTTAGGTGAAATAACCAATATCAACCTGTTAGGCCAACTGAATGCCCGGTTAGGTCAACTGTACACCCTTGATGATTGGTTAGGTTAAGTAATGATATTTTCGTTAGTTTAAACGAAAATGACACGGCCTGAAGTTGAAATAAAAAATGTATTTTTCTAGTGTATTTTGGTGTGCTCTGTTGAAATATAACTTTCATTTCCTGTGCAAATATGACGAAATATGACTCCAAAATAATGTAAACAAATTCTTATTTCTTTACATTTGCACAGGTTGGTTAGGTTAGTTAATTTAGTTAGGTTAGCTATTTTTTTATTAGAATTACATTTTTCTGGTGTAGTTTTCTCTGCTTTGTTGGAATTTGACACACATTTCTTGTGCAAATGAGTAGAAACACTCCGTATTTTGGAATGGAAAAAAAATAGTTTTTATTCATTTGCACAAGAAATGGGTATCAGATTCGAACAAAGCAGAGAAAACTACACTAGAAAAATGTAATTTTGATAAAAAATGTAGCCCCTGTGTCCAGCCATGTTTTCTCATAAGAAATCAACAAAAATGATTCATCAAAACAAAGCTAATGCTGTCAAATAATTTGGGACGCTATTCGTTTATTTTTGGTTGGTTGAATAATTTGGGACGCCAAAATAGGATATTGCCAAGCACTGGCCTTCAATCATTGCAATTTCAGGACTACATTGGCCTAGTCCATCGTTGCTGTGGCGAAATCTTCAAACCTGGGCCACAGTGTTGGGCTTCCGACATTTTCAGCCTGCACAATCAAAGTCATCGAGGAGATGCTCATTACATTACATTTCATTTCATTTGGAAAACATGAAGCCACTGGGGCCTATCGAGATTATCCAAGTCATGAGCTAATGAAAGTGTCCAAATCTTTCTTATAACTAAGGAGCTACTATTTACCATATCATATGGCAAGTTATCCCAGAAATCTACTATATGACTGAAAAAATATTTTCATAGGTCACGTCATAGTCGATATATATAGTATTATAGGTTAACATATTTTAAATGAAATGGGCTGGACCTGTAAATCAAAATAACGGTCGTATTATCGTGACTACCAAATTGTTCATCATGTATTTTTGCTCTCGTCATTTTCGCTTAAACTAACGAAAATATCACAACTTAACCTAACCAATCATCAAGGGCGTACAGTTGACCTAACCGGGCATTATATTTAGGTGAAATAACTAATATTAACCTGTTAGGTTAATTGAATGCCCAGTTAAGTTAATTGAATGCCCAGTTAGGTCAACTGAATGCCCGGTTAGGTCAACTGTACGCCCTTGATGATTGGTTAGGTTAAGTTGTAATATTTTCGTTAGTTTAAACGAAAATTACGAGAGCAAAAATACATAATAAACAGTTTGGTAGTCCCGATAATACGTAAGTACCAAAATAACTTTTTATGAGGTAGTTTTAGTCGCTTTATTCAAATTGGTCACTCATTTTTTGTCCAAACCTGAAAACATTTTGAATTTCTGTATCATATCTCCTCGAATTTACCTTGAAGCGCTTCTGCCTCAAGGGTGTCTGCTCCCGCAGAGTCCGCTCAGAACTTTCCGAGGCTGGGCCATAATGTAGTCGCCACCTTTCTTTTCTCTTGTTCATCCCATGCGATTTGATCTACTATCGAATTTGTGAGGGCTGGTCTGGCAGAGGACTACTCTGGCACTGTGTGTTGGTCGGGTATGTTGGCTAAAAACATGTCTAAGGTGGATACAATTGGTTCGGTATTGGGAGCGACTAAAAGCCCTAGAATTTTCCAGGTGTCGTACAAAACGCCTCAAAATTAACCAGAAAAGTTTGTTCTCGTCATTTTCGTTTAAACTAACGAAAATATCACGACTTAACCTAACGAGTCATCAAGGACGTACAGATGACCTAACCGAGCATTCAATTGACCTAACCAGGCATTCATTGATCTAACCTGGCATTCAATTAACCTAAAAGGTTAATATTGGTTATTTCACCTAAATATCTTCTGATCTTTTCATATTAGGCACTCACGGTCACATTTCATGATTTCAGGCAAGTTAAGGATGAGAGAATAATGCCGTAATTGATAAAAACATCCAATCCTTTGTCTTCATCTAGGGCACATGGCGAATCAAGTTCTCAAAGTAGAAATCACACGAACGGCACGTCATAATTCTATCACAAACACCACCAAACTGAATCCAATTAGAAAAAAAAAAAATAGCCAGAACAAAAACCAACAAACTAATTAAGTCGCAGAGTAGCGAAAAAATAGCCTAATCAGGAAAAATATTTTATGAAAAAAGTACATTATAGGCAAAACAGGAAATATATTTGGTAACGGTTGAGAATAGGGGCGCCACCTCAATTTTCGTGTTTTTTCCACCAAAACATGCTAAAACCATTGTTTCCTCTTGTTTAGGATGAATGTGACCATCGCCATTACAGTAAATTATTGCTTGAAGTGATTTCACCCCCCCCCCCCCCAACCCCTCCTACAATCTGGGGAGACCACCGTGGGAATCGGGGATTTTGGGTGGGGGAACACAGCACAAGCAATAATTTACTGTAATAGCGATGGTCAGATTTATCCTAAAACAACAGGAAAGCAATGGTTTTAGCATGTTTTGGTGGAAAAAAACCCTTATACCCTGAACCCTATACCGATCAGTTTGTGATGCGTGATCTTTACAGGGGCTCTGCCCCCGTACCCCGGAGGCCTAAATTATACAAATGATAATGTAATAACATGTTAAGTTATGCACTTTTTAGTCTTCATCTAGGGCACATGACGAATCAAGTTCTCAACACAGCCGCGAGCTCTACTAGCGTCACCGCACATCCGTCACAGACCGAAGCCATTTTCAAACTGAAGTGAATGAATGATAGTAGGGTTGCCAACTCAAAATTTCCTAGATTCATGCCCAAAAAGCACTGAAGCAGCTACATATATTTTTTCGTAATTTTCTAAATTCGTTTTTTTGACTATGCGACACATGCAATCAACGTATTTTAATGAGAGAAACAACTTTGTCTCTATGGTATTTTTCGAAATTTTGCTTAAGTGGCGCCCGTATTCTGAACCATTACGTAGTTTTTTATCAGAATTATAGTTTCCTGACGTAGTTTTCTCTGCTTTCTTGGAATTTGACGCACATTTCTCGTGCAAATGAGTAGAAACACTCCGTATTTTTGAATGGAAAAAAAAATAGTTTTTATTCATTTGCACAAGAAATGGGTGGTTAATATTTGGCTGGACACAGGGGCTAACGAGAAATGAGAGGTTGTTTCACTAGCACTATTTTTTATGCTCTTTACGCTGCACAGTGCCACAAATGGGTTAAAAAACGGTCAAAAACCAAAAATAACAAATTTAAGTAAATTCTATTAAAACCATTTCCACGTCAAAATAAAACACTTCTACTTACTGATTTAAGTATTTGAAATTTTATTCTCTTACATTAAGGCAAGAAAAATCTACGAAATAATATACATTGTCTTAAAATATCTTGGAGGGGACAAAATATGTTTGTTCTAACAACTTACTTGAAGTTACTATATCACAAAAAATTGCCTGTAGTTTCATGTTCTGCTTAGTTCTATTGAAAGAATAAACAGTTTAGAACATTTTCATGCATATTTTTTTATTGAAAACTAAAAAGATAGCATTAATTAAAAAAACTATGGCAATATCATAGATTACAGATTAAATTGTTATCTAGAAAATGTGTAAAATTAGCAAAACAAAAAATGGGGAATGTAATTTTTGTGTTAAACATTAATGCAACATTTAAGTAAATCAAAGAAACAAAACGTTTTTGCGACTATTTGCGACTTTGCGTGTTAGAACATTTAAATATTAGTTCTGATGAGGAAGATATGTTCTAAATATGAAGTTTTTGTAATTTTGTTTACACTATTTACACTTTTTTTCATATCAGTTGTCACACTTAGTTTGGGGGAATTAATTTCATAAACTTTAAGAGGTATTACGATGTTTTTTATTTACCCATTCTGATATAGTGGCAGGTTATCAAATAATGTTTTAAACAATAGATGTGTATAGTGATTAAAATGAAACCATACTTATTTTAGTGTCATTTGACAAAATCTGCAAAACATAGGCCTAATTAACAATTATCTGCTTAGTATATTTTTAGTAATTTGAGAAACTTAAGAAACTACAGTAGGTCATAACCTATTGATTTGGAATATTATTATTATTTATAGAAAAATCACTCAATATGTCACCATTACATATATACAAAAGGTACTAAACATAATTTTTTATTAAAATAAATCATAATTAAACATTTCAACTACATAAAACTAAGTACAATTGAAAAAAATAATTTTGGCCGTTTTTTAACCCATTTGTGGCACTGTGCGCTGGTACTAATCACTTTTTGTGGAAATGTAAGATTATAGAAAAAATTACAAATTACATTTTTATGAATATTTCCTGTTTTGGCTATAATGTACTTTTTTTCATAAAATATTTTTCCTGATTGGGCTATTTTTTCGCTACTCTGCGACTTAATTAATTGGTTGTTGTTGTTTAGCCGATCAGCCCACCCTGATCGAGCAAGCCGGCGGTCACGCAGGTAACCGATCGCCCTCTCCGGAGTGGACCAGAGGCTTCAGCGCACTAGTGATGTTGTGTTGTGTTCGTTGTTGTGCTAGAGCGCTACAGTCCGTCATGTTTTCAATTGTTTGTGGTGTGTCCTGGCACAGGTAGCAGGTGTCGTCTATGGAGTTGTCTAGTCTGTGCTTATATGTCCGTAAGTTGGGGTGATGTCCACATCGGAATCGTACTAAGTTAACTCGATCCGATCTAATCAGGCTGATCTCTGACCTGTTAATGGGTGGCGGCTTCGCACCTAGGACCACATTCGGACAGAGTCGTGTCAGTACTTTGTTGGTTAGGTGTGTGTGTGTATGTGTTTTCTGTACTGTGTGATGTCTGTGGGGCGTGGTATGGAATGGAGTATTTGGTTATAATATCTCTCTGGTGTTACCTTAATGGTGCGAGGTGTTGGTGCATGATTGTACATGTAGTGGCAAGGGTGTTGTGGGTTAGTTGTCGCTGCTGCCATGAATTGTGTTCCCCTCATGTCTAAATGTTCCCTAACTTTCAGTAATTTTGTTTCTGCGTGCAGGTGTTCTATTGGTGTTGTTTGAGTGCATCCTGTAATGATACGAAGTGCGTTGTTTTGTATTGTCTGTAAGGTGTTTATGTGTGCGTTTGAGATAATGGGTGCCCAGCATGGGCTAGCATAGTCCATAACTGAGCGAATATATTGTTTGTATATGAGTGATGTTGTTTCCTGCTGGTGTCCAAAGTTTGTGCCTGTTAGTACCCTAAGCGTGTTAAGTCTTGGCGTACATTTGTTTTTAATGTCCTGAATGTGGTTTGCAAAAGATAATGATGTGCTGTATGTGACCCCAAGTATTTTGGTCCTCTGAGTGTGTGGAATGTTGATGTTGTTCAGTGTAAGCTGTGGAATTACCTGGTGTTCTTTTTTGTTGCTTGTAAGCAAGGTGATGGTTGATTTTGTGGCCGCTACTTTGAGTCTATTGTGTGTGAGCCAGTCTTGTATACTGTTTATGTATGTTTGTAGGTTATTTGTAGCGGTGTCGATGTTGTTGTGGGTGGATGTTAGAGTGATGTCATCTGCATATGATGATAATGTAAGCTTGTTATCTATGGGTGTTGGAATGTCATGCATGTATAAGTTGAAGAGTGTTGGTGAGAGAACAGAGCCTTGAGGGACCCCGTTCGGAAAAAGCTTGTTTTTGGATGACTTGCCATTAAATGTGACATGTAAGTATCTTCCTGAAAGATAGTTGCTCAGCCACCTTTTGGTATTATTGTGCATGTTTGTGTTGAGTGTTTTGTTTATGAGAGGGAAGCGTGGGATAGCATCAAATGCTTTACTAATGTCTATTGTTGCTAATAGTGTACATTGAGCTGGTCGTCTGGAGTTGATGCCATCCATGATGTGCTGCGTGAGGTTAGTGAGTAATGTCGTGGTTGAGTGGTGAGGTCTGAATCCATGTTGAGTAGGCGATAGTGGAATGTGTGGGTTGGTGATTTGTAAGATTAGTCTTTCTGTTACTTTGGAAGGTGTGCATAGTAAAGTAATGGGGCTATAGGAAGCTGGTTCTGTTGGATTTTTGTTTGGTTTGAGTAGTGTAATAATTTTACCTTGTTTCCATATGTCAGGAATAATACAGTGTTGGTATGAATAGGTGCTGATATTTGTGAGAGCTAGTATTCCTTGTGGGCCCAAGTGTTTAAGGTGTATGTTAGATATGTTGTCTGGTCCAGTAGCCTTCGAATTCTTAATGTTTTTGATGATCTTGGTGGTCTGGTCTGTATTGAAGGGTGTAATGGACGTGTCGAGGCTGTAGGTTTTCTTGTGTCTGGCTGTTTGTCTGTCTGCGTGTTTCTGGTTGTTGTCTCTGTTTAAGTGACTTATCTTTGCGTAGTGATTAACTAGAATGTTAGCTTGTTGTGTGTATGTTGGGATATTATTTTGGCTGCGACAGATAGCCGCGTGTGGTGTGAATGCCGCTGTTAGAGTGGGTAATGCTGTTTATAGTCTTGTATAGCCTGGATGTATCTGTGGAGTGGTTTAGTGTTGTTATGAATTCCCTGAATGTTTCTGTTTGTTTTTCTTTGAGTTTGTTGTTTATTTCTGTGTTGAGCTGTTGTATCTGCTGTTTTATGGCTTCTGTGTGTGGTGTTTGTGTGTTATATTTGAAGTTGTTACGTTGCCTTATGAGGTGGGCTATTTCTCTAGTGTAATTCGAATTGTATTTCCTAATGTTGCCCTTGGGTATGTATTTGTTTGAATTATTGATGATCTGATTAAATGTCTTGAGTGTTGTATTGATGTTTATGATGGGTGTGCTGTTTAATGTGGTGAATTGTTCCGTAGTCTGTATTTTGAACTGTTCCCAATCAGCTTTCTTGTAATTTCTGTAGATGTGCCTAAGGCTGTTGGGGCAGAGTGTAGAATGTGTTGTAATGATGATGGGCAGGTGGTCTGATGACAGTTGTTTTTCTGTTCTCCATTGTGTATGTGTTGCTAGTGAGGGGGAACAGAACGTTATGTCTGGGGAGGAGTTTGAATATCCTTCTTGATGTGGTATGTGTGTATGTTCTTCTGTATTGTTAAGAATGAAGAGGCTGTTTAGTTGTGTGGCTATGTTGGCGCCTCTGGTGTTGTTTTGGTTGTGCAGGTACCAACTAGTGTCTTTGGCGTTGAAGTCTCCTCCTAAGATGACATTAGTGAGAGAGGCCAGATTGTGTAACTGTGGAGTGTAATTGGCTGGCACCTGAGGTGAACTATCTGGTGGGATGTAAATGTTGATTAGTGTGGTGTTGTGTTTTGTGCGTGTTTTAATGTTAACTGCCTGTATTTCTATCGTGTTATCTGCTTGGATTGTGTTTGTAATGTTTTGGGTAGCATCAGTGTAGCTAATGCTTTTACGTATGTAAGTGATGAGTCCACCCCCGTTACCCCCAGTACGATCTTGACGGATCGCCGTGAAGTCAGGAATGGTGGGTGTTTTGTGTGTGTGTTTTAGTTTTGTTTTTTGTATAAGTGCTATGTGAATGTTTTGTTTGTGTACGAATTCCCTAAGCTGCATGATTTTGTTTGTGAGGCCATCTACGTTGGTTGGTTGGTTGGTTTCTGTTCTGTCTATTTTTTTTTCTAATTGGATTCAGTTTGGTCGTGTTTGTGATAGAATTATGACGTGCTGTTCGTGTGGTTTCTGACTTTGAGAACTTGATTCGTCATGTGCCCTAGATGAAGAGAAAGCATTGGATGTTTTTATCAATTACGGTGTTATTCTCTCATCCTTAACTTGCCCGAAATGTGACAGTGAGTGCCTAATACGAAAAGATCAGAAGATATTTAGGTGAAATAACCAATATCAACCTGTTAGGCCAACTGAATGCCCGGTTAGGTCAACTGTACACCCTTGATGATTGGTTAGGTTAAGTAATGATATTTTCGTTAGTTTAAACGAAAATGACACGGCCTGAAGTTGAAATAAAAAATGTATTTTTCTAGTGTATTTTGGTGTGCTCTGTTGAAATATAACTTTCATTTCCTGTGCAAATATGACGAAATATGACTCCAAAATAATGTAAACAAATTCTTATTTCTTTACATTTGCACAGGTTGGTTAGGTTAGTTAATTTAGTTAGGTTAGCTATTTTTTTATTAGAATTACATTTTTCTGGTGTAGTTTTCTCTGCTGCTTTGTTGGAATTTGACACACATTTCTTGTGCAAATGAGTAGAAACACTCCGTATTTTGGAATGGAAAAAAAATAGTTTTTATTCATTTGCACAAGAAATGGGTATCAGATTCGAACAAAGCAGAGAAAACTACACTAGAAAAATGTAATTTTGATAAAAAATGTAGCCCCTGTGTCCAGCCATGTTTTCTCATAAGAAATCAACAAAAATGATTCATCAAAACAAAGCTAATGCTGTCAAATAATTTGGGACGCTATTCGTTTATTTTTGGTTGGTTGAATAATTTGGGACGCCAAAATAGGATATTGCCAAGCACTGGCCTTCAATCATTGCAATTTCAGGACTACATTGGCCTAGTCCATCGTTGCTGTGGCGAAATCTTCAAACCTGGGCCACAGTGTTGGGCTTCCGACATTTTCAGCCTGCACAATCAAAGTCATCGAGGAGATGCTCATTACATTACATTTCATTTCATTTGGAAAACATGAAGCCACTGGGGCCTATCGAGATTATCCAAGTCATGAGCTAATGAAAGTGTCCAAATCTTTCTTATAACTAAGGAGCTACTATTTACCATATCATATGGCAAGTTATCCCAGAAATCTACTATATGACTGAAAAAATATTTTCATAGGTCACGTCATAGTCGATATATATAGTATTATAGGTTAACATATTTTAAATGAAATGGGCTGGACCTGTAAATCAAAATAACGGTCGTATTATCGTGACTACCAAATTGTTCATCATGTATTTTTGCTCTCGTCATTTTCGCTTAAACTAACGAAAATATCACAACTTAACCTAACCAATCATCAAGGGCGTACAGTTGACCTAACCGGGCATTATATTTAGGTGAAATAACTAATATTAACCTGTTAGGTTAATTGAATGCCCAGTTAAGTTAATTGAATGCCCAGTTAGGTCAACTGAATGCCCGGTTAGGTCAACTGTACGCCCTTGATGATTGGTTAGGTTAAGTTGTAATATTTTCGTTAGTTTAAACGAAAATTACGAGAGCAAAAATACATAATAAACAGTTTGGTAGTCCCGATAATACGTAAGTACCAAAATAACTTTTTATGAGGTAGTTTTAGTCGCTTTATTCAAATTGGTCACTCATTTTTTGTCCAAACCTGAAAACATTTTGAATTTCTGTATCATATCTCCTCGAATTTACCTTGAAGCGCTTCTGCCTCAAGGGTGTCTGCTCCCGCAGAGTCCGCTCAGAACTTTCCGAGGCTGGGCCATAATGTAGTCGCCACCTTTCTTTTCTCTTGTTCATCCCATGCGATTTGATCTACTATCGAATTTGTGAGGGCTGGTCTGGCAGAGGACTACTCTGGCACTGTGTGTTGGTCGGGTATGTTGGCTAAAAACATGTCTAAGGTGGATACAATTGGTTCGGTATTGGGAGCGACTAAAAGCCCTAGAATTTTCCAGGTGTCGTACAAAACGCCTCAAAATTAACCAGAAAAGTTTGTTCTCGTCATTTTCGTTTAAACTAACGAAAATATCACGACTTAACCTAACGAGTCATCAAGGACGTACAGATGACCTAACCGAGCATTCAATTGACCTAACCAGGCATTCATTGATCTAACCTGGCATTCAATTAACCTAAAAGGTTAATATTGGTTATTTCACCTAAATATCTTCTGATCTTTTCATATTAGGCACTCACGGTCACATTTCATGATTTCAGGCAAGTTAAGGATGAGAGAATAATGCCGTAATTGATAAAAACATCCAATCCTTTGTCTTCATCTAGGGCACATGGCGAATCAAGTTCTCAAAGTAGAAATCACACGAACGGCACGTCATAATTCTATCACAAACACCACCAAACTGAATCCAATTAGAAAAAAAAAAAATAGCCAGAACAAAAACCAACAAACTAATTAAGTCGCAGAGTAGCGAAAAAATAGCCTAATCAGGAAAAATATTTTATGAAAAAAGTACATTATAGGCAAAACAGGAAATATATTTGGTAACGGTTGAGAATAGGGGCGCCACCTCAATTTTCGTGTTTTTTCCACCAAAACATGCTAAAACCATTGTTTCCTCTTGTTTAGGATGAATGTGACCATCGCCATTACAGTAAATTATTGCTTGAAGTGATTTCACCCCCCCCCCCCCAACCCCTCCTACAATCTGGGGAGACCACCGTGGGAATCGGGGATTTTGGGTGGGGGAACACAGCACAAGCAATAATTTACTGTAATAGCGATGGTCAGATTTATCCTAAAACAACAGGAAAGCAATGGTTTTAGCATGTTTTGGTGGAAAAAAACCCTTATACCCTGAACCCTATACCGATCAGTTTGTGATGCGTGATCTTTACAGGGGCTCTGCCCCCGTACCCCGGAGGCCTAAATTATACAAATGATAATGTAATAACATGTTAAGTTATGCACTTTTTAGTCTTCATCTAGGGCACATGACGAATCAAGTTCTCAACACAGCCGCGAGCTCTACTAGCGTCACCGCACATCCGTCACAGACCGAAGCCATTTTCAAACTGAAGTGAATGAATGATAGTAGGGTTGCCAACTCAAAATTTCCTAGATTCATGCCCAAAAAGCACTGAAGCAGCTACATATATTTTTTCGTAATTTTCTAAATTCGTTTTTTTGACTATGCGACACATGCAATCAACGTATTTTAATGAGAGAAACAACTTTGTCTCTATGGTATTTTTCGAAATTTTGCTTAAGTGGCGCCCGTATTCTGAACCATTACGTAGTTTTTTATCAGAATTATAGTTTCCTGACGTAGTTTTCTCTGCTTTCTTGGAATTTGACGCACATTTCTCGTGCAAATGAGTAGAAACACTCCGTATTTTTGAATGGAAAAAAAAATAGTTTTTATTCATTTGCACAAGAAATGGGTGGTTAATATTTGGCTGGACACAGGGGCTAACGAGAAATGAGAGGTTGTTTCACTAGCACTATTTTTTATGCTCTTTACGCTGCACAGTGCCACAAATGGGTTAAAAAACGGTCAAAAACCAAAAATAACAAATTTAAGTAAATTCTATTAAAACCATTTCCACGTCAAAATAAAACACTTCTACTTACTGATTTAAGTATTTGAAATTTTATTCTCTTACATTAAGGCAAGAAAAATCTACGAAATAATATACATTGTCTTAAAATATCTTGGAGGGGACAAAATATGTTTGTTCTAACAACTTACTTGAAGTTACTATATCACAAAAAATTGCCTGTAGTTTCATGTTCTGCTTAGTTCTATTGAAAGAATAAACAGTTTAGAACATTTTCATGCATATTTTTTTATTGAAAACTAAAAAGATAGCATTAATTAAAAAAACTATGGCAATATCATAGATTACAGATTAAATTGTTATCTAGAAAATGTGTAAAATTAGCAAAACAAAAAATGGGGAATGTAATTTTTGTGTTAAACATTAATGCAACATTTAAGTAAATCAAAGAAACAAAACGTTTTTGCGACTATTTGCGACTTTGCGTGTTAGAACATTTAAATATTAGTTCTGATGAGGAAGATATGTTCTAAATATGAAGTTTTTGTAATTTTGTTTACACTATTTACACTTTTTTTCATATCAGTTGTCACACTTAGTTTGGGGGAATTAATTTCATAAACTTTAAGAGGTATTACGATGTTTTTTATTTACCCATTCTGATATAGTGGCAGGTCATTTGACAAAATCTGCAAAACATAGGCCTAATTAACAATTATCTGCTTAGTATATTTTTAGTAATTTGAGAAACTTAAGAAACTACAGTAGGTCATAACCTATTGATTTGGAATATTATTATTATTTATAGAAAAATCACTCAATATGTCACCATTACATATATACAAAAGGTACTAAACATAATTTTTTATTAAAATAAATCATAATTAAACATTTCAACTACATAAAACTAAGTACAATTGAAAAAAATAATTTTGGCCGTTTTTTAACCCATTTGTGGCACTGTGCGCTGGTACTAATCACTTTTTGTGGAAATGTAAGATTATAGAAAAAATTACAAATTACATTTTTATAGTGAATATTTCCTGTTTTGGCTATAATGTACTTTTTTTCATAAAATATTTTTCCTGATTGGGCTATTTTTTCGCTACTCTGCGACTTAATTAATTGGTTGTTGTTGTTTAGCCGATCAGCCCACCCTGATCGAGCAAGCCGGCGGTCACGCAGGTAACCGATCGCCCTCTCCGGAGTGGACCAGAGGCTTCAGCGCACTAGTGATGTTGTGTTGTGTTCGTTGTTGTGCTAGAGCGCTACAGTCCGTCATGTTTTCAATTGTTTGTGGTGTGTCCTGGCACAGGTAGCAGGTGTCGTCTATGGAGTTGTCTAGTCTGTGCTTATATGTCCGTAAGTTGGGGTGATGTCCACATCGGAATCGTACTAAGTTAACTCGATCCGATCTAATCAGGCTGATCTCTGACCTGTTAATGGGTGGCGGCTTCGCACCTAGGACCACATTCGGACAGAGTCGTGTCAGTACTTTGTTGGTTAGGTGTGTGTGTATGTGTTTTCTGTACTGTGTGATGTCTGTGGGGCGTGGTATGGAATGGAGTATTTGGTTATAATATCTCTCTGGTGTTACCTTAATGGTGCGAGGTGTTGGTGCATGATTGTACATGTAGTGGCAAGGGTGTTGTGGGTTAGTTGTCGCTGCTGCCATGAATTGTGTTCCCCTCATGTCTAAATGTTCCCTAACTTTCAGTAATTTTGTTTCTGCGTGCAGGTGTTCTATTGGTGTTGTTTGAGTGCATCCTGTAATGATACGAAGTGCGTTGTTTTGTATTGTCTGTAAGGTGTTTATGTGTGCGTTTGAGATAATGGGTGCCCAGCATGGGCTAGCATAGTCCATAACTGAGCGAATATATTGTTTGTATATGAGTGATGTTGTTTCCTGCTGGTGTCCAAAGTTTGTGCCTGTTAGTACCCTAAGCGTGTTAAGTCTTGGCGTACATTTGTTTTTAATGTCCTGAATGTGGTTTGCAAAAGATAATGATGTGCTGTATGTGACCCCAAGTATTTTGGTCCTCTGAGTGTGTGGAATGTTGATGTTGTTCAGTGTAAGCTGTGGAATTACCTGGTGTTCTTTTTTGTTGCTTGTAAGCAAGGTGATGGTTGATTTTGTGGCCGCTACTTTGAGTCTATTGTGTGTGAGCCAGTCTTGTATACTGTTTATGTATGTTTGTAGGTTATTTGTAGCGGTGTCGATGTTGTTGTGGGTGGATGTTAGAGTGATGTCATCTGCATATGATGATAATGTAAGCTTGTTATCTATGGGTGTTGGAATGTCATGCATGTATAAGTTGAAGAGTGTTGGTGAGAGAACAGAGCCTTGAGGGACCCCGTTCGGAAAAAGCTTGTTTTTGGATGACTTGCCATTAAATGTGACATGTAAGTATCTTCCTGAAAGATAGTTGCTCAGCCACCTTTTGGTATTATTGTGCATGTTTGTGTTGAGTGTTTTGTTTATGAGAGGGAAGCGTGGGATAGCATCAAATGCTTTACTAATGTCTATTGTTGCTAATAGTGTACATTGAGCTGGTCGTCTGGAGTTGATGCCATCCATGATGTGCTGCGTGAGGTTAGTGAGTAATGTCGTGGTTGAGTGGTGAGGTCTGAATCCATGTTGAGTAGGCGATAGTGGAATGTGTGGGTTGGTGATTTGTAAGATTAGTCTTTCTGTTACTTTGGAAGGTGTGCATAGTAAAGTAATGGGGCTATAGGAAGCTGGTTCTGTTGGATTTTTGTTTGGTTTGAGTAGTGTAATAATTTTACCTTGTTTCCATATGTCAGGAATAATACAGTGTTGGTATGAATAGGTGCTGATATTTGTGAGAGCTAGTATTCCTTGTGGGCCCAAGTGTTTAAGGTGTATGTTAGATATGTTGTCTGGTCCAGTAGCCTTCGAATTCTTAATGTTTTTGATGATCTTGGTGGTCTGGTCTGTATTGAAGGGTGTAATGGACGTGTCGAGGCTGTAGGTTTTCTTGTGTCTGGCTGTTTGTCTGTCTGCGTGTTTCTGGTTGTTGTCTCTGTTTAAGTGACTTATCTTTGCGTAGTGATTAACTAGAATGTTAGCTTGTTGTGTGTATGTTGGGATATTATTTTGGCTGCGACAGATAGCCGCGTGTGGTGTGAATGCCGCTGTTAGAGTGGGTAATGCTGTTTATAGTCTTGTATAGCCTGGATGTATCTGTGGAGTGGTTTAGTGTTGTTATGAATTCCCTGAATGTTTCTGTTTGTTTTTCTTTGAGTTTGTTGTTTATTTCTGTGTTGAGCTGTTGTATCTGCTGTTTTATGGCTTCTGTGTGTGGTGTTTGTGTGTTATATTTGAAGTTGTTACGTTGCCTTATGAGGTGGGCTATTTCTCTAGTGTAATTCGAATTGTATTTCCTAATGTTGCCCTTGGGTATGTATTTGTTTGAATTATTGATGATCTGATTAAATGTCTTGAGTGTTGTATTGATGTTTATGATGGGTGTGCTGTTTAATGTGGTGAATTGTTCCGTAGTCTGTATTTTGAACTGTTCCCAATCAGCTTTCTTGTAATTTCTGTAGATGTGCCTAAGGCTGTTGGGGCAGAGTGTAGAATGTGTTGTAATGATGATGGGCAGGTGGTCTGATGACAGTTGTTTTTCTGTTCTCCATTGTGTATGTGTTGCTAGTGAGGGGGAACAGAACGTTATGTCTGGGGAGGAGTTTGAATATCCTTCTTGATGTGGTATGTGTGTATGTTCTTCTGTATTGTTAAGAATGAAGAGGCTGTTTAGTTGTGTGGCTATGTTGGCGCCTCTGGTGTTGTTTTGGTTGTGCAGGTACCAACTAGTGTCTTTGGCGTTGAAGTCTCCTCCTAAGATGACATTAGTGAGAGAGGCCAGATTGTGTAACTGTGGAGTGTAATTGGCTGGCACCTGAGGTGAACTATCTGGTGGGATGTAAATGTTGATTAGTGTGGTGTTGTGTTTTGTGCGTGTTTTAATGTTAACTGCCTGTATTTCTATCGTGTTATCTGCTTGGATTGTGTTTGTAATGTTTTGGGTAGCATCAGTGTAGCTAATGCTTTTACGTATGTAAGTGATGAGTCCACCCCCGTTACCCCCAGTACGATCTTGACGGATCGCCGTGAAGTCAGGAATGGTGGGTGTTTTGTGTGTGTGTTTTAGTTTTGTTTTTTGTATAAGTGCTATGTGAATGTTTTGTTTGTGTACGAATTCCCTAAGCTGCATGATTTTGTTTGTGAGGCCATCTACGTTGGTTGGTTGGTTGGTTTCTGTTCTGTCTATTTTTTTTTCTAATTGGATTCAGTTTGGTCGTGTTTGTGATAGAATTATGACGTGCTGTTCGTGTGGTTTCTGACTTTGAGAACTTGATTCGTCATGTGCCCTAGATGAAGAGAAAGCATTGGATGTTTTTATCAATTACGGTGTTATTCTCTCATCCTTAACTTGCCCGAAATGTGACAGTGAGTGCCTAATACGAAAAGATCAGAAGATATTTAGGTGAAATAACCAATATCAACCTGTTAGGCCAACTGAATGCCCGGTTAGGTCAACTGTACACCCTTGATGATTGGTTAGGTTAAGTAATGATATTTTCGTTAGTTTAAACGAAAATGACACGGCCTGAAGTTGAAATAAAAAATGTATTTTTCTAGTGTATTTTGGTGTGCTCTGTTGAAATATAACTTTCATTTCCTGTGCAAATATGACGAAATATGACTCCAAAATAATGTAAACAAATTCTTATTTCTTTACATTTGCACAGGTTGGTTAGGTTAGTTAATTTAGTTAGGTTAGCTATTTTTTTATTAGAATTACATTTTTCTGGTGTAGTTTTCTCTGCTTTGTTGGAATTTGACACACATTTCTTGTGCAAATGAGTAGAAACACTCCGTATTTTGGAATGGAAAAAAAATAGTTTTTATTCATTTGCACAAGAAATGGGTATCAGATTCGAACAAAGCAGAGAAAACTACACTAGAAAAATGTAATTTTGATAAAAAATGTAGCCCCTGTGTCCAGCCATGTTTTCTCATAAGAAATCAACAAAAATGATTCATCAAAACAAAGCTAATGCTGTCAAATAATTTGGGACGCTATTCGTTTATTTTTGGTTGGTTGAATAATTTGGGACGCCAAAATAGGATATTGCCAAGCACTGGCCTTCAATCATTGCAATTTCAGGACTACATTGGCCTAGTCCATCGTTGCTGTGGCGAAATCTTCAAACCTGGGCCACAGTGTTGGGCTTCCGACATTTTCAGCCTGCACAATCAAAGTCATCGAGGAGATGCTCATTACATTACATTTCATTTCATTTGGAAAACATGAAGCCACTGGGGCCTATCGAGATTATCCAAGTCATGAGCTAATGAAAGTGTCCAAATCTTTCTTATAACTAAGGAGCTACTATTTACCATATCATATGGCAAGTTATCCCAGAAATCTACTATATGACTGAAAAAATATTTTCATAGGTCACGTCATAGTCGATATATATAGTATTATAGGTTAACATATTTTAAATGAAATGGGCTGGACCTGTAAATCAAAATAACGGTCGTATTATCGTGACTACCAAATTGTTCATCATGTATTTTTGCTCTCGTCATTTTCGCTTAAACTAACGAAAATATCACAACTTAACCTAACCAATCATCAAGGGCGTACAGTTGACCTAACCGGGCATTATATTTAGGTGAAATAACTAATATTAACCTGTTAGGTTAATTGAATGCCCAGTTAAGTTAATTGAATGCCCAGTTAGGTCAACTGAATGCCCGGTTAGGTCAACTGTACGCCCTTGATGATTGGTTAGGTTAAGTTGTAATATTTTCGTTAGTTTAAACGAAAATTACGAGAGCAAAAATACATAATAAACAGTTTGGTAGTCCCGATAATACGTAAGTACCAAAATAACTTTTTATGAGGTAGTTTTAGTCGCTTTATTCAAATTGGTCACTCATTTTTTGTCCAAACCTGAAAACATTTTGAATTTCTGTATCATATCTCCTCGAATTTACCTTGAAGCGCTTCTGCCTCAAGGGTGTCTGCTCCCGCAGAGTCCGCTCAGAACTTTCCGAGGCTGGGCCATAATGTAGTCGCCACCTTTCTTTTCTCTTGTTCATCCCATGCGATTTGATCTACTATCGAATTTGTGAGGGCTGGTCTGGCAGAGGACTACTCTGGCACTGTGTGTTGGTCGGGTATGTTGGCTAAAAACATGTCTAAGGTGGATACAATTGGTTCGGTATTGGGAGCGACTAAAAGCCCTAGAATTTTCCAGGTGTCGTACAAAACGCCTCAAAATTAACCAGAAAAGTTTGTTCTCGTCATTTTCGTTTAAACTAACGAAAATATCACGACTTAACCTAACGAGTCATCAAGGACGTACAGATGACCTAACCGAGCATTCAATTGACCTAACCAGGCATTCATTGATCTAACCTGGCATTCAATTAACCTAAAAGGTTAATATTGGTTATTTCACCTAAATATCTTCTGATCTTTTCATATTAGGCACTCACGGTCACATTTCATGATTTCAGGCAAGTTAAGGATGAGAGAATAATGCCGTAATTGATAAAAACATCCAATCCTTTGTCTTCATCTAGGGCACATGGCGAATCAAGTTCTCAAAGTAGAAATCACACGAACGGCACGTCATAATTCTATCACAAACACCACCAAACTGAATCCAATTAGAAAAAAAAAAAATAGCCAGAACAAAAACCAACAAACTAATTAAGTCGCAGAGTAGCGAAAAAATAGCCTAATCAGGAAAAATATTTTATGAAAAAAGTACATTATAGGCAAAACAGGAAATATATTTGGTAACGGTTGAGAATAGGGGCGCCACCTCAATTTTCGTGTTTTTTCCACCAAAACATGCTAAAACCATTGTTTCCTCTTGTTTAGGATGAATGTGACCATCGCCATTACAGTAAATTATTGCTTGAAGTGATTTCACCCCCCCCCCCCCACCCCCCTACAATCTGGGGAGACCACCGTGGGAATCGGGGATTTTGGGTGGGGGAACACAGCACAAGCAATAATTTACTGTAATAGCGATGGTCAGATTTATCCTAAAACAACAGGAAAGCAATGGTTTTAGCATGTTTTGGTGGAAAAAAACCCTTATACCCTGAACCCTATACCGATCAGTTTGTGATGCGTGATCTTTACAGGGGCTCTGCCCCCGTACCCCGGAGGCCTAAATTATACAAATGATAATGTAATAACATGTTAAGTTATGCACTTTTTAGTCTTCATCTAGGGCACATGACGAATCAAGTTCTCAACACAGCCGCGAGCTCTACTAGCGTCACCGCACATCCGTCACAGACCGAAGCCATTTTCAAACTGAAGTGAATGAATGATAGTAGGGTTGCCAACTCAAAATTTCCTAGATTCATGCCCAAAAAGCACTGAAGCAGCTACATATATTTTTTCGTAATTTTCTAAATTCGTTTTTTTGACTATGCGACACATGCAATCAACGTATTTTAATGAGAGAAACAACTTTGTCTCTATGGTATTTTTCGAAATTTTGCTTAAGTGGCGCCCGTATTCTGAACCATTACGTAGTTTTTTATCAGAATTATAGTTTCCTGACGTAGTTTTCTCTGCTTTCTTGGAATTTGACGCACATTTCTCGTGCAAATGAGTAGAAACACTCCGTATTTTTGAATGGAAAAAAAAATAGTTTTTATTCATTTGCACAAGAAATGGGTGGTTAATATTTGGCTGGACACAGGGGCTAACGAGAAATGAGAGGTTGTTTCACTAGCACTATTTTTTATGCTCTTTACGCTGCACAGTGCCACAAATGGGTTAAAAAACGGTCAAAAACCAAAAATAACAAATTTAAGTAAATTCTATTAAAACCATTTCCACGTCAAAATAAAACACTTCTACTTACTGATTTAAGTATTTGAAATTTTATTCTCTTACATTAAGGCAAGAAAAATCTACGAAATAATATACATTGTCTTAAAATATCTTGGAGGGGACAAAATATGTTTGTTCTAACAACTTACTTGAAGTTACTATATCACAAAAAATTGCCTGTAGTTTCATGTTCTGCTTAGTTCTATTGAAAGAATAAACAGTTTAGAACATTTTCATGCATATTTTTTTATTGAAAACTAAAAAGATAGCATTAATTAAAAAAACTATGGCAATATCATAGATTACAGATTAAATTGTTATCTAGAAAATGTGTAAAATTAGCAAAACAAAAAATGGGGAATGTAATTTTTGTGTTAAACATTAATGCAACATTTAAGTAAATCAAAGAAACAAAACGTTTTTGCGACTATTTGCGACTTTGCGTGTTAGAACATTTAAATATTAGTTCTGATGAGGAAGATATGTTCTAAATATGAAGTTTTTGTAATTTTGTTTACACTATTTACACTTTTTTTCATATCAGTTGTCACACTTATTTTGGGGAATTAATTTCATAAACTTTAAGAGGTATTACGATGTTTTTTTTTACCCATTCTGATATAGTGGCAGGTTATCAAATAATGTTTTAAACAATAGATGTGTATAGTGATTAAAATGAAACCATACTTATTTTAGTGTCATTTGACAAAATCTGCAAAACATAGGCCTAATTAACAATTATCTGCTTAGTATATTTTTAGTAATTTGAGAAACTTAAGAAACTACAGTAGGTCATAACCTATTGATTTGGAATATTATTATTATTTATAGAAAAATCACTCAATATGTCACCATTACATATATACAAAAGGTACTAAACATAATTTTTTATTAAAATAAATCATAATTAAACATTTCAACTACATAAAACTAAGTACAATTGAAAAAATAATTTTGGCCGTTTTTTAACCCATTTGTGGCACTGTGCGCTGGTACTAATCACTTTTTGTGGAAATGTAAGATTATAGAAAAAATTACAAATTACATTTTTATAGTGAATATTTCCTGTTTTGGCTATAATGTACTTTTTTTCATAAAATATTTTTCCTGATTGGGCTATTTTTTCGCTACTCTGCGACTTAATTAATTGGTTGTTGTTGTTTAGCCGATCAGCCCACCCTGATCGAGCAAGCCGGCGGTCACGCAGGTAACCGATCGCCCTCTCCGGAGTGGACCAGAGGCTTCAGCGCACTAGTGATGTTGTGTTGTGTTCGTTGTTGTGCTAGAGCGCTACAGTCCGTCATGTTTTCAATTGTTTGTGGTGTGTCCTGGCACAGGTAGCAGGTGTCGTCTATGGAGTTGTCTAGTCTGTGCTTATATGTCCGTAAGTTGGGGTGATGTCCACATCGGAATCGTACTAAGTTAACTCGATCCGATCTAATCAGGCTGATCTCTGACCTGTTAATGGGTGGCGGCTTCGCACCTAGGACCACATTCGGACAGAGTCGTGTCAGTACTTTGTTGGTTAGGTGTGTGTGTGTATGTGTTTTCTGTACTGTGTGATGTCTGTGGGGCGTGGTATGGAATGGAGTATTTGGTTATAATATCTCTCTGGTGTTACCTTAATGGTGCGAGGTGTTGGTGCATGATTGTACATGTAGTGGCAAGGGTGTTGTGGGTTAGTTGTCGCTGCTGCCATGAATTGTGTTCCCCTCATGTCTAAATGTTCCCTAACTTTCAGTAATTTTGTTTCTGCGTGCAGGTGTTCTATTGGTGTTGTTTGAGTGCATCCTGTAATGATACGAAGTGCGTTGTTTTGTATTGTCTGTAAGGTGTTTATGTGTGCGTTTGAGATAATGGGTGCCCAGCATGGGCTAGCATAGTCCATAACTGAGCGAATATATTGTTTGTATATGAGTGATGTTGTTTCCTGCTGGTGTCCAAAGTTTGTGCCTGTTAGTACCCTAAGCGTGTTAAGTCTTGGCGTACATTTGTTTTTAATGTCCTGAATGTGGTTTGCAAAAGATAATGATGTGCTGTATGTGACCCCAAGTATTTTGGTCCTCTGAGTGTGTGGAATGTTGATGTTGTTCAGTGTAAGCTGTGGAATTACCTGGTGTTCTTTTTTGTTGCTTGTAAGCAAGGTGATGGTTGATTTTGTGGCCGCTACTTTGAGTCTATTGTGTGTGAGCCAGTCTTGTATACTGTTTATGTATGTTTGTAGGTTATTTGTAGCGGTGTCGATGTTGTTGTGGGTGGATGTTAGAGTGATGTCATCTGCATATGATGATAATGTAAGCTTGTTATCTATGGGTGTTGGAATGTCATGCATGTATAAGTTGAAGAGTGTTGGTGAGAGAACAGAGCCTTGAGGGACCCCGTTCGGAAAAAGCTTGTTTTTGGATGACTTGCCATTAAATGTGACATGTAAGTATCTTCCTGAAAGATAGTTGCTCAGCCACCTTTTGGTATTATTGTGCATGTTTGTGTTGAGTGTTTTGTTTATGAGAGGGAAGCGTGGGATAGCATCAAATGCTTTACTAATGTCTATTGTTGCTAATAGTGTACATTGAGCTGGTCGTCTGGAGTTGATGCCATCCATGATGTGCTGCGTGAGGTTAGTGAGTAATGTCGTGGTTGAGTGGTGAGGTCTGAATCCATGTTGAGTAGGCGATAGTGGAATGTGTGGGTTGGTGATTTGTAAGATTAGTCTTTCTGTTACTTTGGAAGGTGTGCATAGTAAAGTAATGGGGCTATAGGAAGCTGGTTCTGTTGGATTTTTGTTTGGTTTGAGTAGTGTAATAATTTTACCTTGTTTCCATATGTCAGGAATAATACAGTGTTGGTATGAATAGGTGCTGATATTTGTGAGAGCTAGTATTCCTTGTGGGCCCAAGTGTTTAAGGTGTATGTTAGATATGTTGTCTGGTCCAGTAGCCTTCGAATTCTTAATGTTTTTGATGATCTTGGTGGTCTGGTCTGTATTGAAGGGTGTAATGGACGTGTCGAGGCTGTAGGTTTTCTTGTGTCTGGCTGTTTGTCTGTCTGCGTGTTTCTGGTTGTTGTCTCTGTTTAAGTGACTTATCTTTGCGTAGTGATTAACTAGAATGTTAGCTTGTTGTGTGTATGTTGGGATATTATTTTGGCTGCGACAGATAGCCGCGTGTGGTGTGAATGCCGCTGTTAGAGTGGGTAATGCTGTTTATAGTCTTGTATAGCCTGGATGTATCTGTGGAGTGGTTTAGTGTTGTTATGAATTCCCTGAATGTTTCTGTTTGTTTTTCTTTGAGTTTGTTGTTTATTTCTGTGTTGAGCTGTTGTATCTGCTGTTTTATGGCTTCTGTGTGTGGTGTTTGTGTGTTATATTTGAAGTTGTTACGTTGCCTTATGAGGTGGGCTATTTCTCTAGTGTAATTCGAATTGTATTTCCTAATGTTGCCCTTGGGTATGTATTTGTTTGAATTATTGATGATCTGATTAAATGTCTTGAGTGTTGTATTGATGTTTATGATGGGTGTGCTGTTTAATGTGGTGAATTGTTCCGTAGTCTGTATTTTGAACTGTTCCCAATCAGCTTTCTTGTAATTTCTGTAGATGTGCCTAAGGCTGTTGGGGCAGAGTGTAGAATGTGTTGTAATGATGATGGGCAGGTGGTCTGATGACAGTTGTTTTTCTGTTCTCCATTGTGTATGTGTTGCTAGTGAGGGGGAACAGAACGTTATGTCTGGGGAGGAGTTTGAATATCCTTCTTGATGTGGTATGTGTGTATGTTCTTCTGTATTGTTAAGAATGAAGAGGCTGTTTAGTTGTGTGGCTATGTTGGCGCCTCTGGTGTTGTTTTGGTTGTGCAGGTACCAACTAGTGTCTTTGGCGTTGAAGTCTCCTCCTAAGATGACATTAGTGAGAGAGGCCAGATTGTGTAACTGTGGAGTGTAATTGGCTGGCACCTGAGGTGAACTATCTGGTGGGATGTAAATGTTGATTAGTGTGGTTTGTGTTTTGTGCGTGTTTTAATGTTAACTGCCTGTATTTCTATCGTGTTATCTGCTTGGATTGTGTTTGTAATGTTTTGGGTAGCATCAGTGTAGCTAATGCTTTTACGTATGTAAGTGATGAGTCCACCCCCGTTACCCCCAGTACGATCTTGACGGATCGCCGTGAAGTCAGGAATGGTGGGTGTTTTGTGTGTGTGTTTTAGTTTTGTTTTTTGTATAAGTGCTATGTGAATGTTTTGTTTGTGTACGAATTCCCTAAGCTGCATGATTTTGTTTGTGAGGCCATCTACGTTGGTTGGTTGGTTGGTTTCTGTTCTGTCTATTTTTTTTTCTAATTGGATTCAGTTTGGTCGTGTTTGTGATAGAATTATGACGTGCTGTTCGTGTGGTTTCTGACTTTGAGAACTTGATTCGTCATGTGCCCTAGATGAAGAGAAAGCATTGGATGTTTTTATCAATTACGGTGTTATTCTCTCATCCTTAACTTGCCCGAAATGTGACAGTGAGTGCCTAATACGAAAAGATCAGAAGATATTTAGGTGAAATAACCAATATCAACCTGTTAGGCCAACTGAATGCCCGGTTAGGTCAACTGTACACCCTTGATGATTGGTTAGGTTAAGTAATGATATTTTCGTTAGTTTAAACGAAAATGACACGGCCTGAAGTTGAAATAAAAAATGTATTTTTCTAGTGTATTTTGGTGTGCTCTGTTGAAATATAACTTTCATTTCCTGTGCAAATATGACGAAATATGACTCCAAAATAATGTAAACAAATTCTTATTTCTTTACATTTGCACAGGTTGGTTAGGTTAGTTAATTTAGTTAGGTTAGCTATTTTTTTATTAGAATTACATTTTTCTGGTGTAGTTTTCTCTGCTTTGTTGGAATTTGACACACATTTCTTGTGCAAATGAGTAGAAACACTCCGTATTTTGGAATGGAAAAAAAATAGTTTTTATTCATTTGCACAAGAAATGGGTATCAGATTCGAACAAAGCAGAGAAAACTACACTAGAAAAATGTAATTTTGATAAAAAATGTAGCCCCTGTGTCCAGCCATGTTTTCTCATAAGAAATCAACAAAAATGATTCATCAAAACAAAGCTAATGCTGTCAAATAATTTGGGACGCTATTCGTTTATTTTTGGTTGGTTGAATAATTTGGGACGCCAAAATAGGATATTGCCAAGCACTGGCCTTCAATCATTGCAATTTCAGGACTACATTGGCCTAGTCCATCGTTGCTGTGGCGAAATCTTCAAACCTGGGCCACAGTGTTGGGCTTCCGACATTTTCAGCCTGCACAATCAAAGTCATCGAGGAGATGCTCATTACATTACATTTCATTTCATTTGGAAAACATGAAGCCACTGGGGCCTATCGAGATTATCCAAGTCATGAGCTAATGAAAGTGTCCAAATCTTTCTTATAACTAAGGAGCTACTATTTACCATATCATATGGCAAGTTATCCCAGAAATCTACTATATGACTGAAAAAATATTTTCATAGGTCACGTCATAGTCGATATATATAGTATTATAGGTTAACATATTTTAAATGAAATGGGCTGGACCTGTAAATCAAAATAACGGTCGTATTATCGTGACTACCAAATTGTTCATCATGTATTTTTGCTCTCGTCATTTTCGCTTAAACTAACGAAAATATCACAACTTAACCTAACCAATCATCAAGGGCGTACAGTTGACCTAACCGGGCATTATATTTAGGTGAAATAACTAATATTAACCTGTTAGGTTAATTGAATGCCCAGTTAAGTTAATTGAATGCCCAGTTAGGTCAACTGAATGCCCGGTTAGGTCAACTGTACGCCCTTGATGATTGGTTAGGTTAAGTTGTAATATTTTCGTTAGTTTAAACGAAAATTACGAGAGCAAAAATACATAATAAACAGTTTGGTAGTCCCGATAATACGTAAGTACCAAAATAACTTTTTATGAGGTAGTTTTAGTCGCTTTATTCAAATTGGTCACTCATTTTTTGTCCAAACCTGAAAACATTTTGAATTTCTGTATCATATCTCCTCGAATTTACCTTGAAGCGCTTCTGCCTCAAGGGTGTCTGCTCCCGCAGAGTCCGCTCAGAACTTTCCGAGGCTGGGCCATAATGTAGTCGCCACCTTTCTTTTCTCTTGTTCATCCCATGCGATTTGATCTACTATCGAATTTGTGAGGGCTGGTCTGGCAGAGGACTACTCTGGCACTGTGTGTTGGTCGGGTATGTTGGCTAAAAACATGTCTAAGGTGGATACAATTGGTTCGGTATTGGGAGCGACTAAAAGCCCTAGAATTTTCCAGGTGTCGTACAAAACGCCTCAAAATTAACCAGAAAAGTTTGTTCTCGTCATTTTCGTTTAAACTAACGAAAATATCACGACTTAACCTAACGAGTCATCAAGGACGTACAGATGACCTAACCGAGCATTCAATTGACCTAACCAGGCATTCATTGATCTAACCTGGCATTCAATTAACCTAAAAGGTTAATATTGGTTATTTCACCTAAATATCTTCTGATCTTTTCATATTAGGCACTCACGGTCACATTTCATGATTTCAGGCAAGTTAAGGATGAGAGAATAATGCCGTAATTGATAAAAACATCCAATCCTTTGTCTTCATCTAGGGCACATGGCGAATCAAGTTCTCAAAGTAGAAATCACACGAACGGCACGTCATAATTCTATCACAAACACCACCAAACTGAATCCAATTAGAAAAAAAAAAAAATAGCCAGAACAAAAACCAACAAACTAATTAAGTCGCAGAGTAGCGAAAAAATAGCCTAATCAGGAAAAATATTTTATGAAAAAAGTACATTATAGGCAAAACAGGAAATATATTTGGTAACGGTTGAGAATAGGGGCGCCACCTCAATTTTCGTGTTTTTTCCACCAAAACATGCTAAAACCATTGTTTCCTCTTGTTTAGGATGAATGTGACCATCGCCATTACAGTAAATTATTGCTTGAAGTGATTTCACCCCCCCCCCCAACCCCTCCTACAATCTGGGGAGACCACCGTGGGAATCGGGGATTTTGGGTGGGGAACACAGCACAAGCAATAATTTACTGTAATAGCGATGGTCAGATTTATCCTAAAACAACAGGAAAGCAATGGTTTTAGCATGTTTTGGTGGAAAAAAACCCTTATACCCTGAACCCTATACCGATCAGTTTGTGATGCGTGATCTTTACAGGGGCTCTGCCCCCGTACCCCGGAGGCCTAAATTATACAAATGATAATGTAATAACATGTTAAGTTATGCACTTTTTAGTCTTCATCTAGGGCACATGACGAATCAAGTTCTCAACACAGCCGCGAGCTCTACTAGCGTCACCGCACATCCGTCACAGACCGAAGCCATTTTCAAACTGAAGTGAATGAATGATAGTAGGGTTGCCAACTCAAAATTTCCTAGATTCATGCCCAAAAAGCACTGAAGCAGCTACATATATTTTTTCGTAATTTTCTAAATTCGTTTTTTTGACTATGCGACACATGCAATCAACGTATTTTAATGAGAGAAACAACTTTGTCTCTATGGTATTTTTCGAAATTTTGCTTAAGTGGCGCCCGTATTCTGAACCATTACGTAGTTTTTTATCAGAATTATAGTTTCCTGACGTAGTTTTCTCTGCTTTCTTGGAATTTGACGCACATTTCTCGTGCAAATGAGTAGAAACACTCCGTATTTTTGAATGGAAAAAAAAATAGTTTTTATTCATTTGCACAAGAAATGGGTGGTTAATATTTGGCTGGACACAGGGGCTAACGAGAAATGAGAGGTTGTTTCACTAGCACTATTTTTTATGCTCTTTACGCTGCACAGTGCCACAAATGGGTTAAAAAACGGTCAAAAACCAAAAATAACAAATTTAAGTAAATTCTATTAAAACCATTTCCACGTCAAAATAAAACACTTCTACTTACTGATTTAAGTATTTGAAATTTTATTCTCTTACATTAAGGCAAGAAAAATCTACGAAATAATATACATTGTCTTAAAATATCTTGGAGGGGACAAAATATGTTTGTTCTAACAACTTACTTGAAGTTACTATATCAAAAAAATTGCCTGTAGTTTCATGTTCTGCTTAGTTCTATTGAAAGAATAAACAGTTTAGAACATTTTCATGCATATTTTTTTATTGAAAACTAAAAAGATAGCATTAATTAAAAAAACTATGGCAATATCATAGATTACAGATTAAATTGTTATCTAGAAAATGTGTAAAATTAGCAAAACAAAAAATGGGGAATGTAATTTTTGTGTTAAACATTAATGCAACATTTAAGTAAATCAAAGAAACAAAACGTTTTTGCGACTATTTGCGACTTTGCGTGTTAGAACATTTAAATATTAGTTCTGATGAGGAAGATATGTTCTAAATATGAAGTTTTTGTAATTTTGTTTACACTATTTACACTTTTTTTCATATCAGTTGTCACACTTAGTTTGGGGGAATTAATTTCATAAACTTTAAGAGGTATTACGATGTTTTTTATTTACCATTCTGATATAGTTCATTTCAATGATATAGTGGCAGGTCATTTGACAAAATCTGCAAAACATAGGCCTAATTAACAATTATCTGCTTAGTATATTTTTAGTAATTTGAGAAACTTAAGAAACTACAGTAGGTCATAACCTATTGATTTGGAATATTATTATTATTTATAGAAAAATCACTCAATATGTCACCATTACATATATACAAAAGGTACTAAACATAATTTTTTATTAAAATAAATCATAATTAAACATTTCAACTACATAAAACTAAGTACAATTGAAAAAATAATTTTGGCCGTTTTTTAACCCATTTGTGGCACTGTGCGCTGGTACTAATCACTTTTTGTGGAAATGTAAGATTATAGAAAAAATTACAAATTACATTTTTATAGTGAATATTTCCTGTTTTGGCTATAATGTACTTTTTTTCATAAAATATTTTTCCTGATTGGGCTATTTTTTCGCTACTCTGCGACTTAATTAATTGGTTGTTGTTGTTTAGCCGATCAGCCCACCCTGATCGAGCAAGCCGGCGGTCACGCAGGTAACCGATCGCCCTCTCCGGAGTGGACCAGAGGCTTCAGCGCACTAGTGATGTTGTGTTGTGTTCGTTGTTGTGCTAGAGCGCTACAGTCCGTCATGTTTTCAATTGTTTGTGGTGTGTCCTGGCACAGGTAGCAGGTGTCGTCTATGGAGTTGTCTAGTCTGTGCTTATATGTCCGTAAGTTGGGGTGATGTCCACATCGGAATCGTACTAAGTTAACTCGATCCGATCTAATCAGGCTGATCTCTGACCTGTTAATGGGTGGCGGCTTCGCACCTAGGACCACATTCGGACAGAGTCGTGTCAGTACTTTGTTGGTTAGGTGTGTGTGTGTATGTGTTTTCTGTACTGTGTGATGTCTGTGGGGCGTGGTATGGAATGGAGTATTTGGTTATAATATCTCTCTGGTGTTACCTTAATGGTGCGAGGTGTTGGTGCATGATTGTACATGTAGTGGCAAGGGTGTTGTGGGTTAGTTGTCGCTGCTGCCATGAATTGTGTTCCCCTCATGTCTAAATGTTCCCTAACTTTCAGTAATTTTGTTTCTGCGTGCAGGTGTTCTATTGGTGTTGTTTGAGTGCATCCTGTAATGATACGAAGTGCGTTGTTTTGTATTGTCTGTAAGGTGTTTATGTGTGCGTTTGAGATAATGGGTGCCCAGCATGGGCTAGCATAGTCCATAACTGAGCGAATATATTGTTTGTATATGAGTGATGTTGTTTCCTGCTGGTGTCCAAAGTTTGTGCCTGTTAGTACCCTAAGCGTGTTAAGTCTTGGCGTACATTTGTTTTTAATGTCCTGAATGTGGTTTGCAAAAGATAATGATGTGCTGTATGTGACCCCAAGTATTTTGGTCCTCTGAGTGTGTGGAATGTTGATGTTGTTCAGTGTAAGCTGTGGAATTACCTGGTGTTCTTTTTTGTTGCTTGTAAGCAAGGTGATGGTTGATTTTGTGGCCGCTACTTTGAGTCTATTGTGTGTGAGCCAGTCTTGTATACTGTTTATGTATGTTTGTAGGTTATTTGTAGCGGTGTCGATGTTGTTGTGGGTGGATGTTAGAGTGATGTCATCTGCATATGATGATAATGTAAGCTTGTTATCTATGGGTGTTGGAATGTCATGCATGTATAAGTTGAAGAGTGTTGGTGAGAGAACAGAGCCTTGAGGGACCCCGTTCGGAAAAAGCTTGTTTTTGGATGACTTGCCATTAAATGTGACATGTAAGTATCTTCCTGAAAGATAGTTGCTCAGCCACCTTTTGGTATTATTGTGCATGTTTGTGTTGAGTGTTTTGTTTATGAGAGGGAAGCGTGGGATAGCATCAAATGCTTTACTAATGTCTATTGTTGCTAATAGTGTACATTGAGCTGGTCGTCTGGAGTTGATGCCATCCATGATGTGCTGCGTGAGGTTAGTGAGTAATGTCGTGGTTGAGTGGTGAGGTCTGAATCCATGTTGAGTAGGCGATAGTGGAATGTGTGGGTTGGTGATTTGTAAGATTAGTCTTTCTGTTACTTTGGAAGGTGTGCATAGTAAAGTAATGGGGCTATAGGAAGCTGGTTCTGTTGGATTTTTGTTTGGTTTGAGTAGTGTAATAATTTTACCTTGTTTCCATATGTCAGGAATAATACAGTGTTGGTATGAATAGGTGCTGATATTTGTGAGAGCTAGTATTCCTTGTGGGCCCAAGTGTTTAAGGTGTATGTTAGATATGTTGTCTGGTCCAGTAGCCTTCGAATTCTTAATGTTTTTGATGATCTTGGTGGTCTGGTCTGTATTGAAGGGTGTAATGGACGTGTCGAGGCTGTAGGTTTTCTTGTGTCTGGCTGTTTGTCTGTCTGCGTGTTTCTGGTTGTTGTCTCTGTTTAAGTGACTTATCTTTGCGTAGTGATTAACTAGAATGTTAGCTTGTTGTGTGTATGTTGGGATATTATTTTGGCTGCGACAGATAGCCGCGTGTGGTGTGAATGCCGCTGTTAGAGTGGGTAATGCTGTTTATAGTCTTGTATAGCCTGGATGTATCTGTGGAGTGGTTTAGTGTTGTTATGAATTCCCTGAATGTTTCTGTTTGTTTTTCTTTGAGTTTGTTGTTTATTTCTGTGTTGAGCTGTTGTATCTGCTGTTTTATGGCTTCTGTGTGTGGTGTTTGTGTGTTATATTTGAAGTTGTTACGTTGCCTTATGAGGTGGGCTATTTCTCTAGTGTAATTCGAATTGTATTTCCTAATGTTGCCCTTGGGTATGTATTTGTTTGAATTATTGATGATCTGATTAAATGTCTTGAGTGTTGTATTGATGTTTATGATGGGTGTGCTGTTTAATGTGGTGAATTGTTCCGTAGTCTGTATTTTGAACTGTTCCCAATCAGCTTTCTTGTAATTTCTGTAGATGTGCCTAAGGCTGTTGGGGCAGAGTGTAGAATGTGTTGTAATGATGATGGGCAGGTGGTCTGATGACAGTTGTTTTTCTGTTCTCCATTGTGTATGTGTTGCTAGTGAGGGGGAACAGAACGTTATGTCTGGGGAGGAGTTTGAATATCCTTCTTGATGTGGTATGTGTGTATGTTCTTCTGTATTGTTAAGAATGAAGAGGCTGTTTAGTTGTGTGGCTATGTTGGCGCCTCTGGTGTTGTTTTGGTTGTGCAGGTACCAACTAGTGTCTTTGGCGTTGAAGTCTCCTCCTAAGATGACATTAGTGAGAGAGGCCAGATTGTGTAACTGTGGAGTGTAATTGGCTGGCACCTGAGGTGAACTATCTGGTGGGATGTAAATGTTGATTAGTGTGGTGTTGTGTTTTGTGCGTGTTTTAATGTTAACTGCCTGTATTTCTATCGTGTTATCTGCTTGGATTGTGTTTGTAATGTTTTGGGTAGCATCAGTGTAGCTAATGCTTTTACGTATGTAAGTGATGAGTCCACCCCCGTTACCCCCAGTACGATCTTGACGGATCGCCGTGAAGTCAGGAATGGTGGGTGTTTTGTGTGTGTGTTTTAGTTTTGTTTTTTGTATAAGTGCTATGTGAATGTTTTGTTTGTGTACGAATTCCCTAAGCTGCATGATTTTGTTTGTGAGGCCATCTACGTTGGTTGGTTGGTTGGTTTCTGTTCTGTCTATTTTTTTTTCTAATTGGATTCAGTTTGGTCGTGTTTGTGATAGAATTATGACGTGCTGTTCGTGTGGTTTCTGACTTTGAGAACTTGATTCGTCATGTGCCCTAGATGAAGAGAAAGCATTGGATGTTTTTATCAATTACGGTGTTATTCTCTCATCCTTAACTTGCCCGAAATGTGACAGTGAGTGCCTAATACGAAAAGATCAGAAGATATTTAGGTGAAATAACCAATATCAACCTGTTAGGCCAACTGAATGCCCGGTTAGGTCAACTGTACACCCTTGATGATTGGTTAGGTTAAGTAATGATATTTTCGTTAGTTTAAACGAAAATGACACGGCCTGAAGTTGAAATAAAAAATGTATTTTTCTAGTGTATTTTGGTGTGCTCTGTTGAAATATAACTTTCATTTCCTGTGCAAATATGACGAAATATGACTCCAAAATAATGTAAACAAATTCTTATTTCTTTACATTTGCACAGGTTGGTTAGGTTAGTTAATTTAGTTAGGTTAGCTATTTTTTTATTAGAATTACATTTTTCTGGTGTAGTTTTCTCTGCTTTGTTGGAATTTGACACACATTTCTTGTGCAAATGAGTAGAAACACTCCGTATTTTGGAATGGAAAAAAAATAGTTTTTATTCATTTGCACAAGAAATGGGTATCAGATTCGAACAAAGCAGAGAAAACTACACTAGAAAAATGTAATTTTGATAAAAAATGTAGCCCCTGTGTCCAGCCATGTTTTCTCATAAGAAATCAACAAAAATGATTCATCAAAACAAAGCTAATGCTGTCAAATAATTTGGGACGCTATTCGTTTATTTTTGGTTGGTTGAATAATTTGGGACGCCAAAATAGGATATTGCCAAGCACTGGCCTTCAATCATTGCAATTTCAGGACTACATTGGCCTAGTCCATCGTTGCTGTGGCGAAATCTTCAAACCTGGGCCACAGTGTTGGGCTTCCGACATTTTCAGCCTGCACAATCAAAGTCATCGAGGAGATGCTCATTACATTACATTTCATTTCATTTGGAAAACATGAAGCCACTGGGGCCTATCGAGATTATCCAAGTCATGAGCTAATGAAAGTGTCCAAATCTTTCTTATAACTAAGGAGCTACTATTTACCATATCATATGGCAAGTTATCCCAGAAATCTACTATATGACTGAAAAAATATTTTCATAGGTCACGTCATAGTCGATATATATAGTATTATAGGTTAACATATTTTAAATGAAATGGGCTGGACCTGTAAATCAAAATAACGGTCGTATTATCGTGACTACCAAATTGTTCATCATGTATTTTTGCTCTCGTCATTTTCGCTTAAACTAACGAAAATATCACAACTTAACCTAACCAATCATCAAGGGCGTACAGTTGACCTAACCGGGCATTATATTTAGGTGAAATAACTAATATTAACCTGTTAGGTTAATTGAATGCCCAGTTAAGTTAATTGAATGCCCAGTTAGGTCAACTGAATGCCCGGTTAGGTCAACTGTACGCCCTTGATGATTGGTTAGGTTAAGTTGTAATATTTTCGTTAGTTTAAACGAAAATTACGAGAGCAAAAATACATAATAAACAGTTTGGTAGTCCCGATAATACGTAAGTACCAAAATAACTTTTTATGAGGTAGTTTTAGTCGCTTTATTCAAATTGGTCACTCATTTTTTGTCCAAACCTGAAAACATTTTGAATTTCTGTATCATATCTCCTCGAATTTACCTTGAAGCGCTTCTGCCTCAAGGGTGTCTGCTCCCGCAGAGTCCGCTCAGAACTTTCCGAGGCTGGGCCATAATGTAGTCGCCACCTTTCTTTTCTCTTGTTCATCCCATGCGATTTGATCTACTATCGAATTTGTGAGGGCTGGTCTGGCAGAGGACTACTCTGGCACTGTGTGTTGGTCGGGTATGTTGGCTAAAAACATGTCTAAGGTGGATACAATTGGTTCGGTATTGGGAGCGACTAAAAGCCCTAGAATTTTCCAGGTGTCGTACAAAACGCCTCAAAATTAACCAGAAAAGTTTGTTCTCGTCATTTTCGTTTAAACTAACGAAAATATCACGACTTAACCTAACGAGTCATCAAGGACGTACAGATGACCTAACCGAGCATTCAATTGACCTAACCAGGCATTCATTGATCTAACCTGGCATTCAATTAACCTAAAAGGTTAATATTGGTTATTTCACCTAAATATCTTCTGATCTTTTCATATTAGGCACTCACGGTCACATTTCATGATTTCAGGCAAGTTAAGGATGAGAGAATAATGCCGTAATTGATAAAAACATCCAATCCTTTGTCTTCATCTAGGGCACATGGCGAATCAAGTTCTCAAAGTAGAAATCACACGAACGGCACGTCATAATTCTATCACAAACACCACCAAACTGAATCCAATTAGAAAAAAAAAAAATAGCCAGAACAAAAACCAACAAACTAATTAAGTCGCAGAGTAGCGAAAAAATAGCCTAATCAGGAAAAATATTTTATGAAAAAAGTACATTATAGGCAAAACAGGAAATATATTTGGTAACGGTTGAGAATAGGGGCGCCACCTCAATTTTCGTGTTTTTTCCACCAAAACATGCTAAAACCATTGTTTCCTCTTGTTTAGGATGAATGTGACCATCGCCATTACAGTAAATTATTGCTTGAAGTGATTTCACCCCCCCCCCCCAACCCCTCCTACAATCTGGGGAGACCACCGTGGGAATCGGGGATTTTGGGTGGGGGAACACAGCACAAGCAATAATTTACTGTAATAGCGATGGTCAGATTTATCCTAAAACAACAGGAAAGCAATGGTTTTAGCATGTTTTGGTGGAAAAAAACCTTATACCCTGAACCCTATACCGATCAGTTTGTGATGCGTGATCTTTACAGGGGCTCTGCCCCCGTACCCCGGAGGCCTAAATTATACAAATGATAATGTAATAACATGTTAAGTTATGCACTTTTTAGTCTTCATCTAGGGCACATGACGAATCAAGTTCTCAACACAGCCGCGAGCTCTACTAGCGTCACCGCACATCCGTCACAGACCGAAGCCATTTTCAAACTGAAGTGAATGAATGATAGTAGGGTTGCCAACTCAAAATTTCCTAGATTCATGCCCAAAAAGCACTGAAGCAGCTACATATATTTTTTCGTAATTTTCTAAATTCGTTTTTTTGACTATGCGACACATGCAATCAACGTATTTTAATGAGAGAAACAACTTTGTCTCTATGGTATTTTTCGAAATTTTGCTTAAGTGGCGCCCGTATTCTGAACCATTACGTAGTTTTTTATCAGAATTATAGTTTCCTGACGTAGTTTTCTCTGCTTTCTTGGAATTTGACGCACATTTCTCGTGCAAATGAGTAGAAACACTCCGTATTTTTGAATGGAAAAAAAATAGTTTTTATTCATTTGCACAAGAAATGGGTGGTTAATATTTGGCTGGACACAGGGGCTAACGAGAAATGAGAGGTTGTTTCACTAGCACTATTTTTTATGCTCTTTACGCTGCACAGTGCCACAAATGGGTTAAAAAACGGTCAAAAACCAAAAATAACAAATTTAAGTAAATTCTATTAAAACCATTTCCACGTCAAAATAAAACACTTCTACTTACTGATTTAAGTATTGAAATTTTATTCTCTTACATTAAGGCAAGAAAAATCTACGAAATAATATACATTGTCTTAAAATATCTTGGAGGGGACAAAATATGTTTGTTCTAACAACTTACTTGAAGTTACTATATCACAAAAATTGCCTGTAGTTTCATGTTCTGCTTAGTTCTATTGAAAGAATAAACAGTTTAGAACATTTTCATGCATATTTTTTTATTGAAAACTAAAAAGATAGCATTAATTAAAAAAACTATGGCAATATCATAGATTACAGATTAAATTGTTATCTAGAAAATGTGTAAAATTAGCAAAACAAAAAATGGGGAATGTAATTTTTGTGTTAAACATTAATGCAACATTTAAGTAAATCAAAGAAACAAAACGTTTTTGCGACTATTTGCGACTTTGCGTGTTAGAACATTTAAATATTAGTTCTGATGAGGAAGATATGTTCTAAATATGAAGTTTTTGTAATTTTGTTTACACTATTTACACTTTTTTTCATATCAGTTGTCACACTTATTTTGGGGGAATTAATTTCATAAACTTTAAGAGGTATTACGATGTTTTTTATTTACCCATTCTGATATAGTGGCAGGTCATTTGACAAAATCTGCAAAACATAGGCCTAATTAACAATTATCTGCTTAGTATATTTTAGTAATTTGAGAAACTTAAGAAACTACAGTAGGTCATAACCTATTGATTTGGAATATTATTATTATTTATAGAAAAATCACTCAATATGTCACCATTACATATATACAAAAGGTACTAAACATAATTTTTTATTAAAATAAATCATAATTAAACATTTCAACTACATAAAACTAAGTACAATTGAAAAAAATAATTTTGGCCGTTTTTTAACCCATTTGTGGCACTGTGCGCTGGTACTAATCACTTTTTGTGGAAATGTAAGATTATAGAAAAAATTACAAATTACATTTTTATAGTGAATATTTCCTGTTTTGGCTATAATGTACTTTTTTTCATAAAATATTTTTCCTGATTGGGCTATTTTTTCGCTACTCTGCGACTTAATTAATTGGTTGTTGTTGTTTAGCCGATCAGCCCACCCTGATCGAGCAAGCCGGCGGTCACGCAGGTAACCGATCGCCCTCTCCGGAGTGGACCAGAGGCTTCAGCGCACTAGTGATGTTGTGTTGTGTTCGTTGTTGTGCTAGAGCGCTACAGTCCGTCATGTTTTCAATTGTTTGTGGTGTGTCCTGGCACAGGTAGCAGGTGTCGTCTATGGAGTTGTCTAGTCTGTGCTTATATGTCCGTAAGTTGGGGTGATGTCCACATCGGAATCGTACTAAGTTAACTCGATCCGATCTAATCAGGCTGATCTCTGACCTGTTAATGGGTGGCGGCTTCGCACCTAGGACCACATTCGGACAGAGTCGTGTCAGTACTTTGTTGGTTAGGTGTGTGTGTGTATGTGTTTTCTGTACTGTGTGATGTCTGTGGGGCGTGGTATGGAATGGAGTATTTGGTTATAATATCTCTCTGGTGTTACCTTAATGGTGCGAGGTGTTGGTGCATGATTGTACATGTAGTGGCAAGGGTGTTGTGGGTTAGTTGTCGCTGCTGCCATGAATTGTGTTCCCCTCATGTCTAAATGTTCCCTAACTTTCAGTAATTTTGTTTCTGCGTGCAGGTGTTCTATTGGTGTTGTTTGAGTGCATCCTGTAATGATACGAAGTGCGTTGTTTTGTATTGTCTGTAAGGTGTTTATGTGTGCGTTTGAGATAATGGGTGCCCAGCATGGGCTAGCATAGTCCATAACTGAGCGAATATATTGTTTGTATATGAGTGATGTTGTTTCCTGCTGGTGTCCAAAGTTTGTGCCTGTTAGTACCCTAAGCGTGTTAAGTCTTGGCGTACATTTGTTTTTAATGTCCTGAATGTGGTTTGCAAAAGATAATGATGTGCTGTATGTGACCCCAAGTATTTTGGTCCTCTGAGTGTGTGGAATGTTGATGTTGTTCAGTGTAAGCTGTGGAATTACCTGGTGTTCTTTTTTGTTGCTTGTAAGCAAGGTGATGGTTGATTTTGTGGCCGCTACTTTGAGTCTATTGTGTGTGAGCCAGTCTTGTATACTGTTTATGTATGTTTGTAGGTTATTTGTAGCGGTGTCGATGTTGTTGTGGGTGGATGTTAGAGTGATGTCATCTGCATATGATGATAATGTAAGCTTGTTATCTATGGGTGTTGGAATGTCATGCATGTATAAGTTGAAGAGTGTTGGTGAGAGAACAGAGCCTTGAGGGACCCCGTTCGGAAAAAGCTTGTTTTTGGATGACTTGCCATTAAATGTGACATGTAAGTATCTTCCTGAAAGATAGTTGCTCAGCCACCTTTTGGTATTATTGTGCATGTTTGTGTTGAGTGTTTTGTTTATGAGAGGGAAGCGTGGGATAGCATCAAATGCTTTACTAATGTCTATTGTTGCTAATAGTGTACATTGAGCTGGTCGTCTGGAGTTGATGCCATCCATGATGTGCTGCGTGAGGTTAGTGAGTAATGTCGTGGTTGAGTGGTGAGGTCTGAATCCATGTTGAGTAGGCGATAGTGGAATGTGTGGGTTGGTGATTTGTAAGATTAGTCTTTCTGTTACTTTGGAAGGTGTGCATAGTAAAGTAATGGGGCTATAGGAAGCTGGTTCTGTTGGATTTTTGTTTGGTTTGAGTAGTGTAATAATTTTACCTTGTTTCCATATGTCAGGAATAATACAGTGTTGGTATGAATAGGTGCTGATATTTGTGAGAGCTAGTATTCCTTGTGGGCCCAAGTGTTTAAGGTGTATGTTAGATATGTTGTCTGGTCCAGTAGCCTTCGAATTCTTAATGTTTTTGATGATCTTGGTGGTCTGGTCTGTATTGAAGGGTGTAATGGACGTGTCGAGGCTGTAGGTTTTCTTGTGTCTGGCTGTTTGTCTGTCTGCGTGTTTCTGGTTGTTGTCTCTGTTTAAGTGACTTATCTTTGCGTAGTGATTAACTAGAATGTTAGCTTGTTGTGTGTATGTTGGGATATTATTTTGGCTGCGACAGATAGCCGCGTGTGGTGTGAATGCCGCTGTTAGAGTGGGTAATGCTGTTTATAGTCTTGTATAGCCTGGATGTATCTGTGGAGTGGTTTAGTGTTGTTATGAATTCCCTGAATGTTTCTGTTTGTTTTTCTTTGAGTTTGTTGTTTATTTCTGTGTTGAGCTGTTGTATCTGCTGTTTTATGGCTTCTGTGTGTGGTGTTTGTGTGTTATATTTGAAGTTGTTACGTTGCCTTATGAGGTGGGCTATTTCTCTAGTGTAATTCGAATTGTATTTCCTAATGTTGCCCTTGGGTATGTATTTGTTTGAATTATTGATGATCTGATTAAATGTCTTGAGTGTTGTATTGATGTTTATGATGGGTGTGCTGTTTAATGTGGTGAATTGTTCCGTAGTCTGTATTTTGAACTGTTCCCAATCAGCTTTCTTGTAATTTCTGTAGATGTGCCTAAGGCTGTTGGGGCAGAGTGTAGAATGTGTTGTAATGATGATGGGCAGGTGGTCTGATGACAGTTGTTTTTCTGTTCTCCATTGTGTATGTGTTGCTAGTGAGGGGGAACAGAACGTTATGTCTGGGGAGGAGTTTGAATATCCTTCTTGATGTGGTATGTGTGTATGTTCTTCTGTATTGTTAAGAATGAAGAGGCTGTTTAGTTGTGTGGCTATGTTGGCGCCTCTGGTGTTGTTTTGGTTGTGCAGGTACCAACTAGTGTCTTTGGCGTTGAAGTCTCCTCCTAAGATGACATTAGTGAGAGAGGCCAGATTGTGTAACTGTGGAGTGTAATTGGCTGGCACCTGAGGTGAACTATCTGGTGGGATGTAAATGTTGATTAGTGTGGTGTTGTGTTTTGTGCGTGTTTTAATGTTAACTGCCTGTATTTCTATCGTGTTATCTGCTTGGATTGTGTTTGTAATGTTTTGGGTAGCATCAGTGTAGCTAATGCTTTTACGTATGTAAGTGATGAGTCCACCCCCGTTACCCCCAGTACGATCTTGACGGATCGCCGTGAAGTCAGGAATGGTGGGTGTTTTGTGTGTGTTTTAGTTTTGTTTTTTGTATAAGTGCTATGTGAATGTTTTGTTTGTGTACGAATTCCCTAAGCTGCATGATTTTGTTTGTGAGGCCATCTACGTTGGTTGGTTGGTTGGTTTCTGTTCTGTCTATTTTTTTTTCTAATTGGATTCAGTTTGGTCGTGTTTGTGATAGAATTATGACGTGCTGTTCGTGTGGTTTCTGACTTTGAGAACTTGATTCGTCATGTGCCCTAGATGAAGAGAAAGCATTGGATGTTTTTATCAATTACGGTGTTATTCTCTCATCCTTAACTTGCCCGAAATGTGACAGTGAGTGCCTAATACGAAAAGATCAGAAGATATTTAGGTGAAATAACCAATATCAACCTGTTAGGCCAACTGAATGCCCGGTTAGGTCAACTGTACACCCTTGATGATTGGTTAGGTTAAGTAATGATATTTTCGTTAGTTTAAACGAAAATGACACGGCCTGAAGTTGAAATAAAAAATGTATTTTTCTAGTGTATTTTGGTGTGCTCTGTTGAAATATAACTTTCATTTCCTGTGCAAATATGACGAAATATGACTCCAAAATAATGTAAACAAATTCTTATTTCTTTACATTTGCACAGGTTGGTTAGGTTAGTTAATTTAGTTAGGTTAGCTATTTTTTTATTAGAATTACATTTTTCTGGTGTAGTTTTCTCTGCTTTGTTGGAATTTGACACACATTTCTTGTGCAAATGAGTAGAAACACTCCGTATTTTGGAATGGAAAAAAAATAGTTTTTATTCATTTGCACAAGAAATGGGTATCAGATTCGAACAAAGCAGAGAAAACTACACTAGAAAAATGTAATTTTGATAAAAAATGTAGCCCCTGTGTCCAGCCATGTTTTCTCATAAGAAATCAACAAAAATGATTCATCAAAACAAAGCTAATGCTGTCAAATAATTTGGGACGCTATTCGTTTATTTTTGGTTGGTTGAATAATTTGGGACGCCAAAATAGGATATTGCCAAGCACTGGCCTTCAATCATTGCAATTTCAGGACTACATTGGCCTAGTCCATCGTTGCTGTGGCGAAATCTTCAAACCTGGGCCACAGTGTTGGGCTTCCGACATTTTCAGCCTGCACAATCAAAGTCATCGAGGAGATGCTCATTACATTACATTTCATTTCATTTGGAAAACATGAAGCCACTGGGGCCTATCGAGATTATCCAAGTCATGAGCTAATGAAAGTGTCCAAATCTTTCTTATAACTAAGGAGCTACTATTTACCATATCATATGGCAAGTTATCCCAGAAATCTACTATATGACTGAAAAAATATTTTCATAGGTCACGTCATAGTCGATATATATAGTATTATAGGTTAACATATTTTAAATGAAATGGGCTGGACCTGTAAATCAAAATAACGGTCGTATTATCGTGACTACCAAATTGTTCATCATGTATTTTTGCTCTCGTCATTTTCGCTTAAACTAACGAAAATATCACAACTTAACCTAACCAATCATCAAGGGCGTACAGTTGACCTAACCGGGCATTATATTTAGGTGAAATAACTAATATTAACCTGTTAGGTTAATTGAATGCCCAGTTAAGTTAATTGAATGCCCAGTTAGGTCAACTGAATGCCCGGTTAGGTCAACTGTACGCCCTTGATGATTGGTTAGGTTAAGTTGTAATATTTTCGTTAGTTTAAACGAAAATTACGAGAGCAAAAATACATAATAAACAGTTTGGTAGTCCCGATAATACGTAAGTACCAAAATAACTTTTTATGAGGTAGTTTTAGTCGCTTTATTCAAATTGGTCACTCATTTTTTGTCCAAACCTGAAAACATTTTGAATTTCTGTATCATATCTCCTCGAATTTACCTTGAAGCGCTTCTGCCTCAAGGGTGTCTGCTCCCGCAGAGTCCGCTCAGAACTTTCCGAGGCTGGGCCATAATGTAGTCGCCACCTTTCTTTTCTCTTGTTCATCCCATGCGATTTGATCTACTATCGAATTTGTGAGGGCTGGTCTGGCAGAGGACTACTCTGGCACTGTGTGTTGGTCGGGTATGTTGGCTAAAAACATGTCTAAGGTGGATACAATTGGTTCGGTATTGGGAGCGACTAAAAGCCCTAGAATTTTCCAGGTGTCGTACAAAACGCCTCAAAATTAACCAGAAAAGTTTGTTCTCGTCATTTTCGTTTAAACTAACGAAAATATCACGACTTAACCTAACGAGTCATCAAGGACGTACAGATGACCTAACCGAGCATTCAATTGACCTAACCAGGCATTCATTGATCTAACCTGGCATTCAATTAACCTAAAAGGTTAATATTGGTTATTTCACCTAAATATCTTCTGATCTTTTCATATTAGGCACTCACGGTCACATTTCATGATTTCAGGCAAGTTAAGGATGAGAGAATAATGCCGTAATTGATAAAAACATCCAATCCTTTGTCTTCATCTAGGGCACATGGCGAATCAAGTTCTCAAAGTAGAAATCACACGAACGGCACGTCATAATTCTATCACAAACACCACCAAACTGAATCCAATTAGAAAAAAAAAAAATAGCCAGAACAAAAACCAACAAACTAATTAAGTCGCAGAGTAGCGAAAAAATAGCCTAATCAGGAAAAATATTTTATGAAAAAAGTACATTATAGGCAAAACAGGAAATATATTTGGTAACGGTTGAGAATAGGGGCGCCACCTCAATTTTCGTGTTTTTTCCACCAAAACATGCTAAAACCATTGTTTCCTCTTGTTTAGGATGAATGTGACCATCGCCATTACAGTAAATTATTGCTTGAAGTGATTTCACCCCCCCCCCCAACCCCTCCTACAATCTGGGGAGACCACCGTGGGAATCGGGGATTTTGGGTGGGGGAACACAGCACAAGCAATAATTTACTGTAATAGCGATGGTCAGATTTATCCTAAAACAACAGGAAAGCAATGGTTTTAGCATGTTTTGGTGGAAAAAAACCTTATACCCTGAACCCTATACCGATCAGTTTGTGATGCGTGATCTTTACAGGGGCTCTGCCCCCGTACCCCGGAGGCCTAAATTATACAAATGATAATGTAATAACATGTTAAGTTATGCACTTTTTAGTCTTCATCTAGGGCACATGACGAATCAAGTTCTCAACACAGCCGCGAGCTCTACTAGCGTCACCGCACATCCGTCACAGACCGAAGCCATTTTCAAACTGAAGTGAATGAATGATAGTAGGGTTGCCAACTCAAAATTTCCTAGATTCATGCCCAAAAAGCACTGAAGCAGCTACATATATTTTTTCGTAATTTTCTAAATTCGTTTTTTTGACTATGCGACACATGCAATCAACGTATTTTAATGAGAGAAACAACTTTGTCTCTATGGTATTTTTCGAAATTTTGCTTAAGTGGCGCCCGTATTCTGAACCATTACGTAGTTTTTTATCAGAATTATAGTTTCCTGACGTAGTTTTCTCTGCTTTCTTGGAATTTGACGCACATTTCTCGTGCAAATGAGTAGAAACACTCCGTATTTTTGAATGGAAAAAAAATAGTTTTTATTCATTTGCACAAGAAATGGGTGGTTAATATTTGGCTGGACACAGGGGCTAACGAGAAATGAGAGGTTGTTTCACTAGCACTATTTTTTATGCTCTTTACGCTGCACAGTGCCACAAATGGGTTAAAAAACGGTCAAAAACCAAAAATAACAAATTTAAGTAAATTCTATTAAAACCATTTCCACGTCAAAATAAAACACTTCTACTTACTGATTTAAGTATTTGAAATTTTATTCTCTTACATTAAGGCAAGAAAAATCTACGAAATAATATACATTGTCTTAAAATATCTTGGAGGGGACAAAATATGTTTGTTCTAACAACTTACTTGAAGTTACTATATCACAAAAAATTGCCTGTAGTTTCATGTTCTGCTTAGTTCTATTGAAAGAATAAACAGTTTAGAACATTTTCATGCATATTTTTTTATTGAAAACTAAAAAGATAGCATTAATTAAAAAACTATGGCAATATCATAGATTACAGATTAAATTGTTATCTAGAAAATGTGTAAAATTAGCAAAACAAAAAATGGGGAATGTAATTTTTGTGTTAAACATTAATGCAACATTTAAGTAAATCAAAGAAACAAAACGTTTTTGCGACTATTTGCGACTTTGCGTGTTAGAACATTTAAATATTAGTTCTGATGAGGAAGATATGTTCTAAATATGAAGTTTTTGTAATTTTGTTTACACTATTTACACTTTTTTTCATATCAGTTGTCACACTTATTTTGGGGGAATTAATTTCATAAACTTTAAGAGGTATTACGATGTTTTTTATTTACCCATTCTGATATAGTGGCAGGTCATTTGACAAAATCTGCAAAACATAGGCCTAATTAACAATTATCTGCTTAGTATATTTTTAGTAATTTGAGAAACTTAAGAAACTACAGTAGGTCATAACCTATTGATTTGGAATATTATTATTATTTATAGAAAAATCACTCAATATGTCACCATTACATATATACAAAAGGTACTAAACATAATTTTTTATTAAAATAAATCATAATTAAACATTTCAACTACATAAAACTAAGTACAATTGAAAAAAATAATTTTGGCCGTTTTTTAACCCATTTGTGGCACTGTGCGCTGGTACTAATCACTTTTTGTGGAAATGTAAGATTATAGAAAAAATTACAAATTACATTTTTATAGTGAATATTTCCTGTTTTGGCTATAATGTACTTTTTTTCATAAAATATTTTTCCTGATTGGGCTATTTTTTCGCTACTCTGCGACTTAATTAATTGGTTGTTGTTGTTTAGCCGATCAGCCCACCCTGATCGAGCAAGCCGGCGGTCACGCAGGTAACCGATCGCCCTCTCCGGAGTGGACCAGAGGCTTCAGCGCACTAGTGATGTTGTGTTGTGTTCGTTGTTGTGCTAGAGCGCTACAGTCCGTCATGTTTTCAATTGTTTGTGGTGTGTCCTGGCACAGGTAGCAGGTGTCGTCTATGGAGTTGTCTAGTCTGTGCTTATATGTCCGTAAGTTGGGGTGATGTCCACATCGGAATCGTACTAAGTTAACTCGATCCGATCTAATCAGGCTGATCTCTGACCTGTTAATGGGTGGCGGCTTCGCACCTAGGACCACATTCGGACAGAGTCGTGTCAGTACTTTGTTGGTTAGGTGTGTGTGTGTATGTGTTTTCTGTACTGTGTGATGTCTGTGGGGCGTGGTATGGAATGGAGTATTTGGTTATAATATCTCTCTGGTGTTACCTTAATGGTGCGAGGTGTTGGTGCATGATTGTACATGTAGTGGCAAGGGTGTTGTGGGTTAGTTGTCGCTGCTGCCATGAATTGTGTTCCCCTCATGTCTAAATGTTCCCTAACTTTCAGTAATTTTGTTTCTGCGTGCAGGTGTTCTATTGGTGTTGTTTGAGTGCATCCTGTAATGATACGAAGTGCGTTGTTTTGTATTGTCTGTAAGGTGTTTATGTGTGCGTTTGAGATAATGGGTGCCCAGCATGGGCTAGCATAGTCCATAACTGAGCGAATATATTGTTTGTATATGAGTGATGTTGTTTCCTGCTGGTGTCCAAAGTTTGTGCCTGTTAGTACCCTAAGCGTGTTAAGTCTTGGCGTACATTTGTTTTTAATGTCCTGAATGTGGTTTGCAAAAGATAATGATGTGCTGTATGTGACCCCAAGTATTTTGGTCCTCTGAGTGTGTGGAATGTTGATGTTGTTCAGTGTAAGCTGTGGAATTACCTGGTGTTCTTTTTTGTTGCTTGTAAGCAAGGTGATGGTTGATTTTGTGGCCGCTACTTTGAGTCTATTGTGTGTGAGCCAGTCTTGTATACTGTTTATGTATGTTTGTAGGTTATTTGTAGCGGTGTCGATGTTGTTGTGGGTGGATGTTAGAGTGATGTCATCTGCATATGATGATAATGTAAGCTTGTTATCTATGGGTGTTGGAATGTCATGCATGTATAAGTTGAAGAGTGTTGGTGAGAGAACAGAGCCTTGAGGGACCCCGTTCGGAAAAAGCTTGTTTTTGGATGACTTGCCATTAAATGTGACATGTAAGTATCTTCCTGAAAGATAGTTGCTCAGCCACCTTTTGGTATTATTGTGCATGTTTGTGTTGAGTGTTTTGTTTATGAGAGGGAAGCGTGGGATAGCATCAAATGCTTTACTAATGTCTATTGTTGCTAATAGTGTACATTGAGCTGGTCGTCTGGAGTTGATGCCATCCATGATGTGCTGCGTGAGGTTAGTGAGTAATGTCGTGGTTGAGTGGTGAGGTCTGAATCCATGTTGAGTAGGCGATAGTGGAATGTGTGGGTTGGTGATTTGTAAGATTAGTCTTTCTGTTACTTTGGAAGGTGTGCATAGTAAAGTAATGGGGCTATAGGAAGCTGGTTTGTTGGATTTTTGTTTGGTTTGAGTAGTGTAATAATTTTACCTTGTTTCCATATGTCAGGAATAATACAGTGTTGGTATGAATAGGTGCTGATATTTGTGAGAGCTAGTATTCCTTGTGGGCCCAAGTGTTTAAGGTGTATGTTAGATATGTTGTCTGGTCCAGTAGCCTTCGAATTCTTAATGTTTTTGATGATCTTGGTGGTCTGGTCTGTATTGAAGGGTGTAATGGACGTGTCGAGGCTGTAGGTTTTCTTGTGTCTGGCTGTTTGTCTGTCTGCGTGTTTCTGGTTGTTGTCTCTGTTTAAGTGACTTATCTTTGCGTAGTGATTAACTAGAATGTTAGCTTGTTGTGTGTATGTTGGGATATTATTTTGGCTGCGACAGATAGCCGCGTGTGGTGTGAATGCCGCTGTTAGAGTGGGTAATGCTGTTTATAGTCTTGTATAGCCTGGATGTATCTGTGGAGTGGTTTAGTGTTGTTATGAATTCCCTGAATGTTTCTGTTTGTTTTTCTTTGAGTTTGTTGTTTATTTCTGTGTTGAGCTGTTGTATCTGCTGTTTTATGGCTTCTGTGTGTGGTGTTTGTGTGTTATATTTGAAGTTGTTACGTTGCCTTATGAGGTGGGCTATTTCTCTAGTGTAATTCGAATTGTATTTCCTAATGTTGCCCTTGGGTATGTATTTGTTTGAATTATTGATGATCTGATTAAATGTCTTGAGTGTTGTATTGATGTTTATGATGGGTGTGCTGTTTAATGTGGTGAATTGTTCCGTAGTCTGTATTTTGAACTGTTCCCAATCAGCTTTCTTGTAATTTCTGTAGATGTGCCTAAGGCTGTTGGGGCAGAGTGTAGAATGTGTTGTAATGATGATGGGCAGGTGGTCTGATGACAGTTGTTTTTCTGTTCTCCATTGTGTATGTGTTGCTAGTGAGGGGGAACAGAACGTTATGTCTGGGGAGGAGTTTGAATATCCTTCTTGATGTGGTATGTGTGTATGTTCTTCTGTATTGTTAAGAATGAAGAGGCTGTTTAGTTGTGTGGCTATGTTGGCGCCTCTGGTGTTGTTTTGGTTGTGCAGGTACCAACTAGTGTCTTTGGCGTTGAAGTCTCCTCCTAAGATGACATTAGTGAGAGAGGCCAGATTGTGTAACTGTGGAGTGTAATTGGCTGGCACCTGAGGTGAACTATCTGGTGGGATGTAAATGTTGATTAGTGTGGTGTTGTGTTTTGTGCGTGTTTTAATGTTAACTGCCTGTATTTCTATCGTGTTATCTGCTTGGATTGTGTTTGTAATGTTTTGGGTAGCATCAGTGTAGCTAATGCTTTTACGTATGTAAGTGATGAGTCCACCCCCGTTACCCCCAGTACGATCTTGACGGATCGCCGTGAAGTCAGGAATGGTGGGTGTTTTGTGTGTGTGTTTTAGTTTTGTTTTTTGTATAAGTGCTATGTGAATGTTTTGTTTGTGTACGAATTCCCTAAGCTGCATGATTTTGTTTGTGAGGCCATCTACGTTGGTTGGTTGGTTGGTTTCTGTTCTGTCTATTTTTTTTTCTAATTGGATTCAGTTTGGTCGTGTTTGTGATAGAATTATGACGTGCTGTTCGTGTGGTTTCTGACTTTGAGAACTTGATTCGTCATGTGCCCTAGATGAAGAGAAAGCATTGGATGTTTTTATCAATTACGGTGTTATTCTCTCATCCTTAACTTGCCCGAAATGTGACAGTGAGTGCCTAATACGAAAAGATCAGAAGATATTTAGGTGAAATAACCAATATCAACCTGTTAGGCCAACTGAATGCCCGGTTAGGTCAACTGTACACCCTTGATGATTGGTTAGGTTAAGTAATGATATTTTCGTTAGTTTAAACGAAAATGACACGGCCTGAAGTTGAAATAAAAAATGTATTTTTCTAGTGTATTTTGGTGTGCTCTGTTGAAATATAACTTTCATTTCCTGTGCAAATATGACGAAATATGACTCCAAAATAATGTAAACAAATTCTTATTTCTTTACATTTGCACAGGTTGGTTAGGTTAGTTAATTTAGTTAGGTTAGCTATTTTTTTATTAGAATTACATTTTTCTGGTGTAGTTTTCTCTGCTTTGTTGGAATTTGACACACATTTCTTGTGCAAATGAGTAGAAACACTCCGTATTTTGGAATGGAAAAAAAATAGTTTTTATTCATTTGCACAAGAAATGGGTATCAGATTCGAACAAAGCAGAGAAAACTACACTAGAAAAATGTAATTTTGATAAAAAATGTAGCCCCTGTGTCCAGCCATGTTTTCTCATAAGAAATCAACAAAAAATGATTCATCAAAACAAAGCTAATGCTGTCAAATAATTTGGGACGCTATTCGTTTATTTTTGGTTGGTTGAATAATTTGGGACGCCAAAATAGGATATTGCCAAGCACTGGCCTTCAATCATTGCAATTTCAGGACTACATTGGCCTAGTCCATCGTTGCTGTGGCGAAATCTTCAAACCTGGGCCACAGTGTTGGGCTTCCGACATTTTCAGCCTGCACAATCAAAGTCATCGAGGAGATGCTCATTACATTACATTTCATTTCATTTGGAAAACATGAAGCCACTGGGGCCTATCGAGATTATCCAAGTCATGAGCTAATGAAAGTGTCCAAATCTTTCTTATAACTAAGGAGCTACTATTTACCATATATATGGCAAGTTATCCCAGAAATCTACTATATGACTGAAAAAATATTTTCATAGGTCACGTCATAGTCGATATATAGTATTATAGGTTAACATATTTTAAATGAAATGGGCTGGACCTGTAAATCAAAATAACGGTCGTATTATCGTGACTACCAAATTGTTCATCATGTATTTTTGCTCTCGTCATTTTCGCTTAAACTAACGAAAATATCACAACTTAACCTAACCAATCATCAAGGGCGTACAGTTGACCTAACCGGGCATTATATTTAGGTGAAATAACTAATATTAACCTGTTAGGTTAATTGAATGCCCAGTTAAGTTAATTGAATGCCCAGTTAGGTCAACTGAATGCCCGGTTAGGTCAACTGTACGCCCTTGATGATTGGTTAGGTTAAGTTGTAATATTTTCGTTAGTTTAAACGAAAATTACGAGAGCAAAAATACATAATAAACAGTTTGGTAGTCCCGATAATACGTAAGTACCAAAATAACTTTTTATGAGGTAGTTTTAGTCGCTTTATTCAAATTGGTCACTCATTTTTGTCCAAACCTGAAAACATTTTGAATTTCTGTATCATATCTCCTCGAATTTACCTTGAAGCGCTTCTGCCTCAAGGGTGTCTGCTCCCGCAGAGTCCGCTCAGAACTTTCCGAGGCTGGGCCATAATGTAGTCGCCACCTTTCTTTTCTCTTGTTCATCCCATGCGATTTGATCTACTATCGAATTTGTGAGGGCTGGTCTGGCAGAGGACTACTCTGGCACTGTGTGTTGGTCGGGTATGTTGGCTAAAAACATGTCTAAGGTGGATACAATTGGTTCGGTATTGGGAGCGACTAAAAGCCCTAGAATTTTCCAGGTGTCGTACAAAACGCCTCAAAATTAACCAGAAAAGTTTGTTCTCGTCATTTTCGTTTAAACTAACGAAAATATCACGACTTAACCTAACGAGTCATCAAGGACGTACAGATGACCTAACCGAGCATTCAATTGACCTAACCAGGCATTCATTGATCTAACCTGGCATTCAATTAACCTAAAAGGTTAATATTGGTTATTTCACCTAAATATCTTCTGATCTTTTCATATTAGGCACTCACGGTCACATTTCATGATTTCAGGCAAGTTAAGGATGAGAGAATAATGCCGTAATTGATAAAAACATCCAATCCTTTGTCTTCATCTAGGGCACATGGCGAATCAAGTTCTCAAAGTAGAAATCACACGAACGGCACGTCATAATTCTATCACAAACACCACCAAACTGAATCCAATTAGAAAAAAAAAAAATAGCCAGAACAAAAACCAACAAACTAATTAAGTCGCAGAGTAGCGAAAAAATAGCCTAATCAGGAAAAATATTTTATGAAAAAAGTACATTATAGGCAAAACAGGAAATATATTTGGTAACGGTTGAGAATAGGGGCGCCACCTCAATTTTCGTGTTTTTTCCACCAAAACATGCTAAAACCATTGTTTCCTCTTGTTTAGGATGAATGTGACCATCGCCATTACAGTAAATTATTGCTTGAAGTGATTTCACCCCCCCCCCCCAACCCCTCCTACAATCTGGGGAGACCACCGTGGGAATCGGGGATTTTGGGTGGGGGAACACAGCACAAGCAATAATTTACTGTAATAGCGATGGTCAGATTTATCCTAAAACAACAGGAAAGCAATGGTTTTAGCATGTTTTGGTGGAAAAAAACCCTTATACCCTGAACCCTATACCGATCAGTTTGTGATGCGTGATCTTTACAGGGGCTCTGCCCCCGTACCCCGGAGGCCTAAATTATACAAATGATAATGTAATAACATGTTAAGTTATGCACTTTTTAGTCTTCATCTAGGGCACATGACGAATCAAGTTCTCAACACAGCCGCGAGCTCTACTAGCGTCACCGCACATCCGTCACAGACCGAAGCCATTTTCAAACTGAAGTGAATGAATGATAGTAGGGTTGCCAACTCAAAATTTCCTAGATTCATGCCCAAAAAGCACTGAAGCAGCTACATATATTTTTTCGTAATTTTCTAAATTCGTTTTTTTGACTATGCGACACATGCAATCAACGTATTTTAATGAGAGAAACAACTTTGTCTCTATGGTATTTTTCGAAATTTTGCTTAAGTGGCGCCCGTATTCTGAACCATTACGTAGTTTTTTATCAGAATTATAGTTTCCTGACGTAGTTTTCTCTGCTTTCTTGGAATTTGACGCACATTTCTCGTGCAAATGAGTAGAAACACTCCGTATTTTTGAATGGAAAAAAAAATAGTTTTTATTCATTTGCACAAGAAATGGGTGGTTAATATTTGGCTGGACACAGGGGCTAACGAGAAATGAGAGGTTGTTTCACTAGCACTATTTTTTATGCTCTTTACGCTGCACAGTGCCACAAATGGGTTAAAAAACGGTCAAAAACCAAAAATAACAAATTTAAGTAAATTCTATTAAAACCATTTCCACGTCAAAATAAAACACTTCTACTTACTGATTTAAGTATTTGAAATTTTATTCTCTTACATTAAGGCAAGAAAAATCTACGAAATAATATACATTGTCTTAAAATATCTTGGAGGGGACAAAATATGTTTGTTCTAACAACTTACTTGAAGTTACTATATCACAAAAAATTGCCTGTAGTTTCATGTTCTGCTTAGTTCTATTGAAAGAATAAACAGTTTAGAACATTTTCATGCATATTTTTTTATTGAAAACTAAAAAGATAGCATTAATTAAAAAAACTATGGCAATATCATAGATTACAGATTAAATTGTTATCTAGAAAATGTGTAAAATTAGCAAAACAAAAAATGGGGAATGTAATTTTTGTGTTAAACATTAATGCAACATTTAAGTAAATCAAAGAAACAAAACGTTTTTGCGACTATTTGCGACTTTGCGTGTTAGAACATTTAAATATTAGTTCTGATGAGGAAGATATGTTCTAAATATGAAGTTTTTGTAATTTTGTTTACACTATTTACACTTTTTTTCATATCAGTTGTCACACTTATTTGGGGGAATTAATTTCATAAACTTTAAGAGGTATTACGATGTTTTTTATTTACCCATTCTGATATAGTGGCAGGTCATTTGACAAAATCTGCAAAACATAGGCCTAATTAACAATTATCTGCTTAGTATATTTTTAGTAATTTGAGAAACTTAAGAAACTACAGTAGGTCATAACCTATTGATTTGGAATATTATTATTATTTATAGAAAAATCACTCAATATGTCACCATTACATATATACAAAAGGTACTAAACATAATTTTTTATTAAAATAAATCATAATTAAACATTTCAACTACATAAAACTAAGTACAATTGAAAAAAATAATTTTGGCCGTTTTTTAACCCATTTGTGGCACTGTGCGCTGGTACTAATCACTTTTTGTGGAAATGTAAGATTATAGAAAAAATTACAAATTACATTTTTATAGTGAATATTTCCTGTTTTGGCTATAATGTACTTTTTTTCATAAAATATTTTTCCTGATTGGGCTATTTTTTCGCTACTCTGCGACTTAATTAATTGGTTGTTGTTGTTTAGCCGATCAGCCCACCCTGATCGAGCAAGCCGGCGGTCACGCAGGTAACCGATCGCCCTCTCCGGAGTGGACCAGAGGCTTCAGCGCACTAGTGATGTTGTGTTGTGTTCGTTGTTGTGCTAGAGCGCTACAGTCCGTCATGTTTTCAATTGTTTGTGGTGTGTCCTGGCACAGGTAGCAGGTGTCGTCTATGGAGTTGTCTAGTCTGTGCTTATATGTCCGTAAGTTGGGGTGATGTCCACATCGGAATCGTACTAAGTTAACTCGATCCGATCTAATCAGGCTGATCTCTGACCTGTTAATGGGTGGCGGCTTCGCACCTAGGACCACATTCGGACAGAGTCGTGTCAGTACTTTGTTGGTTAGGTGTGTGTGTGTATGTGTTTTCTGTACTGTGTGATGTCTGTGGGGCGTGGTATGGAATGGAGTATTTGGTTATAATATCTCTCTGGTGTTACCTTAATGGTGCGAGGTGTTGGTGCATGATTGTACATGTAGTGGCAAGGGTGTTGTGGGTTAGTTGTCGCTGCTGCCATGAATTGTGTTCCCCTCATGTCTAAATGTTCCCTAACTTTCAGTAATTTTGTTTCTGCGTGCAGGTGTTCTATTGGTGTTGTTTGAGTGCATCCTGTAATGATACGAAGTGCGTTGTTTTGTATTGTCTGTAAGGTGTTTATGTGTGCGTTTGAGATAATGGGTGCCCAGCATGGGCTAGCATAGTCCATAACTGAGCGAATATATTGTTTGTATATGAGTGATGTTGTTTCCTGCTGGTGTCCAAAGTTTGTGCCTGTTAGTACCCTAAGCGTGTTAAGTCTTGGCGTACATTTGTTTTTAATGTCCTGAATGTGGTTTGCAAAAGATAATGATGTGCTGTATGTGACCCCAAGTATTTTGGTCCTCTGAGTGTGTGGAATGTTGATGTTGTTCAGTGTAAGCTGTGGAATTACCTGGTGTTCTTTTTTGTTGCTTGTAAGCAAGGTGATGGTTGATTTTGTGGCCGCTACTTTGAGTCTATTGTGTGTGAGCCAGTCTTGTATACTGTTTATGTATGTTTGTAGGTTATTTGTAGCGGTGTCGATGTTGTTGTGGGTGGATGTTAGAGTGATGTCATCTGCATATGATGATAATGTAAGCTTGTTATCTATGGGTGTTGGAATGTCATGCATGTATAAGTTGAAGAGTGTTGGTGAGAGAACAGAGCCTTGAGGGACCCCGTTCGGAAAAAGCTTGTTTTTGGATGACTTGCCATTAAATGTGACATGTAAGTATCTTCCTGAAAGATAGTTGCTCAGCCACCTTTTGGTATTATTGTGCATGTTTGTGTTGAGTGTTTTGTTTATGAGAGGGAAGCGTGGGATAGCATCAAATGCTTTACTAATGTCTATTGTTGCTAATAGTGTACATTGAGCTGGTCGTCTGGAGTTGATGCCATCCATGATGTGCTGCGTGAGGTTAGTGAGTAATGTCGTGGTTGAGTGGTGAGGTCTGAATCCATGTTGAGTAGGCGATAGTGGAATGTGTGGGTTGGTGATTTGTAAGATTAGTCTTTCTGTTACTTTGGAAGGTGTGCATAGTAAAGTAATGGGGCTATAGGAAGCTGGTTCTGTTGGATTTTTGTTTGGTTTGAGTAGTGTAATAATTTTACCTTGTTTCCATATGTCAGGAATAATACAGTGTTGGTATGAATAGGTGCTGATATTTGTGAGAGCTAGTATTCCTTGTGGGCCCAAGTGTTTAAGGTGTATGTTAGATATGTTGTCTGGTCCAGTAGCCTTCGAATTCTTAATGTTTTTGATGATCTTGGTGGTCTGGTCTGTATTGAAGGGTGTAATGGACGTGTCGAGGCTGTAGGTTTTCTTGTGTCTGGCTGTTTGTCTGTCTGCGTGTTTCTGGTTGTTGTCTCTGTTTAAGTGACTTATCTTTGCGTAGTGATTAACTAGAATGTTAGCTTGTTGTGTGTATGTTGGGATATTATTTTGGCTGCGACAGATAGCCGCGTGTGGTGTGAATGCCGCTGTTAGAGTGGGTAATGCTGTTTATAGTCTTGTATAGCCTGGATGTATCTGTGGAGTGGTTTAGTGTTGTTATGAATTCCCTGAATGTTTCTGTTTGTTTTTCTTTGAGTTTGTTGTTTATTTCTGTGTTGAGCTGTTGTATCTGCTGTTTTATGGCTTCTGTGTGTGGTGTTTGTGTGTTATATTTGAAGTTGTTACGTTGCCTTATGAGGTGGGCTATTTCTCTAGTGTAATTCGAATTGTATTTCCTAATGTTGCCCTTGGGTATGTATTTGTTTGAATTATTGATGATCTGATTAAATGTCTTGAGTGTTGTATTGATGTTTATGATGGGTGTGCTGTTTAATGTGGTGAATTGTTCCGTAGTCTGTATTTTGAACTGTTCCCAATCAGCTTTCTTGTAATTTCTGTAGATGTGCCTAAGGCTGTTGGGGCAGAGTGTAGAATGTGTTGTAATGATGATGGGCAGGTGGTCTGATGACAGTTGTTTTTCTGTTCTCCATTGTGTATGTGTTGCTAGTGAGGGGGAACAGAACGTTATGTCTGGGGAGGAGTTTGAATATCCTTCTTGATGTGGTATGTGTGTATGTTCTTCTGTATTGTTAAGAATGAAGAGGCTGTTTAGTTGTGTGGCTATGTTGGCGCCTCTGGTGTTGTTTTGGTTGTGCAGGTACCAACTAGTGTCTTTGGCGTTGAAGTCTCCTCCTAAGATGACATTAGTGAGAGAGGCCAGATTGTGTAACTGTGGAGTGTAATTGGCTGGCACCTGAGGTGAACTATCTGGTGGGATGTAAATGTTGATTAGTGTGGTGTTGTGTTTTGTGCGTGTTTTAATGTTAACTGCCTGTATTTCTATCGTGTTATCTGCTTGGATTGTGTTTGTAATGTTTTGGGTAGCATCAGTGTAGCTAATGCTTTTACGTATGTAAGTGATGAGTCCACCCCCGTTACCCCCAGTACGATCTTGACGGATCGCCGTGAAGTCAGGAATGGTGGGTGTTTTGTGTGTGTTTTAGTTTTGTTTTTTGTATAAGTGCTATGTGAATGTTTTGTTTGTGTACGAATTCCCTAAGCTGCATGATTTTGTTTGTGAGGCCATCTACGTTGGTTGGTTGGTTGGTTTCTGTTCTGTCTATTTTTTTTTCTAATTGGATTCAGTTTGGTCGTGTTTGTGATAGAATTATGACGTGCTGTTCGTGTGGTTTCTGACTTTGAGAACTTGATTCGTCATGTGCCCTAGATGAAGAGAAAGCATTGGATGTTTTTATCAATTACGGTGTTATTCTCTCATCCTTAACTTGCCCGAAATGTGACAGTGAGTGCCTAATACGAAAAGATCAGAAGATATTTAGGTGAAATAACCAATATCAACCTGTTAGGCCAACTGAATGCCCGGTTAGGTCAACTGTACACCCTTGATGATTGGTTAGGTTAAGTAATGATATTTTCGTTAGTTTAAACGAAAATGACACGGCCTGAAGTTGAAATAAAAAATGTATTTTTCTAGTGTATTTTGGTGTGCTCTGTTGAAATATAACTTTCATTTCCTGTGCAAATATGACGAAATATGACTCCAAAATAATGTAAACAAATTCTTATTTCTTTACATTTGCACAGGTTGGTTAGGTTAGTTAATTTAGTTAGGTTAGCTATTTTTTTATTAGAATTACATTTTTCTGGTGTAGTTTTCTCTGCTTTGTTGGAATTTGACACACATTTCTTGTGCAAATGAGTAGAAACACTCCGTATTTTGGAATGGAAAAAAAATAGTTTTTATTCATTTGCACAAGAAATGGGTATCAGATTCGAACAAAGCAGAGAAAACTACACTAGAAAAATGTAATTTTGAAAAAATGTAGCCCCTGTGTCCAGCCATGTTTTCTCATAAGAAATCAACAAAAAATGATTCATCAAAACAAAGTCTAATGCTGTCAAATAATTTGGGACGCTATTCGTTTATTTTTGGTTTGGTTGAATAATTTGGGACGCCAAAATAGGATATTGCCAAGCACTGGCCTTCAATCATTGCAATTTCAGGACTACATTGGCCTAGTCCATCGTTGCTGTGGCGAAATCTTCAAACCTGGGCCACAGTGTTGGGCTTCCGACATTCAGCCTGCACAATCAAAGTCATCGAGGAGATGCTCATTACATTACATTTCATTTCATTTGGAAAACATGAAGCCACTGGGGCCTATCGAGATTATCCAAGTCATGAGCTAATGAAAGTGTCCAAATCTTTCTTATAACTAAGGAGCTACTATTTACCATATCATATGGCAAGTTATCCCAGAAATCTACTATATGACTGAAAAAATATTTTCATAGGTCACGTCATAGTCGATATATATAGTATTATAGGTTAACATATTTTAAATGAAATGGGCTGGACCTGTAAATCAAAATAACGGTCGTATTATCGTGACTACCAAATTGTTCATCATGTATTTTTGCTCTCGTCATTTTCGCTTAAACTAACGAAAATATCACAACTTAACCTAACCAATCATCAAGGGCGTACAGTTGACCTAACCGGGCATTATATTTAGGTGAAATAACTAATATTAACCTGTTAGGTTAATTGAATGCCCAGTTAAGTTAATTGAATGCCCAGTTAGGTCAACTGAATGCCCGGTTAGGTCAACTGTACGCCCTTGATGATTGGTTAGGTTAAGTTGTAATATTTTCGTTAGTTTAAACGAAAATTACGAGAGCAAAAATACATAATAAACAGTTTGGTAGTCCCGATAATACGTAAGTACCAAAATAACTTTTTATGAGGTAGTTTTAGTCGCTTTATTCAAATTGGTCACTCATTTTTTGTCCAAACCTGAAAACATTTTGAATTTCTGTATCATATCTCCTCGAATTTACCTTGAAGCGCTTCTGCCTCAAGGGTGTCTGCTCCCGCAGAGTCCGCTCAGAACTTTCCGAGGCTGGGCCATAATGTAGTCGCCACCTTTCTTTTCTCTTGTTCATCCCATGCGATTTGATCTACTATCGAATTTGTGAGGGCTGGTCTGGCAGAGGACTACTCTGGCACTGTGTGTTGGTCGGGTATGTTGGCTAAAAACATGTCTAAGGTGGATACAATTGGTTCGGTATTGGGAGCGACTAAAAGCCCTAGAATTTTCCAGGTGTCGTACAAAACGCCTCAAAATTAACCAGAAAAGTTTGTTCTCGTCATTTTCGTTTAAACTAACGAAAATATCACGACTTAACCTAACGAGTCATCAAGGACGTACAGATGACCTAACCGAGCATTCAATTGACCTAACCAGGCATTCATTGATCTAACCTGGCATTCAATTAACCTAAAAGGTTAATATTGGTTATTTCACCTAAATATCTTCTGATCTTTTCATATTAGGCACTCACGGTCACATTTCATGATTTCAGGCAAGTTAAGGATGAGAGAATAATGCCGTAATTGATAAAAACATCCAATCCTTTGTCTTCATCTAGGGCACATGGCGAATCAAGTTCTCAAAGTAGAAATCACACGAACGGCACGTCATAATTCTATCACAAACACCACCAAACTGAATCCAATTAGAAAAAAAAAAAATAGCCAGAACAAAAACCAACAAACTAATTAAGTCGCAGAGTAGCGAAAAAATAGCCTAATCAGGAAAAATATTTTATGAAAAAAGTACATTATAGGCAAAACAGGAAATATATTTGGTAACGGTTGAGAATAGGGGCGCCACCTCAATTTTCGTGTTTTTTCCACCAAAACATGCTAAAACCATTGTTTCCTCTTGTTTAGGATGAATGTGACCATCGCCATTACAGTAAATTATTGCTTGAAGTGATTTCACCCCCCCCCCCCAACCCCTCCTACAATCTGGGGAGACCACCGTGGGAATCGGGGATTTTGGGTGGGGGAACACAGCACAAGCAATAATTTACTGTAATAGCGATGGTCAGATTTATCCTAAAACAACAGGAAAGCAATGGTTTTAGCATGTTTTGGTGGAAAAAAACCCTTATACCCTGAACCCTATACCGATCAGTTTGTGATGCGTGATCTTTACAGGGGCTCTGCCCCCGTACCCCGGAGGCCTAAATTATACAAATGATAATGTAATAACATGTTAAGTTATGCACTTTTTAGTCTTCATCTAGGGCACATGACGAATCAAGTTCTCAACACAGCCGCGAGCTCTACTAGCGTCACCGCACATCCGTCACAGACCGAAGCCATTTTCAAACTGAAGTGAATGAATGATAGTAGGGTTGCCAACTCAAAATTTCCTAGATTCATGCCCAAAAAGCACTGAAGCAGCTACATATATTTTTTCGTAATTTTCTAAATTCGTTTTTTTGACTATGCGACACATGCAATCAACGTATTTTAATGAGAGAAACAACTTTGTCTCTATGGTATTTTTCGAAATTTTGCTTAAGTGGCGCCCGTATTCTGAACCATTACGTAGTTTTTTATCAGAATTATAGTTTCCTGACGTAGTTTTCTCTGCTTTCTTGGAATTTGACGCACATTTCTCGTGCAAATGAGTAGAAACACTCCGTATTTTTGAATGGAAAAAAAAATAGTTTTTATTCATTTGCACAAGAAATGGGTGGTTAATATTTGGCTGGACACAGGGGCTAACGAGAAATGAGAGGTTGTTTCACTAGCACTATTTTTTATGCTCTTTACGCTGCACAGTGCCACAAATGGGTTAAAAAACGGTCAAAAACCAAAAATAACAAATTTAAGTAAATTCTATTAAAACCATTTCCACGTCAAAATAAAACACTTCTACTTACTGATTTAAGTATTTGAAATTTTATTCTCTTACATTAAGGCAAGAAAAATCTACGAAATAATATACATTGTCTTAAAATATCTTGGAGGGGACAAAATATGTTTGTTCTAACAACTTACTTGAAGTTACTATATCACAAAAAATTGCCTGTAGTTTCATGTTCTGCTTAGTTCTATTGAAAGAATAAACAGTTTAGAACATTTTCATGCATATTTTTTTATTGAAAACTAAAAAGATAGCATTAATTAAAAAAACTATGGCAATATCATAGATTACAGATTAAATTGTTATCTAGAAAATGTGTAAAATTAGCAAAACAAAAAATGGGGAATGTAATTTTTGTGTTAAACATTAATGCAACATTTAAGTAAATCAAAGAAACAAAACGTTTTTGCGACTATTTGCGACTTTGCGTGTTAGAACATTTAAATATTAGTTCTGATGAGGAAGATATGTTCTAAATATGAAGTTTTTGTAATTTTGTTTACACTATTTACACTTTTTTTCATATCAGTTGTCACACTTAGTTTGGGGGAATTAATTTCATAAACTTTAAGAGGTATTACGATGTTTTTTATTTACCCATTCTGATATAGTGGCAGGTTATCAAATAATGTTTTAAACAATAGATGTGTATAGTGATTAAAATGAAACCATACTTATTTTAGTGTCATTTGACAAAATCTGCAAAACATAGGCCTAATTAACAATTATCTGCTTAGTATATTTTTAGTAATTTGAGAAACTTAAGAAACTACAGTAGGTCATAACCTATTGATTTGGAATATTATTATTATTTATAGAAAAATCACTCAATATGTCACCATTACATATATACAAAAGGTACTAAACATAATTTTTTATTAAAATAAATCATAATTAAACATTTCAACTACATAAAACTAAGTACAATTGAAAAAAATAATTTTGGCCGTTTTTTAACCCATTTGTGGCACTGTGCGCTGGTACTAATCACTTTTTGTGGAAATGTAAGATTATAGAAAAAATTACAAATTACATTTTTATTGTGAATATTTCCTGTTTTGGCTATAATGTACTTTTTTTCATAAAATATTTTTCCTGATTGGGCTATTTTTTCGCTACTCTGCGACTTAATTAATTGGTTGTTGTTGTTTAGCCGATCAGCCCACCCTGATCGAGCAAGCCGGCGGTCACGCAGGTAACCGATCGCCCTCTCCGGAGTGGACCAGAGGCTTCAGCGCACTAGTGATGTTGTGTTGTGTTCGTTGTTGTGCTAGAGCGCTACAGTCCGTCATGTTTTCAATTGTTTGTGGTGTGTCCTGGCACAGGTAGCAGGTGTCGTCTATGGAGTTGTCTAGTCTGTGCTTATATGTCCGTAAGTTGGGGTGATGTCCACATCGGAATCGTACTAAGTTAACTCGATCCGATCTAATCAGGCTGATCTCTGACCTGTTAATGGGTGGCGGCTTCGCACCTAGGACCACATTCGGACAGAGTCGTGTCAGTACTTTGTTGGTTAGGTGTGTGTGTGTATGTGTTTTCTGTACTGTGTGATGTCTGTGGGGCGTGGTATGGAATGGAGTATTTGGTTATAATATCTCTCTGGTGTTACCTTAATGGTGCGAGGTGTTGGTGCATGATTGTACATGTAGTGGCAAGGGTGTTGTGGGTTAGTTGTCGCTGCTGCCATGAATTGTGTTCCCCTCATGTCTAAATGTTCCCTAACTTTCAGTAATTTTGTTTCTGCGTGCAGGTGTTCTATTGGTGTTGTTTGAGTGCATCCTGTAATGATACGAAGTGCGTTGTTTTGTATTGTCTGTAAGGTGTTTATGTGTGCGTTTGAGATAATGGGTGCCCAGCATGGGCTAGCATAGTCCATAACTGAGCGAATATATTGTTTGTATATGAGTGATGTTGTTTCCTGCTGGTGTCCAAAGTTTGTGCCTGTTAGTACCCTAAGCGTGTTAAGTCTTGGCGTACATTTGTTTTTAATGTCCTGAATGTGGTTTGCAAAAGATAATGATGTGCTGTATGTGACCCCAAGTATTTTGGTCCTCTGAGTGTGTGGAATGTTGATGTTGTTCAGTGTAAGCTGTGGAATTACCTGGTGTTCTTTTTTGTTGCTTGTAAGCAAGGTGATGGTTGATTTTGTGGCCGCTACTTTGAGTCTATTGTGTGTGAGCCAGTCTTGTATACTGTTTATGTATGTTTGTAGGTTATTTGTAGCGGTGTCGATGTTGTTGTGGGTGGATGTTAGAGTGATGTCATCTGCATATGATGATAATGTAAGCTTGTTATCTATGGGTGTTGGAATGTCATGCATGTATAAGTTGAAGAGTGTTGGTGAGAGAACAGAGCCTTGAGGGACCCCGTTCGGAAAAAGCTTGTTTTTGGATGACTTGCCATTAAATGTGACATGTAAGTATCTTCCTGAAAGATAGTTGCTCAGCCACCTTTTGGTATTATTGTGCATGTTTGTGTTGAGTGTTTTGTTTATGAGAGGGAAGCGTGGGATAGCATCAAATGCTTTACTAATGTCTATTGTTGCTAATAGTGTACATTGAGCTGGTCGTCTGGAGTTGATGCCATCCATGATGTGCTGCGTGAGGTTAGTGAGTAATGTCGTGGTTGAGTGGTGAGGTCTGAATCCATGTTGAGTAGGCGATAGTGGAATGTGTGGGTTGGTGATTTGTAAGATTAGTCTTTCTGTTACTTTGGAAGGTGTGCATAGTAAAGTAATGGGGCTATAGGAAGCTGGTTCTGTTGGATTTTTGTTTGGTTTGAGTAGTGTAATAATTTTACCTTGTTTCCATATGTCAGGAATAATACAGTGTTGGTATGAATAGGTGCTGATATTTGTGAGAGCTAGTATTCCTTGTGGGCCCAAGTGTTTAAGGTGTATGTTAGATATGTTGTCTGGTCCAGTAGCCTTCGAATTCTTAATGTTTTTGATGATCTTGGTGGTCTGGTCTGTATTGAAGGGTGTAATGGACGTGTCGAGGCTGTAGGTTTTCTTGTGTCTGGCTGTTTGTCTGTCTGCGTGTTTCTGGTTGTTGTCTCTGTTTAAGTGACTTATCTTTGCGTAGTGATTAACTAGAATGTTAGCTTGTTGTGTGTATGTTGGGATATTATTTTGGCTGCGACAGATAGCCGCGTGTGGTGTGAATGCCGCTGTTAGAGTGGGTAATGCTGTTTATAGTCTTGTATAGCCTGGATGTATCTGTGGAGTGGTTTAGTGTTGTTATGAATTCCCTGAATGTTTCTGTTTGTTTTTCTTTGAGTTTGTTGTTTATTTCTGTGTTGAGCTGTTGTATCTGCTGTTTTATGGCTTCTGTGTGTGGTGTTTGTGTGTTATATTTGAAGTTGTTACGTTGCCTTATGAGGTGGGCTATTTCTCTAGTGTAATTCGAATTGTATTTCCTAATGTTGCCCTTGGGTATGTATTTGTTTGAATTATTGATGATCTGATTAAATGTCTTGAGTGTTGTATTGATGTTTATGATGGGTGTGCTGTTTAATGTGGTGAATTGTTCCGTAGTCTGTATTTTGAACTGTTCCCAATCAGCTTTCTTGTAATTTCTGTAGATGTGCCTAAGGCTGTTGGGGCAGAGTGTAGAATGTGTTGTAATGATGATGGGCAGGTGGTCTGATGACAGTTGTTTTTCTGTTCTCCATTGTGTATGTGTTGCTAGTGAGGGGAACAGAACGTTATGTCTGGGGAGGAGTTTGAATATCCTTCTTGATGTGGTATGTGTGTATGTTCTTCTGTATTGTTAAGAATGAAGAGGCTGTTTAGTTGTGTGGCTATGTTGGCGCCTCTGGTGTTGTTTTGGTTGTGCAGGTACCAACTAGTGTCTTTGGCGTTGAAGTCTCCTCCTAAGATGACATTAGTGAGAGAGGCCAGATTGTGTAACTGTGGAGTGTAATTGGCTGGCACCTGAGGTGAACTATCTGGTGGGATGTAAATGTTGATTAGTGTGGTGTTGTGTTTTGTGCGTGTTTTAATGTTAACTGCCTGTATTTCTATCGTGTTATCTGCTTGGATTGTGTTTGTAATGTTTTGGGTAGCATCAGTGTAGCTAATGCTTTTACGTATGTAAGTGATGAGTCCACCCCCGTTACCCCCAGTACGATCTTGACGGATCGCCGTGAAGTCAGGAATGGTGGGTGTTTTGTGTGTGTGTTTTAGTTTTGTTTTTTGTATAAGTGCTATGTGAATGTTTTGTTTGTGTACGAATTCCCTAAGCTGCATGATTTTGTTTGTGAGGCCATCTACGTTGGTTGGTTGGTTGGTTTCTGTTCTGTCTATTTTTTTTTCTAATTGGATTCAGTTTGGTCGTGTTTGTGATAGAATTATGACGTGCTGTTCGTGTGGTTTCTGACTTTGAGAACTTGATTCGTCATGTGCCCTAGATGAAGAGAAAGCATTGGATGTTTTTATCAATTACGGTGTTATTCTCTCATCCTTAACTTGCCCGAAATGTGACAGTGAGTGCCTAATACGAAAAGATCAGAAGATATTTAGGTGAAATAACCAATATCAACCTGTTAGGCCAACTGAATGCCCGGTTAGGTCAACTGTACACCCTTGATGATTGGTTAGGTTAAGTAATGATATTTTCGTTAGTTTAAACGAAAATGACACGGCCTGAAGTTGAAATAAAAAATGTATTTTTCTAGTGTATTTTGGTGTGCTCTGTTGAAATATAACTTTCATTTCCTGTGCAAATATGACGAAATATGACTCCAAAATAATGTAAACAAATTCTTATTTCTTTACATTTGCACAGGTTGGTTAGGTTAGTTAATTTAGTTAGGTTAGCTATTTTTTTATTAGAATTACATTTTTCTGGTGTAGTTTTCTCTGCTTTGTTGGAATTTGACACACATTTCTTGTGCAAATGAGTAGAAACACTCCGTATTTTGGAATGGAAAAAAAATAGTTTTTATTCATTTGCACAAGAAATGGGTATCAGATTCGAACAAAGCAGAGAAAACTACACTAGAAAAATGTAATTTTGATAAAAAATGTAGCCCCTGTGTCCAGCCATGTTTTCTCATAAGAAATCAACAAAAATGATTCATCAAAACAAAGCTAATGCTGTCAAATAATTTGGGACGCTATTCGTTTATTTTTGGTTGGTTGAATAATTTGGGACGCCAAAATAGGATATTGCCAAGCACTGGCCTTCAATCATTGCAATTTCAGGACTACATTGGCCTAGTCCATCGTTGCTGTGGCGAAATCTTCAAACCTGGGCCACAGTGTTGGGCTTCCGACATTTTCAGCCTGCACAATCAAAGTCATCGAGGAGATGCTCATTACATTACATTTCATTTCATTTGGAAAACATGAAGCCACTGGGGCCTATCGAGATTATCCAAGTCATGAGCTAATGAAAGTGTCCAAATCTTTCTTATAACTAAGGAGCTACTATTTACCATATCATATGGCAAGTTATCCCAGAAATCTACTATATGACTGAAAAAATATTTTCATAGGTCACGTCATAGTCGATATATATAGTATTATAGGTTAACATATTTTAAATGAAATGGGCTGGACCTGTAAATCAAAATAACGGTCGTATTATCGTGACTACCAAATTGTTCATCATGTATTTTTGCTCTCGTCATTTTCGCTTAAACTAACGAAAATATCACAACTTAACCTAACCAATCATCAAGGGCGTACAGTTGACCTAACCGGGCATTATATTTAGGTGAAATAACTAATATTAACCTGTTAGGTTAATTGAATGCCCAGTTAAGTTAATTGAATGCCCAGTTAGGTCAACTGAATGCCCGGTTAGGTCAACTGTACGCCCTTGATGATTGGTTAGGTTAAGTTGTAATATTTTCGTTAGTTTAAACGAAAATTACGAGAGCAAAAATACATAATAAACAGTTTGGTAGTCCCGATAATACGTAAGTACCAAAATAACTTTTTATGAGGTAGTTTTAGTCGCTTTATTCAAATTGGTCACTCATTTTTTGTCCAAACCTGAAAACATTTTGAATTTCTGTATCATATCTCCTCGAATTTACCTTGAAGCGCTTCTGCCTCAAGGGTGTCTGCTCCCGCAGAGTCCGCTCAGAACTTTCCGAGGCTGGGCCATAATGTAGTCGCCACCTTTCTTTTCTCTTGTTCATCCCATGCGATTTGATCTACTATCGAATTTGTGAGGGCTGGTCTGGCAGAGGACTACTCTGGCACTGTGTGTTGGTCGGGTATGTTGGCTAAAAACATGTCTAAGGTGGATACAATTGGTTCGGTATTGGGAGCGACTAAAAGCCCTAGAATTTTCCAGGTGTCGTACAAAACGCCTCAAAATTAACCAGAAAAGTTTGTTCTCGTCATTTTCGTTTAAACTAACGAAAATATCACGACTTAACCTAACGAGTCATCAAGGACGTACAGATGACCTAACCGAGCATTCAATTGACCTAACCAGGCATTCATTGATCTAACCTGGCATTCAATTAACCTAAAAGGTTAATATTGGTTATTTCACCTAAATATCTTCTGATCTTTTCATATTAGGCACTCACGGTCACATTTCATGATTTCAGGCAAGTTAAGGATGAGAGAATAATGCCGTAATTGATAAAAACATCCAATCCTTTGTCTTCATCTAGGGCACATGGCGAATCAAGTTCTCAAAGTAGAAATCACACGAACGGCACGTCATAATTCTATCACAAACACCACCAAACTGAATCCAATTAGAAAAAAAAAAAATAGCCAGAACAAAAACCAACAAACTAATTAAGTCGCAGAGTAGCGAAAAAATAGCCTAATCAGGAAAAATATTTTATGAAAAAAGTACATTATAGGCAAAACAGGAAATATATTTGGTAACGGTTGAGAATAGGGGCGCCACCTCAATTTTCGTGTTTTTTCCACCAAAACATGCTAAAACCATTGTTTCCTCTTGTTTAGGATGAATGTGACCATCGCCATTACAGTAAATTATTGCTTGAAGTGATTTCACCCCCCCCCCCCCAACCCCTCCTACAATCTGGGGAGACCACCGTGGGAATCGGGGATTTTGGGTGGGGGAACACAGCACAAGCAATAATTTACTGTAATAGCGATGGTCAGATTTATCCTAAAACAACAGGAAAGCAATGGTTTTAGCATGTTTTGGTGGAAAAAAAACCTTATACCCTGAACCCTATACCGATCAGTTTGTGATGCGTGATCTTTACAGGGGCTCTGCCCCCGTACCCCGGAGGCCTAAATTATACAAATGATAATGTAATACATGTTAAGTTATGCACTTTTTAGTCTTCATCTAGGGCACATGACGAATCAAGTTCTCAACACAGCCGCGAGCTCTACTAGCGTCACCGCACATCCGTCACAGACCGAAGCCATTTTCAAACTGAAGTGAATGAATGATAGTAGGGTTGCCAACTCAAAATTTCCTAGATTCATGCCCAAAAAGCACTGAAGCAGCTACATATATTTTTTCGTAATTTTCTAAATTCGTTTTTTTGACTATGCGACACATGCAATCAACGTATTTTAATGAGAGAAACAACTTTGTCTCTATGGTATTTTTCGAAATTTTGCTTAAGTGGCGCCCGTATTCTGAACCATTACGTAGTTTTTTATCAGAATTATAGTTTCCTGACGTAGTTTTCTCTGCTTTCTTGGAATTTGACGCACATTTCTCGTGCAAATGAGTAGAAACACTCCGTATTTTTGAATGGAAAAAAAATAGTTTTTATTCATTTGCACAAGAAATGGGTGGTTAATATTTGGCTGGACACAGGGGCTAACGAGAAATGAGAGGTTGTTTCACTAGCACTATTTTTTATGCTCTTTACGCTGCACAGTGCCACAAATGGGTTAAAAAACGGTCAAAAACCAAAAATAACAAATTTAAGTAAATTCTATTAAAACCATTTCCACGTCAAAATAAAACACTTCTACTTACTGATTTAAGTATTTGAAATTTTATTCTCTTACATTAAGGCAAGAAAAATCTACGAAATAATATACATTGTCTTAAAATATCTTGGAGGGGACAAAATATGTTTGTTCTAACAACTTACTTGAAGTTACTATATCACAAAAAATTGCCTGTAGTTTCATGTTCTGCTTAGTTCTATTGAAAGAATAAACAGTTTAGAACATTTTCATGCATATTTTTTTATTGAAAACTAAAAAGATAGCATTAATTAAAAAAACTATGGCAATATCATAGATTACAGATTAAATTGTTATCTAGAAAATGTGTAAAATTAGCAAAACAAAAAATGGGGAATGTAATTTTTGTGTTAAACATTAATGCAACATTTAAGTAAATCAAAGAAACAAAACGTTTTTGCGACTATTTGCGACTTTGCGTGTTAGAACATTTAAATATTAGTTCTGATGAGGAAGATATGTTCTAAATATGAAGTTTTTGTAATTTTGTTTACACTATTTACACTTTTTTTCATATCAGTTGTCACACTTAGTTTGGGGGAATTAATTTCATAAACTTTAAGAGGTATTACGATGTTTTTTATTTACCCATTCTGATATAGTGGCAGGTCATTTGACAAAATCTGCAAAACATAGGCCTAATTAACAATTATCTGCTTAGTATATTTTTAGTAATTTGAGAAACTTAAGAAACTACAGTAGGTCATAACCTATTGATTTGGAATATTATTATTATTTATAGAAAAATCACTCAATATGTCACCATTACATATATACAAAAGGTACTAAACATAATTTTTTATTAAAATAAATCATAATTAAACATTTCAACTACATAAAACTAAGTACAATTGAAAAAAATAATTTTGGCCGTTTTTTAACCCATTTGTGGCACTGTGCGCTGGTACTAATCACTTTTTGTGGAAATGTAAGATTATAGAAAAAATTACAAATTACATTTTTATAGTGAATATTTCCTGTTTTGGCTATAATGTACTTTTTTTCATAAAATATTTTTCCTGATTGGGCTATTTTTTCGCTACTCTGCGACTTAATTAATTGGTTGTTGTTGTTTAGCCGATCAGCCCACCCTGATCGAGCAAGCCGGCGGTCACGCAGGTAACCGATCGCCCTCTCCGGAGTGGACCAGAGGCTTCAGCGCACTAGTGATGTTGTGTTGTGTTCGTTGTTGTGCTAGAGCGCTACAGTCCGTCATGTTTTCAATTGTTTGTGGTGTGTCCTGGCACAGGTAGCAGGTGTCGTCTATGGAGTTGTCTAGTCTGTGCTTATATGTCCGTAAGTTGGGGTGATGTCCACATCGGAATCGTACTAAGTTAACTCGATCCGATCTAATCAGGCTGATCTCTGACCTGTTAATGGGTGGCGGCTTCGCACCTAGGACCACATTCGGACAGAGTCGTGTCAGTACTTTGTTGGTTAGGTGTGTGTGTGTATGTGTTTTCTGTACTGTGTGATGTCTGTGGGGCGTGGTATGGAATGGAGTATTTGGTTATAATATCTCTCTGGTGTTACCTTAATGGTGCGAGGTGTTGGTGCATGATTGTACATGTAGTGGCAAGGGTGTTGTGGGTTAGTTGTCGCTGCTGCCATGAATTGTGTTCCCCTCATGTCTAAATGTTCCCTAACTTTCAGTAATTTTGTTTCTGCGTGCAGGTGTTCTATTGGTGTTGTTTGAGTGCATCCTGTAATGATACGAAGTGCGTTGTTTTGTATTGTCTGTAAGGTGTTTATGTGTGCGTTTGAGATAATGGGTGCCCAGCATGGGCTAGCATAGTCCATAACTGAGCGAATATATTGTTTGTATATGAGTGATGTTGTTTCCTGCTGGTGTCCAAAGTTTGTGCCTGTTAGTACCCTAAGCGTGTTAAGTCTTGGCGTACATTTGTTTTTAATGTCCTGAATGTGGTTTGCAAAAGATAATGATGTGCTGTATGTGACCCCAAGTATTTTGGTCCTCTGAGTGTGTGGAATGTTGATGTTGTTCAGTGTAAGCTGTGGAATTACCTGGTGTTCTTTTTTGTTGCTTGTAAGCAAGGTGATGGTTGATTTTGTGGCCGCTACTTTGAGTCTATTGTGTGTGAGCCAGTCTTGTATACTGTTTATGTATGTTTGTAGGTTATTTGTAGCGGTGTCGATGTTGTTGTGGGTGGATGTTAGAGTGATGTCATCTGCATATGATGATAATGTAAGCTTGTTATCTATGGGTGTTGGAATGTCATGCATGTATAAGTTGAAGAGTGTTGGTGAGAGAACAGAGCCTTGAGGGACCCCGTTCGGAAAAAGCTTGTTTTTGGATGACTTGCCATTAAATGTGACATGTAAGTATCTTCCTGAAAGATAGTTGCTCAGCCACCTTTTGGTATTATTGTGCATGTTTGTGTTGAGTGTTTTGTTTATGAGAGGGAAGCGTGGGATAGCATCAAATGCTTTACTAATGTCTATTGTTGCTAATAGTGTACATTGAGCTGGTCGTCTGGAGTTGATGCCATCCATGATGTGCTGCGTGAGGTTAGTGAGTAATGTCGTGGTTGAGTGGTGAGGTCTGAATCCATGTTGAGTAGGCGATAGTGGAATGTGTGGGTTGGTGATTTGTAAGATTAGTCTTTCTGTTACTTTGGAAGGTGTGCATAGTAAAGTAATGGGGCTATAGGAAGCTGGTTCTGTTGGATTTTTGTTTGGTTTGAGTAGTGTAATAATTTTACCTTGTTTCCATATGTCAGGAATAATACAGTGTTGGTATGAATAGGTGCTGATATTTGTGAGAGCTAGTATTCCTTGTGGGCCCAAGTGTTTAAGGTGTATGTTAGATATGTTGTCTGGTCCAGTAGCCTTCGAATTCTTAATGTTTTTGATGATCTTGGTGGTCTGGTCTGTATTGAAGGGTGTAATGGACGTGTCGAGGCTGTAGGTTTTCTTGTGTCTGGCTGTTTGTCTGTCTGCGTGTTTCTGGTTGTTGTCTCTGTTTAAGTGACTTATCTTTGCGTAGTGATTAACTAGAATGTTAGCTTGTTGTGTGTATGTTGGGATATTATTTTGGCTGCGACAGATAGCCGCGTGTGGTGTGAATGCCGCTGTTAGAGTGGGTAATGCTGTTTATAGTCTTGTATAGCCTGGATGTATCTGTGGAGTGGTTTAGTGTTGTTATGAATTCCCTGAATGTTTCTGTTTGTTTTTCTTTGAGTTTGTTGTTTATTTCTGTGTTGAGCTGTTGTATCTGCTGTTTTATGGCTTCTGTGTGTGGTGTTTGTGTGTTATATTTGAAGTTGTTACGTTGCCTTATGAGGTGGGCTATTTCTCTAGTGTAATTCGAATTGTATTTCCTAATGTTGCCCTTGGGTATGTATTTGTTTGAATTATTGATGATCTGATTAAATGTCTTGAGTGTTGTATTGATGTTTATGATGGTGTGCTGTTTAATGTGGTGAATTGTTCCGTAGTCTGTATTTTGAACTGTTCCCAATCAGCTTTCTTGTAATTTCTGTAGATGTGCCTAAGGCTGTTGGGGCAGAGTGTAGAATGTGTTGTAATGATGATGGGCAGGTGGTCTGATGACAGTTGTTTTTCTGTTCTCCATTGTGTATGTGTTGCTAGTGAGGGGGAACAGAACGTTATGTCTGGGGAGGAGTTTGAATATCCTTCTTGATGTGGTATGTGTGTATGTTCTTCTGTATTGTTAAGAATGAAGAGGCTGTTTAGTTGTGTGGCTATGTTGGCGCCTCTGGTGTTGTTTTGGTTGTGCAGGTACCAACTAGTGTCTTTGGCGTTGAAGTCTCCTCCTAAGATGACATTAGTGAGAGAGGCCAGATTGTGTAACTGTGGAGTGTAATTGGCTGGCACCTGAGGTGAACTATCTGGTGGGATGTAAATGTTGATTAGTGTGGTGTTGTGTTTTGTGCGTGTTTTAATGTTAACTGCCTGTATTTCTATCGTGTTATCTGCTTGGATTGTGTTTGTAATGTTTTGGGTAGCATCAGTGTAGCTAATGCTTTTACGTATGTAAGTGATGAGTCCACCCCCGTTACCCCCAGTACGATCTTGACGGATCGCCGTGAAGTCAGGAATGGTGGGTGTTTTGTGTGTGTGTTTTAGTTTTGTTTTTTGTATAAGTGCTATGTGAATGTTTTGTTTGTGTACGAATTCCCTAAGCTGCATGATTTTGTTTGTGAGGCCATCTACGTTGGTTGGTTGGTTGGTTTCTGTTCTGTCTATTTTTTTTTCTAATTGGATTCAGTTTGGTCGTGTTTGTGATAGAATTATGACGTGCTGTTCGTGTGGTTTCTGACTTTGAGAACTTGATTCGTCATGTGCCCTAGATGAAGAGAAAGCATTGGATGTTTTTATCAATTACGGTGTTATTCTCTCATCCTTAACTTGCCCGAAATGTGACAGTGAGTGCCTAATACGAAAAGATCAGAAGATATTTAGGTGAAATAACCAATATCAACCTGTTAGGCCAACTGAATGCCCGGTTAGGTCAACTGTACACCCTTGATGATTGGTTAGGTTAAGTAATGATATTTTCGTTAGTTTAAACGAAAATGACACGGCCTGAAGTTGAAATAAAAAATGTATTTTTCTAGTGTATTTTGGTGTGCTCTGTTGAAATATAACTTTCATTTCCTGTGCAAATATGACGAAATATGACTCCAAAATAATGTAAACAAATTCTTATTTCTTTACATTTGCACAGGTTGGTTAGGTTAGTTAATTTAGTTAGGTTAGCTATTTTTTTATTAGAATTACATTTTTCTGGTGTAGTTTTCTCTGCTTTGTTGGAATTTGACACACATTTCTTGTGCAAATGAGTAGAAACACTCCGTATTTTGGAATGGAAAAAAAATAGTTTTTATTCATTTGCACAAGAAATGGGTATCAGATTCGAACAAAGCAGAGAAAACTACACTAGAAAAATGTAATTTTGATAAAAAATGTAGCCCCTGTGTCCAGCCATGTTTTCTCATAAGAAATCAACAAAAATGATTCATCAAAACAAAGCTAATGCTGTCAAATAATTTGGGACGCTATTCGTTTATTTTTGGTTGGTTGAATAATTTGGGACGCCAAAATAGGATATTGCCAAGCACTGGCCTTCAATCATTGCAATTTCAGGACTACATTGGCCTAGTCCATCGTTGCTGTGGCGAAATCTTCAAACCTGGGCCACAGTGTTGGGCTTCCGACATTTTCAGCCTGCACAATCAAAGTCATCGAGGAGATGCTCATTACATTACATTTCATTTCATTTGGAAAACATGAAGCCACTGGGGCCTATCGAGATTATCCAAGTCATGAGCTAATGAAAGTGTCCAAATCTTTCTTATAACTAAGGAGCTACTATTTACCATATCATATGGCAAGTTATCCCAGAAATCTACTATATGACTGAAAAAATATTTTCATAGGTCACGTCATAGTCGATATATATAGTATTATAGGTTAACATATTTTAAATGAAATGGGCTGGACCTGTAAATCAAAATAACGGTCGTATTATCGTGACTACCAAATTGTTCATCATGTATTTTTGCTCTCGTCATTTTCGCTTAAACTAACGAAAATATCACAACTTAACCTAACCAATCATCAAGGGCGTACAGTTGACCTAACCGGGCATTATATTTAGGTGAAATAACTAATATTAACCTGTTAGGTTAATTGAATGCCCAGTTAAGTTAATTGAATGCCCAGTTAGGTCAACTGAATGCCCGGTTAGGTCAACTGTACGCCCTTGATGATTGGTTAGGTTAAGTTGTAATATTTTCGTTAGTTTAAACGAAAATTACGAGAGCAAAAATACATAATAAACAGTTTGGTAGTCCCGATAATACGTAAGTACCAAAATAACTTTTTATGAGGTAGTTTTAGTCGCTTTATTCAAATTGGTCACTCATTTTTTGTCCAAACCTGAAAACATTTTGAATTTCTGTATCATATCTCCTCGAATTTACCTTGAAGCGCTTCTGCCTCAAGGGTGTCTGCTCCCGCAGAGTCCGCTCAGAACTTTCCGAGGCTGGGCCATAATGTAGTCGCCACCTTTCTTTTCTCTTGTTCATCCCATGCGATTTGATCTACTATCGAATTTGTGAGGGCTGGTCTGGCAGAGGACTACTCTGGCACTGTGTGTTGGTCGGGTATGTTGGCTAAAAACATGTCTAAGGTGGATACAATTGGTTCGGTATTGGGAGCGACTAAAAGCCCTAGAATTTTCCAGGTGTCGTACAAAACGCCTCAAAATTAACCAGAAAAGTTTGTTCTCGTCATTTTCGTTTAAACTAACGAAAATATCACGACTTAACCTAACGAGTCATCAAGGACGTACAGATGACCTAACCGAGCATTCAATTGACCTAACCAGGCATTCATTGATCTAACCTGGCATTCAATTAACCTAAAAGGTTAATATTGGTTATTTCACCTAAATATCTTCTGATCTTTTCATATTAGGCACTCACGGTCACATTTCATGATTTCAGGCAAGTTAAGGATGAGAGAAAATGCCGTAATTGATAAAAACATCCAATCCTTTGTCTTCATCTAGGGCACATGGCGAATCAAGTTCTCAAAGTAGAAATCACACGAACGGCACGTCATAATTCTATCACAAACACCACCAAACTGAATCCAATTAGAAAAAAAAAAAATAGCCAGAACAAAAACCAACAAACTAATTAAGTCGCAGAGTAGCGAAAAAATAGCCTAATCAGGAAAAATATTTTATGAAAAAAGTACATTATAGGCAAAACAGGAAATATATTTGGTAACGGTTGAGAATAGGGGCGCCACCTCAATTTTCGTGTTTTTTCCACCAAAACATGCTAAAACCATTGTTTCCTCTTGTTTAGGATGAATGTGACCATCGCCATTACAGTAAATTATTGCTTGAAGTGATTTCACCCCCCCCCCCCAACCCCTCCTACAATCTGGGGAGACCACCGTGGGAATCGGGGATTTTGGGTGGGGGAACACAGCACAAGCAATAATTTACTGTAATAGCGATGGTCAGATTTATCCTAAAACAACAGGAAAGCAATGGTTTTAGCATGTTTTGGTGGAAAAAAACCCTTATACCCTGAACCCTATACCGATCAGTTTGTGATGCGTGATCTTTACAGGGGCTCTGCCCCCGTACCCCGGAGGCCTAAATTATACAAATGATAATGTAATAACATGTTAAGTTATGCACTTTTTAGTCTTCATCTAGGGCACATGACGAATCAAGTTCTCAACACAGCCGCGAGCTCTACTAGCGTCACCGCACATCCGTCACAGACCGAAGCCATTTTCAAACTGAAGTGAATGAATGATAGTAGGGTTGCCAACTCAAAATTTCCTAGATTCATGCCCAAAAAGCACTGAAGCAGCTACATATATTTTTTCGTAATTTTCTAAATTCGTTTTTTTGACTATGCGACACATGCAATCAACGTATTTTAATGAGAGAAACAACTTTGTCTCTATGGTATTTTTCGAAATTTTGCTTAAGTGGCGCCCGTATTCTGAACCATTACGTAGTTTTTTATCAGAATTATAGTTTCCTGACGTAGTTTTCTCTGCTTTCTTGGAATTTGACGCACATTTCTCGTGCAAATGAGTAGAAACACTCCGTATTTTTGAATGGAAAAAAAAATAGTTTTTATTCATTTGCACAAGAAATGGGTGGTTAATATTTGGCTGGACACAGGGGCTAACGAGAAATGAGAGGTTGTTTCACTAGCACTATTTTTTATGCTCTTTACGCTGCACAGTGCCACAAATGGGTTAAAAAACGGTCAAAAACCAAAAATAACAAATTTAAGTAAATTCTATTAAAACCATTTCCACGTCAAAATAAAACACTTCTACTTACTGATTTAAGTATTTGAAATTTTATTCTCTTACATTAAGGCAAGAAAAATCTACGAAATAATATACATTGTCTTAAAATATCTTGGAGGGGACAAAATATGTTTGTTCTAACAACTTACTTGAAGTTACTATATCACAAAAAATTGCCTGTAGTTTCATGTTCTGCTTAGTTCTATTGAAAGAATAAACAGTTTAGAACATTTTCATGCATATTTTTTTATTGAAAACTAAAAAGATAGCATTAATTAAAAAAACTATGGCAATATCATAGATTACAGATTAAATTGTTATCTAGAAAATGTGTAAAATTAGCAAAACAAAAAATGGGGAATGTAATTTTTGTGTTAAACATTAATGCAACATTTAAGTAAATCAAAGAAACAAAACGTTTTTGCGACTATTTGCGACTTTGCGTGTTAGAACATTTAAATATTAGTTCTGATGAGGAAGATATGTTCTAAATATGAAGTTTTTGTAATTTTGTTTACACTATTTACACTTTTTTTCATATCAGTTGTCACACTTATTTTGGGGGAATTAATTTCATAAACTTTAAGAGGTATTACGATGTTTTTTATTTACCCATTCTGATATAGTGGCAGGTCATTTGACAAAATCTGCAAAACATAGGCCTAATTAACAATTATCTGCTTAGTATATTTTTAGTAATTTGAGAAACTTAAGAAACTACAGTAGGTCATAACCTATTGATTTGGAATATTATTATTATTTATAGAAAAATCACTCAATATGTCACCATTACATATATACAAAAGGTACTAAACATAATTTTTTATTAAAATAAATCATAATTAAACATTTCAACTACATAAAACTAAGTACAATTGAAAAAAATAATTTTGGCCGTTTTTTAACCCATTTGTGGCACTGTGCGCTGGTACTAATCACTTTTTGTGGAAATGTAAGATTATAGAAAAAATTACAAATTACATTTTTATAGTGAATATTTCCTGTTTTGGCTATAATGTACTTTTTTTCATAAAATATTTTTCCTGATTGGGCTATTTTTTCGCTACTCTGCGACTTAATTAATTGGTTGTTGTTGTTTAGCCGATCAGCCCACCCTGATCGAGCAAGCCGGCGGTCACGCAGGTAACCGATCGCCCTCTCCGGAGTGGACCAGAGGCTTCAGCGCACTAGTGATGTTGTGTTGTGTTCGTTGTTGTGCTAGAGCGCTACAGTCCGTCATGTTTTCAATTGTTTGTGGTGTGTCCTGGCACAGGTAGCAGGTGTCGTCTATGGAGTTGTCTAGTCTGTGCTTATATGTCCGTAAGTTGGGGTGATGTCCACATCGGAATCGTACTAAGTTAACTCGATCCGATCTAATCAGGCTGATCTCTGACCTGTTAATGGGTGGCGGCTTCGCACCTAGGACCACATTCGGACAGAGTCGTGTCAGTACTTTGTTGGTTAGGTGTGTGTGTGTATGTGTTTTCTGTACTGTGTGATGTCTGTGGGGCGTGGTATGGAATGGAGTATTTGGTTATAATATCTCTCTGGTGTTACCTTAATGGTGCGAGGTGTTGGTGCATGATTGTACATGTAGTGGCAAGGGTGTTGTGGGTTAGTTGTCGCTGCTGCCATGAATTGTGTTCCCCTCATGTCTAAATGTTCCCTAACTTTCAGTAATTTTGTTTCTGCGTGCAGGTGTTCTATTGGTGTTGTTTGAGTGCATCCTGTAATGATACGAAGTGCGTTGTTTTGTATTGTCTGTAAGGTGTTTATGTGTGCGTTTGAGATAATGGGTGCCCAGCATGGGCTAGCATAGTCCATAACTGAGCGAATATATTGTTTGTATATGAGTGATGTTGTTTCCTGCTGGTGTCCAAAGTTTGTGCCTGTTAGTACCCTAAGCGTGTTAAGTCTTGGCGTACATTTGTTTTTAATGTCCTGAATGTGGTTTGCAAAAGATAATGATGTGCTGTATGTGACCCCAAGTATTTTGGTCCTCTGAGTGTGTGGAATGTTGATGTTGTTCAGTGTAAGCTGTGGAATTACCTGGTGTTCTTTTTTGTTGCTTGTAAGCAAGGTGATGGTTGATTTTGTGGCCGCTACTTTGAGTCTATTGTGTGTGAGCCAGTCTTGTATACTGTTTATGTATGTTTGTAGGTTATTTGTAGCGGTGTCGATGTTGTTGTGGGTGGATGTTAGAGTGATGTCATCTGCATATGATGATAATGTAAGCTTGTTATCTATGGGTGTTGGAATGTCATGCATGTATAAGTTGAAGAGTGTTGGTGAGAGAACAGAGCCTTGAGGGACCCCGTTCGGAAAAAGCTTGTTTTTGGATGACTTGCCATTAAATGTGACATGTAAGTATCTTCCTGAAAGATAGTTGCTCAGCCACCTTTTGGTAATTGTGCATGTTTGTGTTGAGTGTTTTGTTTATGAGAGGGAAGCGTGGGATAGCATCAAATGCTTTACTAATGTCTATTGTTGCTAATAGTGTACATTGAGCTGGTCGTCTGGAGTTGATGCCATCCATGATGTGCTGCGTGAGGTTAGTGAGTAATGTCGTGGTTGAGTGGTGAGGTCTGAATCCATGTTGAGTAGGCGATAGTGGAATGTGTGGGTTGGTGATTTGTAAGATTAGTCTTTCTGTTACTTTGGAAGGTGTGCATAGTAAAGTAATGGGGCTATAGGAAGCTGGTTCTGTTGGATTTTTGTTTGGTTTGAGTAGTGTAATAATTTTACCTTGTTTCCATATGTCAGGAATAATACAGTGTTGGTATGAATAGGTGCTGATATTTGTGAGAGCTAGTATTCCTTGTGGGCCCAAGTGTTTAAGGTGTATGTTAGATATGTTGTCTGGTCCAGTAGCCTTCGAATTCTTAATGTTTTTGATGATCTTGGTGGTCTGGTCTGTATTGAAGGGTGTAATGGACGTGTCGAGGCTGTAGGTTTTCTTGTGTCTGGCTGTTTGTCTGTCTGCGTGTTTCTGGTTGTTGTCTCTGTTTAAGTGACTTATCTTTGCGTAGTGATTAACTAGAATGTTAGCTTGTTGTGTGTATGTTGGGATATTATTTTGGCTGCGACAGATAGCCGCGTGTGGTGTGAATGCCGCTGTTAGAGTGGGTAATGCTGTTTATAGTCTTGTATAGCCTGGATGTATCTGTGGAGTGGTTTAGTGTTGTTATGAATTCCCTGAATGTTTCTGTTTGTTTTTCTTTGAGTTTGTTGTTTATTTCTGTGTTGAGCTGTTGTATCTGCTGTTTTATGGCTTCTGTGTGTGGTGTTTGTGTGTTATATTTGAAGTTGTTACGTTGCCTTATGAGGTGGGCTATTTCTCTAGTGTAATTCGAATTGTATTTCCTAATGTTGCCCTTGGGTATGTATTTGTTTGAATTATTGATGATCTGATTAAATGTCTTGAGTGTTGTATTGATGTTTATGATGGGTGTGCTGTTTAATGTGGTGAATTGTTCCGTAGTCTGTATTTTGAACTGTTCCCAATCAGCTTTCTTGTAATTTCTGTAGATGTGCCTAAGGCTGTTGGGGCAGAGTGTAGAATGTGTTGTAATGATGATGGGCAGGTGGTCTGATGACAGTTGTTTTTCTGTTCTCCATTGTGTATGTGTTGCTAGTGAGGGGGAACAGAACGTTATGTCTGGGGAGGAGTTTGAATATCCTTCTTGATGTGGTATGTGTGTATGTTCTTCTGTATTGTTAAGAATGAAGAGGCTGTTTAGTTGTGTGGCTATGTTGGCGCCTCTGGTGTTGTTTTGGTTGTGCAGGTACCAACTAGTGTCTTTGGCGTTGAAGTCTCCTCCTAAGATGACATTAGTGAGAGAGGCCAGATTGTGTAACTGTGGAGTGTAATTGGCTGGCACCTGAGGTGAACTATCTGGTGGGATGTAAATGTTGATTAGTGTGGTGTTGTGTTTTGTGCGTGTTTTAATGTTAACTGCCTGTATTTCTATCGTGTTATCTGCTTGGATTGTGTTTGTAATGTTTTGGGTAGCATCAGTGTAGCTAATGCTTTTACGTATGTAAGTGATGAGTCCACCCCCGTTACCCCCAGTACGATCTTGACGGATCGCCGTGAAGTCAGGAATGGTGGGTGTTTTGTGTGTGTGTTTTAGTTTTGTTTTTTGTATAAGTGCTATGTGAATGTTTTGTTTGTGTACGAATTCCCTAAGCTGCATGATTTTGTTTGTGAGGCCATCTACGTTGGTTGGTTGGTTGGTTTCTGTTCTGTCTATTTTTTTTTCTAATTGGATTCAGTTTGGTCGTGTTTGTGATAGAATTATGACGTGCTGTTCGTGTGGTTTCTGACTTTGAGAACTTGATTCGTCATGTGCCCTAGATGAAGAGAAAGCATTGGATGTTTTTATCAATTACGGTGTTATTCTCTCATCCTTAACTTGCCCGAAATGTGACAGTGAGTGCCTAATACGAAAAGATCAGAAGATATTTAGGTGAAATAACCAATATCAACCTGTTAGGCCAACTGAATGCCCGGTTAGGTCAACTGTACACCCTTGATGATTGGTTAGGTTAAGTAATGATATTTTCGTTAGTTTAAACGAAAATGACACGGCCTGAAGTTGAAATAAAAAATGTATTTTTCTAGTGTATTTTGGTGTGCTCTGTTGAAATATAACTTTCATTTCCTGTGCAAATATGACGAAATATGACTCCAAAATAATGTAAACAAATTCTTATTTCTTTACATTTGCACAGGTTGGTTAGGTTAGTTAATTTAGTTAGGTTAGCTATTTTTTTATTAGAATTACATTTTTCTGGTGTAGTTTTCTCTGCTTTGTTGGAATTTGACACACATTTCTTGTGCAAATGAGTAGAAACACTCCGTATTTTGGAATGGAAAAAAAATAGTTTTTATTCATTTGCACAAGAAATGGGTATCAGATTCGAACAAAGCAGAGAAAACTACACTAGAAAAATGTAATTTTGATAAAAAATGTAGCCCCTGTGTCCAGCCATGTTTTCTCATAAGAAATCAACAAAAATGATTCATCAAAACAAAGCTAATGCTGTCAAATAATTTGGGACGCTATTCGTTTATTTTTGGTTGGTTGAATAATTTGGGACGCCAAAATAGGATATTGCCAAGCACTGGCCTTCAATCATTGCAATTTCAGGACTACATTGGCCTAGTCCATCGTTGCTGTGGCGAAATCTTCAAACCTGGGCCACAGTGTTGGGCTTCCGACATTTTCAGCCTGCACAATCAAAGTCATCGAGGAGATGCTCATTACATTACATTTCATTTCATTTGGAAAACATGAAGCCACTGGGGCCTATCGAGATTATCCAAGTCATGAGCTAATGAAAGTGTCCAAATCTTTCTTATAACTAAGGAGCTACTATTTACCATATCATATGGCAAGTTATCCCAGAAATCTACTATATGACTGAAAAAATATTTTCATAGGTCACGTCATAGTCGATATATATAGTATTATAGGTTAACATATTTTAAATGAAATGGGCTGGACCTGTAAATCAAAATAACGGTCGTATTATCGTGACTACCAAATTGTTCATCATGTATTTTTGCTCTCGTCATTTTCGCTTAAACTAACGAAAATATCACAACTTAACCTAACCAATCATCAAGGGCGTACAGTTGACCTAACCGGGCATTATATTTAGGTGAAATAACTAATATTAACCTGTTAGGTTAATTGAATGCCCAGTTAAGTTAATTGAATGCCCAGTTAGGTCAACTGAATGCCCGGTTAGGTCAACTGTACGCCCTTGATGATTGGTTAGGTTAAGTTGTAATATTTTCGTTAGTTTAAACGAAAATTACGAGAGCAAAAATACATAATAAACAGTTTGGTAGTCCCGATAATACGTAAGTACCAAAATAACTTTTTATGAGGTAGTTTTAGTCGCTTTATTCAAATTGGTCACTCATTTTTTGTCCAAACCTGAAAACATTTTGAATTTCTGTATCATATCTCCTCGAATTTACCTTGAAGCGCTTCTGCCTCAAGGGTGTCTGCTCCCGCAGAGTCCGCTCAGAACTTTCCGAGGCTGGGCCATAATGTAGTCGCCACCTTTCTTTTCTCTTGTTCATCCCATGCGATTTGATCTACTATCGAATTTGTGAGGGCTGGTCTGGCAGAGGACTACTCTGGCACTGTGTGTTGGTCGGGTATGTTGGCTAAAAACATGTCTAAGGTGGATACAATTGGTTCGGTATTGGGAGCGACTAAAAGCCCTAGAATTTTCCAGGTGTCGTACAAAACGCCTCAAAATTAACCAGAAAAGTTTGTTCTCGTCATTTTCGTTTAAACTAACGAAAATATCACGACTTAACCTAACGAGTCATCAAGGACGTACAGATGACCTAACCGAGCATTCAATTGACCTAACCAGGCATTCATTGATCTAACCTGGCATTCAATTAACCTAAAAGGTTAATATTGGTTATTTCACCTAAATATCTTCTGATCTTTTCATATTAGGCACTCACGGTCACATTTCATGATTTCAGGCAAGTTAAGGATGAGAGAATAATGCCGTAATTGATAAAAACATCCAATCCTTTGTCTTCATCTAGGGCACATGGCGAATCAAGTTCTCAAAGTAGAAATCACACGAACGGCACGTCATAATTCTATCACAAACACCACCAAACTGAATCCAATTAGAAAAAAAAAAAAAGCCAGAACAAAAACCAACAAACTAATTAAGTCGCAGAGTAGCGAAAAAATAGCCTAATCAGGAAAAATATTTTATGAAAAAAGTACATTATAGGCAAAACAGGAAATATATTTGGTAACGGTTGAGAATAGGGGCGCCACCTCAATTTTCGTGTTTTTTCCACCAAAACATGCTAAAACCATTGTTTCCTCTTGTTTAGGATGAATGTGACCATCGCCATTACAGTAAATTATTGCTTGAAGTGATTTCACCCCCCCCCCCCCAACCCCTCCTACAATCTGGGGAGACCACCGTGGGAATCGGGGATTTTGGGTGGGGGAACACAGCACAAGCAATAATTTACTGTAATAGCGATGGTCAGATTTATCCTAAAACAACAGGAAAGCAATGGTTTTAGCATGTTTTGGTGGAAAAAAACCCTTATACCCTGAACCCTATACCGATCAGTTTGTGATGCGTGATCTTTACAGGGGCTCTGCCCCCGTACCCCGGAGGCCTAAATTATACAAATGATAATGTAATAACATGTTAAGTTATGCACTTTTTAGTCTTCATCTAGGGCACATGACGAATCAAGTTCTCAACACAGCCGCGAGCTCTACTAGCGTCACCGCACATCCGTCACAGACCGAAGCCATTTTCAAACTGAAGTGAATGAATGATAGTAGGGTTGCCAACTCAAAATTTCCTAGATTCATGCCCAAAAAGCACTGAAGCAGCTACATATATTTTTTCGTAATTTTCTAAATTCGTTTTTTTGACTATGCGACACATGCAATCAACGTATTTTAATGAGAGAAACAACTTTGTCTCTATGGTATTTTTCGAAATTTTGCTTAAGTGGCGCCCGTATTCTGAACCATTACGTAGTTTTTTATCAGAATTATAGTTTCCTGACGTAGTTTTCTCTGCTTTCTTGGAATTTGACGCACATTTCTCGTGCAAATGAGTAGAAACACTCCGTATTTTTGAATGGAAAAAAAAATAGTTTTTATTCATTTGCACAAGAAATGGGTGGTTAATATTTGGCTGGACACAGGGGCTAACGAGAAATGAGAGGTTGTTTCACTAGCACTATTTTTTATGCTCTTTACGCTGCACAGTGCCACAAATGGGTTAAAAAACGGTCAAAAACCAAAAATAACAAATTTAAGTAAATTCTATTAAAACCATTTCCACGTCAAAATAAAACACTTCTACTTACTGATTTAAGTATTTGAAATTTTATTCTCTTACATTAAGGCAAGAAAAATCTACGAAATAATATACATTGTCTTAAAATATCTTGGAGGGGACAAAATATGTTTGTTCTAACAACTTACTTGAAGTTACTATATCACAAAAAATTGCCTGTAGTTTCATGTTCTGCTTAGTTCTATTGAAAGAATAAACAGTTTAGAACATTTTCATGCATATTTTTTTATTGAAAACTAAAAAGATAGCATTAATTAAAAAAACTATGGCAATATCATAGATTACAGATTAAATTGTTATCTAGAAAATGTGTAAAATTAGCAAAACAAAAAATGGGGAATGTAATTTTTGTGTTAAACATTAATGCAACATTTAAGTAAATCAAAGAAACAAAACGTTTTTGCGACTATTTGCGACTTTGCGTGTTAGAACATTTAAATATTAGTTCTGATGAGGAAGATATGTTCTAAATATGAAGTTTTTGTAATTTTGTTTACACTATTTACACTTTTTTTCATATCAGTTGTCACACTTATTTTGGGGGAATTAATTTCATAAACTTTAAGAGGTATTACGATGTTTTTTATTTACCCATTCTGATATAGTGGCAGGTTATCAAATAATGTTTTAAACAATAGATGTGTATAGTGATTAAAATGAAACCATACTTATTTTAGTGTCATTTGACAAAATCTGCAAAACATAGGCCTAATTAACAATTATCTGCTTAGTATATTTTTAGTAATTTGAGAAACTTAAGAAACTACAGTAGGTCATAACCTATTGATTTGGAATATTATTATTATTTATAGAAAAATCACTCAATATGTCACCATTACATATATACAAAAGGTACTAAACATAATTTTTTATTAAAATAAATCATAATTAAACATTTCAACTACATAAAACTAAGTACAATTGAAAAAAATAATTTTGGCCGTTTTTTAACCCATTTGTGGCACTGTGCGCTGGTACTAATCACTTTTTGTGGAAATGTAAGATTATAGAAAAAATTACAAATTACATTTTTATAGTGAATATTTCCTGTTTTGGCTATAATGTACTTTTTTTCATAAAATATTTTTCCTGATTGGGCTATTTTTTCGCTACTCTGCGACTTAATTAATTGGTTGTTGTTGTTTAGCCGATCAGCCCACCCTGATCGAGCAAGCCGGCGGTCACGCAGGTAACCGATCGCCCTCTCCGGAGTGGACCAGAGGCTTCAGCGCACTAGTGATGTTGTGTTGTGTTCGTTGTTGTGCTAGAGCGCTACAGTCCGTCATGTTTTCAATTGTTTGTGGTGTGTCCTGGCACAGGTAGCAGGTGTCGTCTATGGAGTTGTCTAGTCTGTGCTTATATGTCCGTAAGTTGGGGTGATGTCCACATCGGAATCGTACTAAGTTAACTCGATCCGATCTAATCAGGCTGATCTCTGACCTGTTAATGGGTGGCGGCTTCGCACCTAGGACCACATTCGGACAGAGTCGTGTCAGTACTTTGTTGGTTAGGTGTGTGTGTGTATGTGTTTTCTGTACTGTGTGATGTCTGTGGGGCGTGGTATGGAATGGAGTATTTGGTTATAATATCTCTCTGGTGTTACCTTAATGGTGCGAGGTGTTGGTGCATGATTGTACATGTAGTGGCAAGGGTGTTGTGGGTTAGTTGTCGCTGCTGCCATGAATTGTGTTCCCCTCATGTCTAAATGTTCCCTAACTTTCAGTAATTTTGTTTCTGCGTGCAGGTGTTCTATTGGTGTTGTTTGAGTGCATCCTGTAATGATACGAAGTGCGTTGTTTTGTATTGTCTGTAAGGTGTTTATGTGTGCGTTTGAGATAATGGGTGCCCAGCATGGGCTAGCATAGTCCATAACTGAGCGAATATATTGTTTGTATATGAGTGATGTTGTTTCCTGCTGGTGTCCAAAGTTTGTGCCTGTTAGTACCCTAAGCGTGTTAAGTCTTGGCGTACATTTGTTTTTAATGTCCTGAATGTGGTTTGCAAAAGATAATGATGTGCTGTATGTGACCCCAAGTATTTTGGTCCTCTGAGTGTGTGGAATGTTGATGTTGTTCAGTGTAAGCTGTGGAATTACCTGGTGTTCTTTTTTTTGCTTGTAAGCAAGGTGATGGTTGATTTTGTGGCCGCTACTTTGAGTCTATTGTGTGTGAGCCAGTCTTGTATACTGTTTATGTATGTTTGTAGGTTATTTGTAGCGGTGTCGATGTTGTTGTGGGTGGATGTTAGAGTGATGTCATCTGCATATGATGATAATGTAAGCTTGTTATCTATGGGTGTTGGAATGTCATGCATGTATAAGTTGAAGAGTGTTGGTGAGAGAACAGAGCCTTGAGGGACCCCGTTCGGAAAAAGCTTGTTTTTGGATGACTTGCCATTAAATGTGACATGTAAGTATCTTCCTGAAAGATAGTTGCTCAGCCACCTTTTGGTATTATTGTGCATGTTTGTGTTGAGTGTTTTGTTTATGAGAGGGAAGCGTGGGATAGCATCAAATGCTTTACTAATGTCTATTGTTGCTAATAGTGTACATTGAGCTGGTCGTCTGGAGTTGATGCCATCCATGATGTGCTGCGTGAGGTTAGTGAGTAATGTCGTGGTTGAGTGGTGAGGTCTGAATCCATGTTGAGTAGGCGATAGTGGAATGTGTGGGTTGGTGATTTGTAAGATTAGTCTTTCTGTTACTTTGGAAGGTGTGCATAGTAAAGTAATGGGGCTATAGGAAGCTGGTTCTGTTGGATTTTTGTTTGGTTTGAGTAGTGTAATAATTTTACCTTGTTTCCATATGTCAGGAATAATACAGTGTTGGTATGAATAGGTGCTGATATTTGTGAGAGCTAGTATTCCTTGTGGGCCCAAGTGTTTAAGGTGTATGTTAGATATGTTGTCTGGTCCAGTAGCCTTCGAATTCTTAATGTTTTTGATGATCTTGGTGGTCTGGTCTGTATTGAAGGGTGTAATGGACGTGTCGAGGCTGTAGGTTTTCTTGTGTCTGGCTGTTTGTCTGTCTGCGTGTTTCTGGTTGTTGTCTCTGTTTAAGTGACTTATCTTTGCGTAGTGATTAACTAGAATGTTAGCTTGTTGTGTGTATGTTGGGATATTATTTTGGCTGCGACAGATAGCCGCGTGTGGTGTGAATGCCGCTGTTAGAGTGGGTAATGCTGTTTATAGTCTTGTATAGCCTGGATGTATCTGTGGAGTGGTTTAGTGTTGTTATGAATTCCCTGAATGTTTCTGTTTGTTTTTCTTTGAGTTTGTTGTTTATTTCTGTGTTGAGCTGTTGTATCTGCTGTTTTATGGCTTCTGTGTGTGTGTTGTGTGTTATATTTGAAGTTGTTACGTTGCCTTATGAGGTGGGCTATTTCTCTAGTGTAATTCGAATTGTATTTCCTAATGTTGCCCTTGGGTATGTATTTGTTTGAATTATTGATGATCTGATTAAATGTCTTGAGTGTTGTATTGATGTTTATGATGGGTGTGCTGTTTAATGTGGTGAATTGTTCCGTAGTCTGTATTTTGAACTGTTCCCAATCAGCTTTCTTGTAATTTCTGTAGATGTGCCTAAGGCTGTTGGGGCAGAGTGTAGAATGTGTTGTAATGATGATGGGCAGGTGGTCTGATGACAGTTGTTTTTCTGTTCTCCATTGTGTATGTGTTGCTAGTGAGGGGGAACAGAACGTTATGTCTGGGGAGGAGTTTGAATATCCTTCTTGATGTGGTATGTGTGTATGTTCTTCTGTATTGTTAAGAATGAAGAGGCTGTTTAGTTGTGTGGCTATGTTGGCGCCTCTGGTGTTGTTTTGGTTGTGCAGGTACCAACTAGTGTCTTTGGCGTTGAAGTCTCCTCCTAAGATGACATTAGTGAGAGAGGCCAGATTGTGTAACTGTGGAGTGTAATTGGCTGGCACCTGAGGTGAACTATCTGGTGGGATGTAAATGTTGATTAGTGTGGTGTTGTTTTTGCGTGTTTTAATGTTAACTGCCTGTATTTCTATCGTGTTATCTGCTTGGATTGTGTTTGTAATGTTTTGGGTAGCATCAGTGTAGCTAATGCTTTTACGTATGTAAGTGATGAGTCCACCCCCGTTACCCCCAGTACGATCTTGACGGATCGCCGTGAAGTCAGGAATGGTGGGTGTTTTGTGTGTGTGTTTTAGTTTTGTTTTTTGTATAAGTGCTATGTGAATGTTTTGTTTGTGTACGAATTCCCTAAGCTGCATGATTTTGTTTGTGAGGCCATCTACGTTGGTTGGTTGGTTGGTTTCTGTTCTGTCTATTTTTTTTTCTAATTGGATTCAGTTTGGTCGTGTTTGTGATAGAATTATGACGTGCTGTTCGTGTGGTTTCTGACTTTGAGAACTTGATTCGTCATGTGCCCTAGATGAAGAGAAAGCATTGGATGTTTTTATCAATTACGGTGTTATTCTCTCATCCTTAACTTGCCCGAAATGTGACAGTGAGTGCCTAATACGAAAAGATCAGAAGATATTTAGGTGAAATAACCAATATCAACCTGTTAGGCCAACTGAATGCCCGGTTAGGTCAACTGTACACCCTTGATGATTGGTTAGGTTAAGTAATGATATTTTCGTTAGTTTAAACGAAAATGACACGGCCTGAAGTTGAAATAAAAAATGTTTCTAGTGTATTTTGGTGTGCTCTGTTGAAATATAACTTCATTTCCTGTGCAAATATGACGAAATATGACTCCAAAATAATGTAAACAAATTCTTATTTCTTTACATTTGCACAGGTTGGTTAGGTTAGTTAATTTAGTTAGTTAGCTATTTTTTATTAGAATTACATTTTTCTGGTGTAGTTTTCTCTGCTTTGTTGGAATTTGACACACATTTCTTGTGCAAATGAGTAGAAACATCCGTATTTTGGAATGGAAAAAATAGTTTTTATTCATTTGCACAAGAATGGGTATCAGATTCGAACAAAGCAGAGAAAACTAACTAGAAAAATGTAATTTTGATAAAAAATGTAGCCCCTGTGTCCAGCCATGTTTTCTCATAAGAAATCAACAAAAATGATTCATCAAAACAAAGCTAATGCTGTCAAATAATTTGGGACGCTATTCGTTTATTTTTGGTTGGTTGAATAATTTGGGACGCCAAAATAGGATATTGCCAAGCACTGGCCTTCAATCATTGCAATTTCAGGACTACATTGGCCTAGTCCATCGTTGCTGTGGCGAAATCTTCAAACCTGGGCCACAGTGTTGGGCTTCCGACATTTTCAGCCTGCACAATCAAAGTCATCGAGGAGATGCTCATTACATTACATTTCATTTCATTTGGAAAACATGAAGCCACTGGGGCCTATCGAGATTATCCAAGTCATGAGCTAATGAAAGTGTCCAAATCTTTCTTAAACTAAGGAGCTACTATTTACCATATCATATGGCAAGTTATCCCAGAAATCTACTATATGACTGAAAAAATATTTTCATAGGTCACGTCATAGTCGATATATATAGTATTATAGGTTAATATTTTAAATGAATGGGCTGGACCTGTAAATCAAAATAACGGTCGTATTATCGGACTACCAAATGTTCATCATGTATTTTTGCTCTCGTCATTTTCGCTTAAACTAACGAAAATATCACAACTTAACCTAACCAATCATCAAGGGCGTACAGTTGACCTAACCGGGCATTATATTTAGGTGAAATAACTAATATTAACCTGTTAGGTTAATTGAATGCCCATTTAAGTTAATTGAATGCCCAGTTAGGTCAACTGAATGCCCGGTTAGGTCAACTGTACGCCCTTGATGATTGGTTAGGTTAAGTTGTAATATTTTCGTTAGTTTAAACGAAAATTACGAGAGCAAAAATACATAATAAACAGTTTGGTAGTCCCGATAATACGTAAGTACCAAAATAACTTTTTATGAGGTAGTTTTAGTCGCTTTATTCAAATTGGTCACTCATTTTTTGTCCAAACCTGAAAACATTTTGAATTTCTGTATCATATCTCCTCGAATTTACCTTGAAGCGCTTCTGCCTCAAGGGTGTCTGCTCCCACAGAGTCCGCTCAGAACTTTCCGAGGCTGGGCCATAACGTAGTCGCCACCTTTCTTTTCTCTTGTTCATCCCATGCGATTTGATCTACTATCGAATTTGTGAGGGCTGGTCTGGCAGAGGACTACTCTGGCACTGTGTGTTGGTCGGGTATGTTGGCTAAAAACATGTCTAAGGTGGATACAATTGGTTCGGTATTGGGAGCGACTAAAAGCCCTAGAATTTTCCAGGTGTCGTACAAAACGCCTCAAAATTAACCAGAAAAGTTTGTTCTCGTCATTTTCGTTTAAACTAACGAAAATATCACGACTTAACCTAACGAGTCATCAAGGACGTACAGATGACCTAACCGGCATTCAATTGACCTAACCAGGCATTCATTGATCTAACCGGGCATTCAATTAACCTAAAAGGTTAATATTGGTTATTTCACCTAAATATCTTCTGATCTTTTCATATTAGGCACTCACGGTCACATTTCATGATTTCAGGCAAGTTAAGGATGAGAGAATAATGCCGTAATTGATAAAAACATCCAATCCTTTGTCTTCATCTAGGGCACATGGCGAATCAAGTTCTCAAAGTAGAAATCACACAAACGTCACGTCATAATTCTATCACAAACACCACCAAACTGAATCCAATTAGAAAAAAAAAAAATAGCCAGAACAAAAACCAACAAACTAATTAAGTCGCAGAGTAGCGAAAAAATAGCCTAATCAGGAAAAATATTTTATGAAAAAAGTACATTATAGGCAAAACAGGAAATATATTGGTAACGGTTCAGAATAGGGGCGCCACCTCAATTTTCGTGTTTTTTCCACCAAAACATGCTAAAACCATTGTTTCCTGTTGTTTAGGATGAATGTGACCATCGCCATTACAGTAAATTATTGCTTGAAGTGATTTCACCGCCCCAACCCCTCCTACAATTGGGGGACCACCGTGGGAACGGGGATTTTGGGTGGGGGAACACAGCACAAGCAATAATTTACTGTAATAGCGATGGTCAGATTTATCCTAAACAACAGGAAACAATGGTTTTAGCATTTTGGTGGAAAAAACCCTTATACCTGAACCTTATACCGATCAGTTTGTGATGCATGATCTTTACAGGGGCTCTCCGCCCCCGTACCCCGAGACCTAAATTATACAAATGATAATGTAATAACATGTTAAGTTATGCACTTTTTAGTCTTCATCTAGGGCACATGACGAGTCAAGTTCTCAACACGCCGCGAGCTCTACTAGCGTCACCCCATATCTGTCATACCCAAAAAGCACTGAAGCAGCTACGTATATATATTTTTTCGTAATTTTCTAACTTCGTTTTATTTTACTATGCGACACATGCAATCAACTTATTTTAATGGGTGAAACAATTTTGTCTCTATAGTATTTTTCGAAATTTTGCTTAATTAAGTGGCGCCCGTATTCTGAACCATTACCATATTTGAATGAGAGAAACAACTTTGTCTCTATAGTATTTTTCGAAATTTTGCTTAATTAAGTGGCGCCCGTATTCTGAACCATTACCATATTTGAATGAGAGAAACAGCTTTGTCTCTATAGTATTTTTCGAAATTTTGCTTAATTAAGTGGTGCCCGTATTCTGAACCATTACCATATATTTTATTAAAAGTACATTTGAACAAATTTGCAGAACATAAGATATATATTTTCTTAGTCAATTTTGAATGGCAATTCAATATATTGTACTGTTTTAACCGCGCGTGAGTGGGTTAAAAGACGAATATTAACCGATTGTTGTCTGGGGCACTGACTAAGTAGGCCAGTGAATCATTGCGCATAATGAACATACATTGCCAATGCTTCTAGATTTGAGGTTCATAAAATATATCGGAGACCAGTCCACTAACCATGGCTTCTCCAAGATTTATAAATGATGCTCCATCTAGTGTGATAAATGTAAATACAAAATTATGAATGTCACTGGCACAGTTAGGCACCTTATTGACTACAAACAGTATACTGACACTAGATGGAGCATCATTTATAAATCTTGGAGTTCTTAATTAATAAACTCCTAAAAATATAAAGGCCAAGGTCTCTGATCCAATCCCAGTACTTTTACTCATCTGTTGCTCATCAGGTTGTTTAATATATAAAGTGAAGGTTCTTTGTAGGCCCTCAATTTTTTGCAATTCATTCTGTTTATGGGGGAACCACGCCCGTCGCCAAGGCGGGGACAGGTGGTGGCAGGCTCCCCCAGAAAAAATAGTAGGTACTGTGATAATATGACGTTATTTTATTTGAAATGTTTTAGTACGAAACGATGTCGCTTAAGAAGTGGCTTATAAGCACACCGGACAAAAAATTAGTCACCCCTAATAGCACCGATAGTAGGAAGTTCAAGGTCACACAGAGGGCGCTGATGTAGCATTGGTAAGTGACAAGTAGCGGTGACGTAGCACATAGGATCAGATCTGTTTTGTGAGGTGGTGAAGAACAAAGTGTGTGTTGGATATAGTCTGCAAAATGGGTCGTGAGGCAGACGTTACTCAGTGGCAAAAAGGAGCCATCGTGTTTGGCAGAGCCCACGGACACAAAATGTCTGAAGCAGCCCAATTTGTTGGTGTGTCAACGCGTACTGTCCAGCGAGTTTACAAAGAGTGGTGTAGTTCGCAATCAACTGATAATCGACGGCGTAACTGTGGCCGGAAAACAATTCTCGACAATAGGGGCTGCCGCCATGTTTCTCGTCTTGTAACTGCAAATCGTTTTCAAACCAGAGAAAAATTGCTGCAAGAAACCAATGAGGTTCTCCAGCGACCAATTTCCGAACGGACATTGCGACGAGAACTGCATGCGATGGACATCTGGAGCAGGGTACCACGGAAGAGGCCGCTGTTAACAGCAAGTCACAAATTGGCATGTTATAAATGGGCTCAGAGGCACAAAAACTGGACTGCGGCAGATTGGAAACGTGTAATTTGGTCCGATGAGTCCCGTTTTTGTTTGTTCTCCAATGATGGGAGGCGACGAGTACATCGCAGGTCCAATGAAGCCTTTAATCCTGAATGCATCGAAGGTGTTGTTCAGGCTGGAAACAGAAAGTGAAGCGCAGGAATAGACACCCACGGACTCTGGCGGAACTTCGGGACCGGCTGATGAACGAGTGGCAGCAAATCGATGTTCAGTACATGCACAACCTCGTAGAGTCTCTGCCTCGCCGGATTCGTGCGGTTATCAAGGCCAGAGGCGCCGTCACACGTTATTAGGTACATTCTGAGAGGGGTGACTAATTTTTTGTCCGGTGTGCTTACCAAGTACGTCCAATGACTGGCAATTCAGCCACTTCCTGTGATTTACTTTTGTATTTGTATACCCGTTCTAAAAGCTATGATCACACTAACGTAGGCTAAAGCAGCTAGATTTATAGCTTACATTTCTAGCCTAGCCTAGATAAAGTTAAACACTCGGCTACCTTAGACCAGAATCGTAAGTCTAAGAGAAGTCTGTAGAACCTTCGGTACCTTATGCTTTAATGATATGCCTGCATTATTGCATACACTAAACAGCTAAATATGAATGAGCTGCTCTGTGTATTTTCTGAAGCCAAAAACAGGCGTCTTGAACTGTATTGATACTCGTGTTGTCTCGTGTATTCCACTGCCCACCCATCAGTACCTAGTACTGAATAAAAATTATTTGATTATCTTTTTTGTGTTTATGGTATAGAGGAGGTGCCCCTCCAAATATTTTTGGCTGGCGACGGGCCTGGGGAGAACCATAATTGACAGCAGTAGTCAATGCTCGGAAGAACAAGTGATTTCCACAGAGTAATCATGGTCTTACCGTCTCTAGTTCTGAATGTCCTCACTACCCATATATCCAGTAAATTTATAGTATTACACCCGTCTCCCTTTGGAGGTGAAATTTATGGTTTTTGATGTGTTTTGAACGAATCTGACCTTCAAAACCGTCGGAAATGACTCGTTTTTGAGATAACCCCCCTCCCCCAGCCGGCAATCGAAAACGAGTCATTTCCGACGGTTTTGAAGGTCAGATTCGTTCAAAACACATCAAAAACCATTGGAAAAACAAATTTCACCTTCAAAATTGACCTAACCTAACCTATCCTAACCTAAAAGAAAAATAGGAATTACTGGTTATTATGTATTTTATCCCACTCAGTCATTTTACACACCAAAATACATTTTTCTAGTAGTATTTGATGTGATTTGTTCAAATATGACCATTTCCGTCGGAAATGAGATCCAACAAAGTTATAGTACTTTGAAGTTTGGCTCATTTTCAAGGGAAATGGAAGTCAAAATCTAAGCAAAACACATCAAATATTACTAGAAAAATGTATTTTGGTATTAATTAACTTAACCTAACCTAACCTTACCTAACCTAACCGTGGCTAAACGAGCCTAACCCTGGCTAAACGAGCCTAGAGTATTACCTTATTATGGATTAGGTGGTGGATACAGACGAGAGCTCGTTTAGCCACGGTTAGGTTAGGTTAGGTAAGGTTAGGTTAGGTTAGATTAATTAATACCAAAATACATTTTCTTAGTAATATTTGATGTGTTTTGCTTAGATTTTAGACTTCCATTTCCCTTGAAAATGAGCCAAACTTCAAAGTACTATAACTTTGTTGCATCTCATTTCCGACGGAAATGGAGGTCATATTTGAACAAATCACATCAAATACTACTAGAAAAATGTATTTTGGTGTGTAAAATGACTGAGTGGGATAAAATACATAATTACCGAATTACCTTATTCACGTGCAGGGGCAGGCTGAGGCTCTTCCTGGAGTAGATTTCGCTTGTCTTTAACTGAAGAAATGAATAAATACCTTGCCAGGTATTAGTATAGATATTTTGACAGAATACTTGGCCTCTTAACCAGGGCCGGATTAAGACCTTTAGAGGCCCTAAGCACTTAAAAGATTTTGGTGCCCCATATATATGTAATTCAAAATATAAACAAAAATAAACCATAAAATAAAATTTTATTTTTTGAAATGAAACAAAACTTACAGTAAGATGGAAAATAATGTTTATTTTTGTATACTTCCACTTCATTTATATTTGAAAAGTTTTCTCCTACTTTTTTTAATTGCAAAGTCTTTGATCAGATCCTCAAAACTAATCTTACGTAACACATCTGCTTCTATACTTAGTAGAGATAAGGCATCTAGCCTGCCTTGTTGCATAGTTGTTCTGTTGGTATTTTTAATATACTTCAACTGAGAAAATGAACGCTCAGCTGAGCAATTTGTGACCATTAATGTTAAAAATATACGAAAGGCAATTTCTACATTTGGGAAGGCATACTCAATATTGTCTTCTACAATTATTTTATAAAGTTCAGCATGACTGAATCTTGTTTTTACATTTACTATAGCACACGAAAATATTTAATCTATATATATTTTTAATATGGCGCTCAAAGATTTGATATAAACAAAATAATAACGCAAAGCGTAAAGTGTGATATTACAACGAAATATATTTATTCTCTCAAAAGGGTTGTTGTTCACTACAAATTCAAACAATGAAAAAAAATAAATACTATATATGAATATATATAATTCAGTTTTCAACAGCTTATATGTAGGCTATAAGCCGCGATTATAATAGTATAATAAATCCATGGTAAATCCGACAATGGAAACTTTCTGTGGTGCCCCCCTTCCCTTGATGCCCTAAGCACGGGCTTATTTTGCTTAATGGTTAATCCGGCCTTGCTCTTAACCCATTCCTTTAAATCCCGCTAAAATCTTTCGATATTCTGTGTATGAATTTCGATATTCTCGTTATCCACAAAATTTTTAGAATGATTAATAACAAAATGCTTGTAACCTAAATCACTTAGTCTTGTAGGCAGCCCAGGAATCACTATAAATCACAGAGCCAGGCCTCATTTTTTCATTTGTTTCATTCTCTCTCCCATGACTCCAGATTTGAAAAAATTTACTGGAGCACAGCTCTGAATTTACTTTTTTTTCACTTACACCACTAGATAGGTTAATGATAGTAAACTCTTGAATTGATGACATACCAATTACAAATTGTTTTAGCTAAACATAATAATACAATAATGTACAGTTTATAACTCACCTTAAGTTTATTCATTCATTGCAACAGCAACAGTGGACGATGTTAGACCTTGCATGTAGGTATTTGTTGTGAATTTACCGCCATGTATGCTTGGCCACTGATCAATGGCTTTCTGTGTGATCATTACAGCAGATCTAGTGCCTGGAGCTGGACCCTCCTTCACAATTCTGCACAGCTTAGTCAAATGAGATGGCTTAATGGATCCTTTGTGTTCAACAATGTAACCAAGAATGGAGAATGTCCCTTCAGCTGGTGCTTCACTCCAGGCAGTTGATCCATCTTTATCAAAATGCTTTAATCTCTCTGTGATTCCTTTCCACAGCTGTTATATATATTCTGTCAGTCAATTTATCACTGAGTCTTTTGTAAAACTACTTTCAGATCTGGTTCTGGATGGTCTAGCAACTTCAGCAACCTGGTAGTAATCAGAACGTTTCTTGATGTATTTGTAAACTTCATTTAGGATGTAATCCTCAGCTGTTAGTTCCTTTTGCTGCCCTGTGGTATTGTGCTTAAATTCAGAAACTACATCATTTGCATTTCCTCCATTAGCTAATTTGGAAATTGTTTCCATCACTCTTAACATAACAGTTTTCCCTCCTTCTTTATAAAATATATTTCTACAAATTCTGCACTAACTGTGGTTTTTTGAGCTACTTGCAACATAATCTTTGTTACATAGGAAATCAATACATAGAACTTGGCACTAATTTCTTTCTCTTGTGGATGATCAAAAAACACACAATTTTCCACAAATCTGTCAAATTGATCAAATTCATAATTAACCATGCGAGTATCAGATTTGAGTTTTGGTCTCTTAAAACCAATGATATTGTCAAGAACCATATTGGTATAGTCAAGGCCTGATCTCAGATTTGAAGAGTGATTCTGAATAAAGTCTAAAAGCTCAGTTTACCAAATTTTCTTCAATGCATCAACGTGGGCTCTGTTCACAAGATGCATTAAGTCCTATCGAAATTTGAAATTTTCTCCAACAACTTTTTCATTTCATTTTTAAATGGCTCGTTGTCCTTACAAAAAGCCCCATCTCCAACCATTCCAGATACCTTGGATTTAATTGCTTCTTCAGATAGTTTCAAGCAATTAGGAGACTTCAACACATCAAAAATTTCATTGGCCAAATAAACTCCTGATTTGCTGCGTACTAAATTTATCCCAGCAAGTTTTACAGTCTTATCTTCTTCACTCATAACTAATACAACTAGCATGCTTAATCCCAAAATTGTTCCAATGTCAGCTGTTATTGTTACTGAAGTTTGTTCTAAGAACCACTTTACAGTTTGTTCTTTAAGTTGATTATCTAATAGCTCACAAATTGTCTTGCACGCATGTGTGCTATGATTCAAATTTCCAACCTCACAACCTGACCTATGTAATACAGCTAGAAGTACTGGATATAGAGCCTATGCAGTGTTTGTTTTCATTATGTAGTATAAGATGTTGCCACATAAGTCTTCTATGCATTTAGTAGTGTTCCGAGAAGATTTTTTATCACTTCATAAACAGCAGCTCTTTGATGATGCTGAAGTTTAATTAAATGTCTCTTCAGGTGGGTTTTCAGATTTCTAAACCATCTCTCTTGATTTCTCCTTGTTTGCATACATAGGTTAAATCTTTAACATTGAAGTAACCTTTTATGTTAGAATGTTTGTCTGAAGCACATGCTTTGGGGTCTGTGCAAGCTATGCAATATAATGTAAACATTTTATCATCAGAAGCATCATCAATATCTTCTTGATTATCATCATCATCCTCAACAGCTATATCTACATCAGGCATATTAGTGTCACTATTTGCAATGTTTTCCATTATATCACTTGGTACTGAAAATGAATCATCAGCATGCCCTAGATCCTTCTTTTCACCAATTTGAATGTAGATTTGATCAAATCATTGTTCAGGATTTCTTGTATTGATTTACACTTGCTTAAATGGGCTATGGAAATGTCAAATTTGTTGCTTTTTGCTTTATTAGATTTGGATGCAACACTTGAACTTGAAGGCATATTTTGACTCTTCTCTTTATTAACCACAACAGCTTGGTGAGTTTTTTTGTTTTTTTGTCAGGCGCAAAATTGCATTCAATGTCTTCTGGATTTGGGAATTTTCAAATTCCTCTAAAGCAGTTTTGTTAGTCTGATGCGCAGATTCCTCACTTACCTTTTGTTTCTTAGGTGGAGGAGAAGCATTTCTTCAGTCTATGAACATCTAGTGAAAAAGTTTAATTTTCTAGATTAGCAGTTGATGAAGTTGGTTCATTTTTCTGAGGTCTAGCACTAGCACATTTTGTGAATAAACTAAATGACTGCTTTGCCGTATCTCTTTGCTGCACTTCATCCTGGTATTTCTTTACTGCAATATCTAAGCTGTGGGCCCAAACTCTGGGACCTCTTGTATTGTAACAAATATTGGTACTTGTGGGTTATCTGTCGCCACTTTTTAATATTTTTTTTATTTATTTATTTTTATATATTAAGAGAAGAGGATTCTTTATACTGTACGGCATTGACGATTGGTTAGGTTAAGTCGTGCTACTTTGGTTAAATAAAAAACTTTAATATTTTTTTTATTTAGTTATTTTTATATATTAAGAGAAGAGGATTCTTTATACTGTATGGCATTGACGATTGGTTAGGTTAAGTCGTGCTAGTTTGGTTAAATAAAACGGTATTTAACCAAACTAGCACGACTTAACCTAACCAATCGTCAATGCCGTACAGTATAAAGAATCCTCTTCTCTTAATATATAAAAATAAATAAATAAAAAAAATATTAAAAAGTGGCGACAGATAACCCACAAGTACCCAAATATTTTTTTTGGAATTAAAATGTTCCTCCCAGTTTTGCTTCTTGAATATTTGTTCTTGCATTGACCGCAAAAGTAACCCCTTTTAACACCCTCACTTTTCTCTCCAACTTCATCAATATTAGGATCCATTATTGATTATTGACTACCTGAAAAAATACAAAATAAGTAAAAGTTAGTAAATATAGTATGGTAAAAGTGAGTAAAAGTAAGTAAATATAGTACAATGAAAGTAAGTAAAAGTAAGTGCTTTAAACTTAGTAAAAGTAAGGAAGAGTAAGTAAAAGTAGGTAAGTTAAAGTAAGTAAAAGTAAGTTTAAACTTAACTAAACTTTTCAATTCTAGAGTCATGGTGGATTACTTAAAACCGCACAAGTAATTATCTGGCCAATTTATCAAACCTGGCCGAGATCAATGGAACATAGTCCAATCCTGATAATTTTATATTAAAAAAATATACGTTTTAATAAAATTTTAATTATCAAAACATTGAAGCTTAACAAAAAATAAAAATAATTGTTAAATATGGAATTACCAACTAAACTTAAAATCAGGGTTGTGGAGTCGGTCCAAAATTTTCCGACTCCAACTCCACACATTGTAAAAATTCGACTCCGACTCCACACATTGTAAAAAATCTAAAAATCCGACTCCGACTCCTCACATTTTAAATATACGACTCCGACTCCTCTAGTGTTTCACTCTATAATTATCATAATAATAAGACATTTCATCACCACCACACTAAGTGTGAAATTTTATATTTTATATTTTATATTTAAATAAATATTAATTGTATATTCTGAAAATGTAAAAAAAAATATTAAAAAAACTTAATCTAGGGGCTCTCAATGAATAAGGTTTATTGACCAAAAAAACTAAATAACCTAAATGTTAGTATTTAGGATTTAGAAATTAAGGGTGACACAGGACACAGAAATTGGAGTCGGAAGTTTTTTACCGACTCCGACTCCGCCCTGAAACGTGCGACTCCACGACTCTGACTCCACAACCCTGCTTAAAATAACTAAATTTGTAATTTAAAAAAATTGGTTTGTACAAGAACGTATACGCAAAAAAATTGCATAATGTCTAGCGGATGAACAAAACCCAAACCCAAATTTACTTTTTCTCATGGTCAAATTTACTGGAGCAATGCTCCCAAGATCCCAGGAATCTGGAGTCATGCTCTCTCCTCATCTTGCGCGGGATATTCCATTCCAGTAGCAAAGTAATTCAAATTTGAAATGGATGGAGTGCAGTGATTGGGCAGACATGTAACGGTCACACAAACGAACACACAAACAAACCTATGAACACACAAACGAAGGTACGAACACACACTAGATACACCAAAAAAATGTTTATATCTCAAAAACGAAGCATTTGCGATGAAAATGCTATAGAAGGAAAGTGTCTTAGAATTAAAAAATCTACTTAATGAACATATAATAATTGCTGGATGTTAGACGGGTGTAATACTATAATAATACCATAGGTATTATTCTACTATTACACCCGTCTAACGTCCAGCAATTATTATATGTTCATTAAGTAGATTTTTAAATTCTAAGACACTTTCCTTCTATAGCGTTTCCGTCACAAATGCTTCGTTTTCGAGATATAAACATTTTTTGGGTGTGTATCTAGTGTGTGTTCGTACATTCATTTGTGCATTCGTACGTTCGTTTGTGTGTTCGTACGTTCGTTTGTGTTTGTTACATGTCTGCCCAATCACTGTGCTCCATCTAGTGATGTTAAAAAATGGGTTTTTTTATGTCCATGTTGTTTTTTTTGTTTTTTTTGTCGTTTTATGTTTTTAATTATTTTTTTTTTTTTTTTTTAATAATTAATATAGATATTGCCAATTTAATTATAAGGTATACTTTTGCAATGATATATATTATAAAAATAAATAAATAAATAATAAAATAGGCCATATGGTACCAGTATAGAATGTCCTTTTCAGCCTATTTACAGAAAAAAACTGGCCTCTTTCTTGCACTGAAAGTCTTGTATCTTAGATCCGTTAAACTTGCGAGAACACTGGCTGGGAGCTGACTGCCCATTGTCCAACCTTTCCAGGACTCTCCCATCCATGCCTCGGATTTTGAATCTCCCACTTAACTATCCTTTAGACCCGCGATGACATATTTTCCCCCCGAGACCATCCATATATATATACACATACACATACAACCATATCCCCGCAAGGGGGTTCTAAGCTCGTGCTCTTGAGTGCTCTTTGTGCTCATTTGTACGTGCTTGTTCCTGGAGGTTTCACGTGCGCCCTCCCTGCCCTAGCACCCAAGGATGATGGGGCTCGACCCTGCAGTCCTTGTCATCCTTGGTCTTTTTCCACTTCGACTGTCCCCTCCACCCTTTCTTTTTCCTCTGTCTTTCCTCTCACTTTTTCTTTGTTTTTCCGCCAAGATATGCCCTTTTAAATAGAGGCGAATCGGTTCTTCCCGAACTTAAAAAAAAAAAAATATATATATACAACCATATACATATATACCAATATATACATAAATACTTATATACATATTTATATCTATTATATACCCCATACACACGCATACATCCAGAATTCCAGATACATATGCACGCATACTCACATATATACCTACACAAACTCATACACCTCTATTTCGCCCTTTCATTACCTCCGAAATCATTTAGCACATACAGTAATATCCATACAGCCAAAAGAAACCAATTAAGTACAGACAGAGTAGCAAAGCTAATATTTATATCCCAAAATGCAAAATTCCAAGAAAGTAAAGTAAAACATGGTGCTACATTGGCTTCGTCAACATCCAAATCTGCAATAAGTACCAGTACCTGTGATATTGAAACTATATGCTCTATCTAGTGATAATGATTCTTCAATGGAAATAGAATCAGATAATGAAAGTTAAACAGCATTAGGTTAACACAAAGGTTAAAGAAAGAGATGAATATTTTTATTTTTTTTATTTTCTATTTTTCTATTTCTATTTGGAAATTTCAGCTATTACGGTACGGAAAAAGAGAAGACCTAAAGTCCATGGAATATTATACCCCAAATGGACAGGAAGTCCAGAGAAATTCCAGAGCAAAAGATTTAGGGGTTGTAATGACAGATGATGCGAAATTTGAAACACAAATAAGATAGCAGTAAACAGAGCAAAGAGAATAACGGGTCTGATATTGAGAACTTTTAAACGAAGGGATAGGAATGTAATGATCCCCCTACTGAAAACCCTGATAATACCCAAACTGGAATACTGCTCGGTCCTAACATCCCCATATAAAAAAGAAGACATTAGACAGCTGGAGGGGATTCAAAGAAGTTTCACAGCCAAGATCAATGGGTGCAAAGAACTAAATTACTGGGAAAGGTTACGAGAACTAAACCTATATTCACTGGAAAGGAGAAGAGAGAGATACACCATTATTTACACTTGGAAAATAATGGAGAAACTAGTCCCTAATCTTACTCTGAATCCCATAACTCCCCAAACAACGGTGGAAGGTAGAAACGGTAGACTGTGTCGTATTCCCAAATTGAAGGCAAGACAGGGAACATCCTTAACCCTGAAAGAAAATAGTTTTGTAGTGAGAGGACCAAAACTATTTAATCAGCTGCCCAAAGACCTAAGAAACACGAAGGGAGTTGCAGTGGAAATCTTCAAAAGAAGACTTGACGCCTGGCTCAGAACAATCCCCGATGAGCCGGGCGTACCTGGCTATGTGAGGTGGAGAGCGCAAGAATCCAACTCACTACTTCACCAGGCCAACTCGAGAGGAGGGGCGACATGCTTGACCTTCGCGAAATGAGAAATCATCACGTGGAACCTTTGTAAGGTAAGGTATATATATATATATATATATATATATATATATATATATATATATATATATACACACACTGGTATTCTTGCCAATCACAATTATATATATTGTTTATACCAGTATTATGTATTTTTTATTATGTATATTATACCAGTACCTGTGATATTGAAACTAGCATATATGCTCTACCCAATCTAGTGATGATTCTTCCATGGAAATGAAGGTTAACAAAAAGGTTCAAAAAAAGGTGAATATTTTTTTTTCTATCTGGAATATATATACTGGTACTCTTGCCAATCACAATTATGTATATTGTTTGAAACAAGGAAGAATGTTTTATGTTCTAGTTAAAAAATATATATACATATAAAAAATGAGGGTTTGTTTTTCCTTTCTATTATATACTTTTTGCGTGATTCAGTTTTTCTAAAAGATGATTATATATACTAGGTATAACTGTATAAGCATGGTAGTATAGTAAATTATAGGTAATACTAATATACTTATTAGATTAAAGGAAGAAAAATATGGAATAAGTTTAAAACAATAAAAAACAAAAAAACAAAAAAAAAAGACTATCTTCGTTTTAAACAAAAAAAACGACACAATAAAAAATGACACATCACTAGCTCCATCCATTTCGAATTTGAATTACTTTCGTACCGGAATGGAACACTCATTCCACTCATTCGGAAGTATATTAGGCCTGGCTCTGTGATTTATAGTGATTCCTGGGCTGCCTACAAGACTATAAGTGATTTAGGTTAAGATAGGTTAGGTCAATTTTGAAGGTGAAATTTATGTTTTTCCTATGGTTTTTGATGTGTTTTAAACGAATCTGACCTTCAAAACCGTCGGAAATGACTCGTTTTCGATTGCTGGCTGGGGGGGGGGGGGTCTCAAAAACGAGTCATTTCCAACGGTTTTGAAGGTCAGATTCGTTCAAAACACATCAAAAACCATAGGAAAAACATAAATTTCACCTCGAAAGGGAGACGGGTGTAATACTGTACATTTACCATACCATATATCCTATTAGTTGTTTGCAGGATGAGGTAACATAAGAAATTTTTATAGTGGGCACACTAGGGGCCACTTTGGCCTATCGAGGTGGCTCCACTATGTAAAAACTGCCTGTACATTGGCAACAACTAATTTTTACAAAACTAATTAATTATCAATTTAAAACTAAAGATATAATCTCTGGATCCAGAGGATCAAAGTCATAATATGCTACTGTCCACAAATATGTTACTCTATATCTATTTATAACTGACATGCAAATATATCAGATCCAAAGAATCCAGTCAATTTCATTACGGTACCCATCAATACCAGTACCTTGTCAACCAAAAATAAGTCTCAGTCCATATCAATTGTGGACCAAGTCACAATTTAAACCATATACGTTACAATATATATATACTCAGGAGGAAAAGTGTAGGTATGGCTGTAAAGACACTACAGTAATGTAGAAATGTGTGTGCATCCATTTTGGGTCTCCATTTAAAGGTGTTTGTGGGGCAAGTGAAGATCATGAGTTTTTCAATACCTCACCGTACTATGGGGGGCACCGCTCAGTAGAGGAATCTTTGAGTGGGGTGTGTAAGGACAGAGTATCCCCTAACCCAAGATGCTGCCTCCCTATATCCCACAACACTTGTGTTGAGCTGTGGGATCTATCACCTAAATGCACATAATATATATGAAATAAACTAGTACCATTCATGCAATAAAAATGGGCTTAAACACTATCACCAGATGTCCCTTGCAGACATCAAACTATCCAACCTTCTTTTGAAAGAATCAAGTGAATCTGAAGTCACCACTTCTTCTGTCAGACTGTTCCAAAACTTAATTACTCTGTTTGTAAAACTATGTTTTCTTAAATTTGTTCATCTTGGCTTAAATAATTTCATACTATGACCTCTAGTCTGGTTATTGTGATCTTTAATGAAAAGAGACTCAAAATCTATCTTATCCAACCCTTTTATCATTTTATACACCTCTATCATATCGCCCCTTAACCTCCTCCTTTTTAATGAGAACATGTTTAGATACGCCAGTCTTTCCTTATATGTCAATTATCGTAGAGATGGGATCATTCTTGTTGCTTGTTTCTGTACTTTTTCCAGTTTTTCAATATCTTGTATCAAATAGGGACTATTAACCCTTTAAGGACAAGTCCGCAGCATATGCAGTCACTCTTGTTACCAGAACGTATAGGTTTTATTGTTATTCAAAACTAAATATTTTAGTAACTAGTTACTGAAATGATACACATTTTGGAATCCTTTCTCAATAATTAAATGATATCTATATAAACATGCAGAAACATTTATAGAAACGAGGCATTGTAGTACAATTTATATTGTTATTTCTGGTGGACCTTAAGGTACCATCCGTCGTTAAAGGGTTAAATTGAATACAGTATTCGAGGAGGAGTCTCACATATGAAATGTATAGTTGCTTTATAATATTGGGTGATTTGTATTCAATGTGTGTGTGCATGAGATTGAGTCTAGCATTTGCTTTATTTCTGATTACCATACAGTGATTTGAGGGTTTAAGTTCATTAGTCACAGTGACACCTGGGGAAGTCTTTCTCTTTATCATCATTTTTAATCCAAATTCCATTCATATTGTATTCAAATTCTGGATTTTTTGGCCCAATATGCAAAACCTTGCACTTATCAACATTAAATTTCATCTCCCACTTATCTGCCCAGGCTGTTACTCTGTCTAAGTCTTTTTGTATTGTCATTGCTCCTGCTACTGACTTAACATTATGGCCTAATTTTGTATCATCAGCAAATTTTGAGGTTTTACATGATAGGCCCTTCTCTAGATCATTTATATAGACAACAAAAAGCAGAGGTCCCAGTATAGACCCCTGTGGGACTCCGCTCAATACAGGTCTCCAAGTAGACTTATTTCCATTTAGATGAACTCTGTTTTCTGTTTCTCAGCCATTCTTCTATCCAGTCAGCTATATGACCTTATACCATGGGCTCTAACTTTTACCAACAATCTTGCATGAGGAACAGTATCAAATGCCTTTGCAAAGTCTAAGTATACTATATCTACTAGCTCTTTATTGTCCAAATGCAATAGGACTCCATCATAAAATTCAATCAAGTTAGTTAGACAGGACCTTCCATTTCGAAAGCCATGCTGGCTATCATTTATAAGGTTGCACTCTTCAAGGAGCTCAGTAACTTTACCTCTAATGATACTTTCAAGTAATTTGCAAATGTAGGTGAGGCTGATGGGTCTGTAGTTTTTTACCAAGTTTCTATTTCCTTTTTTAAAGATTGGAGCCACATTTGCTTTCTTCCAATCCTCTGGAATTTCAGTACATATCAATGATTTATTAAAAATAATTTCTAGTGCCTGTGCTATATTCTTTTTGGCAGCTTTTATGACTATTGGATGCATTTCATCTTGCCCTAGAGATTTTTCCATTTTTAATTCATCTATTGCTTTTAAGATATCTAGTTTTGTTACCCTTAATTCATTTATTTCTCTATCTTGTCCTGGTAGTATAAGATCAGGAATATTATTTAAATTTTCATTTGTTTAGTTCTTCAGTTATTTCAAGAGCATCATCTATAGTTTTATCATCTATATGGAGGGGGCCAATTTTCTTTTTCACTCTATTGCCTATTGAATGTTGCATCTTAAGATAATATGACCCCTAGGTCCTTTACATGGTCAGTTCATACAGTATCTTTTCTTGTGGGTTGAGTGTAGTTGATATGTTCTTTTAGGCATTTATTTGGTCCATACTTAATTAGTTCAAGTTTGTCTTCATTGAAGGCCATGTACATATAGCTTGTAGGTCTTTTTGTAGTTCTTTACAGTCTTCTTTTTCTGTAATTGGTCTTAGTATTGTGGTATCATCCACAAATGACTGGAGAGAGCTTCTTAGGTTACAGTTTATATTGTTTAGCATTAGACTTAACAGTAATAATAAGTAAGTATAGAGTTATGCACTTATTAGTGCTTTTTGCTTGCCTCTGCAAGTATGTAATTTATTTTTTACATATTTCTATTTCAGTTGGTGTTTAGTTTAATATATTTATCATATTTATTTTTAAAGGTGGTTGTACTGTTTACATCCAAGATTGTATCATCAAAATCAATCATGTTATTCCACTTATTTGTCACTCTGTGTGAAGAAATGTTTATTAAAGTGTGTGTTGCATTGTTTTTTGTAGATTTTACTCTGATTTCTTGAGTTCATTGTAAATAAATTACTAGCTGGAATGTCCTCAATACTTTTTATGATTGGTAAAGATGCAGTTTCACGGCTCCATCTAAATATTTTCCCCACAGTCACAGAGGAATACAAAACACTATTGTTTACATTGCAGATGAGTGTTTTGTATTCTTCCGTGACTTTGGGAAAGAAATTTAGATGGAGCTGTGAAAATGAACCAGAAATTGATCAAACCTAACCTAACTTACTAAGTGCATTATTACATCATATCCTAACTAACCAACCTGGCTAAATTCAACACAATCTTCTTGCATTAACAATAATTCACTCACAGAGCAACTGGTACACACATCCATCCTAGACGGCAACAATCTGGACAATGATTACCAAGTTGCCAGATTTGCTAGTATTGGTTTATATTTAAAATATTAATAAAAAATACTTTACAGGGTTTTACAAAAACTTTACTGATGCCATGGTCTTCAGACAGTCTCCAAATATACATATTTATGGTTTTTATGACTAAAATATTGGTATTCGTGGAGCCATGAAACTGCATATTTACCTTATGATCTTAAAAGTTTCTATCATATCTCCTCTTGATCTCCTTTCTTCTAGTGTAGTTAGTTTGTTCCTTTAATCTTCATAACTTAAATTTTTTATTTCTGGTACTAATTTGTATTTTCTCATTCAGTAATACCTTTCTTAAGGTAGGGTGACCAAGCCTGAACTGCATACTCAAGATGTGGCTTAACAAAGGTTTTGTATAAAATCAGAAATGAATTGGAATCAAAATAATCAAAAGTTGTTCTTAACATACCTACCATCTGGGAAGATTTCTTTACTATTTGTGAAATATGGTTCTGTACTTTAAGGTCTGATGTCAAAGTAATTCCCAGATCTTTTTCAGCTTCAGTAACAGATAATTGTATTTCCTTCATATAGTATGTGGTTCTTTTATTATTTATTCCTGAGTGCATAACTTTACATTTATTTATGTTAACTAGTAGTTTCCATACTTCTGACCATTTACTTAGAGTGTGTAGGATTAGTTGCAGAGTTTGCTCCCTGGTTTTAACAGAGTTGTAGAGTGTCATCAGCAAAGATTTATATTATCAGGTAGATCATTTATATACAGTATGAATAGGATTGGTCCAAGAACTGATCCCTGAGGCACTCAACTATTTACTTTTTTTCCAGGATGACTTGGATCCATTGACTGACATACACTGGCTTCTATCAGTTTAATATATTTCCCTTGATGTTATACGATTTTAATTTGTAAATTAATCTTCTATGTGGTACCGTACAGAGTCAAAGGCTTTACTGAAGTCAAGGAAAATTACATCAAAAGGCTCACTATTATCATACATCCTCATCCAATCTTCAAGAGTCTCAGTAAGATTAGTAAGACATGATCTTCCTGTCAAGAACCTGTGTTGTGATTTTGTCATAATATTATTTCTTTGAATAAATTCCATTATTCTTTTTCTAATCAGATTTTCCAGGATCTTGACAACATGTGAAGTTAGAGATATTGGTCTATAGTTTGATGGTAGACTTCTATTTCCTTTTTTATGTATGACTGTTACAATTGCTTTCTTCCAATCTTGGGGTAATTTTCCAGCTTGTAAAGGCTTTGCAAGTTGTGTAGCTGCTATTTTGAGTATCTTTGGGTGAATATTGTCAGGGCCTAAGGCCTTATAGATATTTAACCCTTAACTACTATCATTATTTCTCATGATAAAATAAACAAATGTACTCAGGGTGACCTTCACAAACAGTCATATCATCAATCTCTTCATAGTCATGAGAAAGTAAATCAAATGGGGAAATTTCAGTTTCAGTATTATATAGTGATTGTATACCATCATTAAAAATTAAGACATCCTGGTCATTTTCTTCTGAAAAGATGAAAACAAAATAATCATTTAACCCTTTTGCTGTGCAATGAAATTTCATGGTCTAGCCTGTGATGCTTTTTGACTTATGACAAGAAATACATAAGTTTGAAGCAAATTTTTTGGTAGAGTTGTTAATTAGAGTATGCTTATGATTCTGGCATTTGAAAAACTTGAGTATCACATGTGATCCTCACACGTATGAAGCAGGGGTGTATATGACGCGTTCGGTGGAGAAGGGGCGAACGCAACATTTTCGAATTATGCCACAAAATGCAGTTAAAGTTTGTAAACTTTAAACCTTTGTATTTTTCCGGTTTATTGAAATGTTGTATGAATTTGAACACATATTTGAGTAAAATATTTTTGTGTAATATGTCGATATAATAAAATGCCAAGAAATTTTACAATATTATTTATTGATAGCTTCTGATGTTAACTGGTGTAATCCATTATTTGGTCCTCTTCGTCGAATGTTGTATTACCTGCTTCAACTGTTTTGGTTTCTTCCAGTTCCTTTAACAATCTTGTATAATAGTTCACTGCAGTTGCAGGCATTAGGTCTGATAATTCTTTGAGATCTTTTATTTTTTCCTTAATTATTGGCAGCAATTGGGAATACTTTGGTTGCAGTGTCTGCTGGGCTAGATTGAATAAACTGACACTGTAGGATTTTTTCCCTTTCTGCAGTCTGACGGGATGGCTATTATCTGGGGTTGTGCGTATTCAGTAGATATTACGTAGCCTTCTTTGTGTTGAAAGTCAAATATTAACTTTCTTGCATCTGTAAATTTAGTAGTTGTTGATTTCCTAATGACAATGCACGTTTTTAGGACGTCAAAATCGAGAAAATCAGCCTGTTTCATTTCTACAACTAGGAAGCGCTGCGAAATGGCTGTAGTTATGGCCGTAACATAATCTTTTTGGGTGTAAATAATATTGCTGTAATTATTTTTTATATTTTGTTCAATTTGCCCAAATTGAGCATCACAGGGCATTGTCGAGTGACCAGAAAGTAGATAGATGTGTTCAATGTGAAGCAATGATGTGGAGTGAATTTCTCTGAGATACATTAAAACCTAAATTTTACCGTGAAAGAGTGCAGACTAACATCTAATTTTTTGCATAGGTAAAGCAAAGGTTTTAAAGGATAATTATACGACAAAAAACTCATTTTCGAATTTTGTGGCGTTCGCCCCTTCTCCACCGAACGCGTCATATTCAGGGTGCGCTAGGTGGGTGGCGCATACCCACAAAAGCTGTAAAATAATTATTTTAAAAAATTAATAAATAACATGGGGTTCAATGGGATACATTCCTAGCCAGTCCCAAACACACATGTATCACCGAAAAAAAATTCCTACACTCATAAAATCAATAGAAAACAATTAAACACCACTCACCACATCATTAAGAACAAGCCTGGTCATCATCACATGTCCCCTTCGAGGCTAAGGGGACTCTTGTAGGTGGAGTGGAGACGTCACTCTTGACTCCTACACAGCCTCTGAGGAGTCTGGAGAGGCTGAAGTCAAGGGTTGTGGCTCTGACTGTGGCAGGGGTTTGAAAAAGGAGGTGATTGTTGTCTGGTGTGCCTCCTCCTTCTCAAGGTACAGCTCCCTGTAGCAGAGCATGTCCTTCTCCACCAGTACCCTCACAGATGAACTACTGTTGAAGTTGAGGTCATTCTCAGCAAGGAGCTCCATTGCAGAGTTGACACGGTCAAATGCAGTGCTCAGCACCTTCAGAGTCAGTGTCATGGGTGCAGGGTTTTTCTCCTCACCTGCTGACTCCTCCACTGTTTGTTGCTGTTCCAGGAGCAGCAGGTCCTCTGTGCTGAGCTCCTCAGAGTGGCTCTCCAAGACTTCAGCCACATTCCCTTTATCGACCTCCCAGTGTGTGGTGGCACACGGATAGATGACACTGCGGCTGACAAGTGCAGCGAGAGATGCATTCCTCTTCTGAGCATCAGCAAGTTTGGCCAACTGATGGCCATCATTAATGTGAATTTTTTTGATTAGAAATAGGGAGATGGTCTTAATTCATCGCCATCATTAACACGAAATATCATAAATTGAGGTTTACCTGTATTAACCTTTGTTGTTGCTTCGAGTACTTTCTGTTCACTGCTCATATCTGCAGTTGAGTTGAACCTTTCTCACACACTTTAGGGAGGAGGGATAGAAGCGAGGACAGGCAGGAGATGGGGGAAATGAAAGGAAGTGTTGGAAAATAGTGGGGGTTATTACTGGCTGAAGTCAAGTGGAGTGACAGTAGCACACAGCTTGCTGTTTGGTGTGGTTGTGTCTTGCAGTGTTATTTGATAATATAGCCTACTTTTGTTAGGTACTTATGCACCACAGAAAGAGAATCAGATTTGTATGATTCATTCATTTTTAATGAATCGCTATTCTTTGTATATTTAACTTTCCAATTCTTAATGCATTTCTACACGTTTTTTTTTTGTATCGCATATATACAGGGTGGGCCGAAAGTCTGGATCCATAGGAAAATATTTATTTTAATACATAAATTACAACAAATGGTAAATACTTAAAATGAATATCAACTTTAACTCGTAAATGCGTATCCGTGATACTGTACAGTGGTTCGTACTCCAGTATAAACAACAAATTATAACAAATGCTCAAATTGGCGGCCTCTGACATCGAGACACTTAGGGATGGAATTTATGATTTTTAATAATTCTTCGAATTGACATTCTCGAGATGCGTGTTTCATTTGATAATCTTCTTATTGACTTTACTGGACTATTCGTTAAAGTTTCACATACCATTGCAGAGGTATTTTCATCAGTTGCAGTTTTTGGATGACCAGAACGCCGTTGATCATGTACACTTCCTGTTTCTTTGAAACGTTTAAACAACTTGCCAACAGTCGCATGTGTTACTGGATGCTTATCAGGATGATTTCTATTGAATTCAGTAGCAACTTCTCTGTGTGTAGCACCCTGTCTTGCGTACATGAGCACAAGTTTTACCCGGTCTTCTGTTGTTAGATTCGAAGCCATTTCTGGGCTGAAATAAAAGAAGTATTTGAGTATTTATACTGGAGTACGAACTACTGTACAGTATCATGGATACGCATTTACGAGTTAAAGTTGATATTCATTTTAAGTATTTACCATTTGTTGTAATTTATGTATTAAAAATATTTTCCTATGGATCCAGACTTTCGGCCCACCCTGTATATACAGTAAATACTTGATGAGTCAGACTCATCCTCTGTCAAGTGCCATTATTATTTTGTTTCTTTTACTAAGTGAAGTGTTTTTTTAATACTGTATTGTACGAAAAGGTAAACAATAAATTTTTTTGTGTTTCACGCTCAAAATAATTCCAGCAGTGGTAAGAGAAACAAAGTTTTATTGTTTTTTAATGTTTATCTTGAACATTGTATTAGATTCTCTCTAATCAAACTTAAAAGGTTAGAGAGTATTTATGCCTCTTTAGGGGTAAATAGGGGGGTAATTAAGGTAATTCGCGATGAGTCAGACTTTTCAATGAGTTGGACTAGCTAGAGCCCTATATAGTCCGACTTATCAAGTATTTACTGTGTATATATACACACACTGAGTGGCAGAAAAATCAGCCCACTTGGAATATTGTGAAAAGCAAAAAAGTGGGTAATCTTCTGTTTATAAAAGTTTTAAAATTAAAAAATATACCTAGTCTATGAGGCAACCAAATAATGTCAGCTGCAAACACACTAGCTATAATGAATTTTTTTACTGCTTTTAAGAATGCGACAGTCTGACATTCAGTTGCTCTTAGACTGCTAGTACCACTGTTTTCTTTCACTAGTGGGAGTAGGCATTTGCTTTTAGTAACAGATAGATTTCTAATTCTTTTGGGTTTCAGAATTGGACAATTACAATGGATTTGAGTGCTGGGAATGTTGCAAGAGTCATTGCCCTAATTGAAGATGGTTGGAGCAATGTTATGTCACCAATGCTCTAGGAATTCCAAGAACAATGGTTTGACGTGTCTACCAACATTATGTGAAGACAGGAGAGTACATCTGAAGACCAGGATCTGGAAGATTGCGCTGCACAGCTGCCCATGATGATTGTTTCATCATCTAGATCATTTTGTGAGATTGTTGCTTGACTGCCACAAATGTCCGCAATGAGCTGGAAAGGTCTTGAGACATCAGTGTATTGGAGTGAACTGTTAGAAGGAGATTGTGGAAAGTGGCTTACATGCTAGAAGTCCAATAAGCCCGGAGTTGAAATAAACCTAAAACAGATTATAAAGGATATTAGTAAAATGAGGTCATAGCAGTGTCAGTAACATATAACTGACATATAAAAAAGTTACTTACAGAGGCCCTTTTGGTGCCAACTGGCACTTACAATAAATTATAGTTTCTGTTAAATTTTCAATGGTTTCTTTTTTTCTCGTATTCTGGTCTTATTTGGGTAACAGCTATTTTCAGCTTTAGCTATACAAACAATTATGCATGTGTAAATACTTTTTTTTTTTTTCCTCAGGCAAATATTTGCTCAATATTCTAGGAAATTTCATAGTTTTTTGTCACAGTGCTCAATATTAAGTATTCCATCATCATTTTGTTAAAATGTTGTGCAATATTGTTACGTCATATTACGAAATATTGTGCAATAGCTTCTCTAAAGGGTGTCAGGAAATGGCAGGAAATGGTTGCCACCCCCCTGTACAGAAGAAACTGAAAGGAATAGAAAAAAACAGACAAAACCACGCGAAAGAGCGTTTAATTTTGAATAAAAAATACTTGTTTTAATATCGGGTGTTGCCCCCATTTGCAGCTCTGACGGCCATTAATCGACGGGGGTATGATCCCAGAAGTGTCTCAAAGAGATCGGTATCATGACTCATTTCTTCAAGGACTTCGTTGATCTTTGCAGTGATAATTTCTATTGAATACCGATTCTGAATGGGTTGTTCCAGCATTAAGGACTCCACCCGATCCTTCATGATGGATCCAACATGTTCACAGACATTAAGATCGGGAGAATTGCCAGGCCATTCATTATTTCCGAAAAAATCAATGTTATTGTCCTTAAGCAGTTGTTGAGTCGCAAGTGCTTTCATACAGGGGGCTTTGTCGTGAAGAAAGGTTGCCTGTTCAACATCCAAAACACACTCGGGGTCTTTCAAAAACAGAATTACATGTTGGGCTAAAATTACATTTCGAAAATAAGGCCCATCCCAACTGGTTCCTCTTGGTTTGATAACCCAGATGAGCTTCTGAATAGAGAACATAATGAAAACACCCACACATGCTGGATTTTTTACTATTTCTCGATACTTCTGGTCGTCTGGGACTTCATCAGGAGTTGTTGCCCAAACCCGATCATTCTGAAAATTTGGTTTTCTGGAGACATAAACGAAGAATTCATCGCTGACAACCAAGTGAAGGAAATCGTCTTCCGTCCATTCCTCAAGATAATCACAAAACCATAGCCGATCTTCAATATTAAGATCACTCTTCCGTGGCTTAGCTATTTCATGCCAAGCACTCAAGCCTTGGCGAACTCAAAATTGATGCACAATAAATGCAAAAACTTCTTTTTTTACGTGAAGGTCAAAATATGAGAATAAAAACCCACTCTAATAGACAGAGTTTATTTCCACGACAGTTTCGACGCCCACTGGCATCCTCCTCGGGTGGATACAGAAACACAAATGAAACAAAACAAGAGTAGATGATATTTTCTCATTTTGGCCTGACCACTGGAACAACTTTGACACTTTCTTTGTCATTAAATAATCTTGTTCCCTCTATTAAATTTAAATATGAATGGGAGAACGACAAACAATTACCTTTTCTAGATGTTTTGGTCATTAACGAAAGCGGAAAGCCCAATTTCACGGTCTATAGAAAACCTACTCATTGTAATTCGTACATTCATTATTTTTCATATCATGATGAAGGGGTTAAAAGCTCAATTATTTCTTCCATGTTTCTAAGAGCACTCAGGATTTGTAGCCCACATTTGCTGGATCCGGAAAATTCAAAGATTTGGAACATTTTTAAGGATTTAAAATATCCTGAGTGGTTTATCAGAAAGGCGTATTTTAAAGCCAGAAAATCTTTTTATGCCCCTCGGGAACCTTCAGTTAACCAAAAACAATATGTGAGTTTGCCTTACATTGCCGGCTTAGAAAGAGTAAAACCGTTGACGAAAGAATTTAAGTTTGCTTTGGCGTTCAAATATTCGTCTACCGTGAAAAGTAAATTGGTTAGGAATAACGTTGCAAAAGAGGAACAAGCCTGTGTCTACAGCATTCCCTGTAAAAGTTGTGATTTAGTATACGTGGGAGAAACTGGAAGAAATATTGAAACCCGTATCAAAGAACACAAATATGCCTTCAGAAGTTGTAATACTAATAATGCCATTTTTTATCACGCTAGCCAAAATAATCATGCTATAGATTGGGAATCAAGTAAGGTACTTTATAAATGTAATAATTATGTCAAAAGAAAAATAATAGAATCTGTGTGTATAGAAAAAGTAGATAATTTTAATTTGTGCGAAGGTACTTATAAGTTAGACCCTTTAATGAGATTCTTGGTCAATAAATCCCTTACGGAGTCGTGGGAACGTGTTCGAACCTAAGTGTGAATTTCTTAAATGTCTCTGGATTGGAATGTTTCCTTACTCGCTTTTAGTAAATGTAATAATGGAAGTAATTAATGTGGAAATAAATATATGCAGTAATTATGTCAAACATTAGGATCTGTATGTATAGAACAAGAAGATATTTTTAATTTGTGGAAATGTAGTTATAAGCTGACCCTGTAATAAAATGCCCTTCTGGTTTCGCGAGAACGATATCTAACCTAGGTGCGAATTTCTCAATGGTCTCTGGATTATTTCCTAATCGCCTTTTTTCATTCGTTTTTCGGTTTATAATTTCTGTATAATAAACAACAATGTAATAACCAATGTAATAATAAATTTATAATTTCTGTAATTAATAATTATGCAATATTAAATGTAATAAATTTAATTATAAATGTAATAATTATGTAAAAATAATAGAATCTGTATGTTTAGAACAGGAAGATAGTTTTAAAATTTGTGCGAATGTACTTAATGAAAATGCCCCTCCTGTCTCGAGAGAATGGAATCCAACCTAGGTGCGAATTTCTTAACGGTCGATCCCTGAACTGTTTTTCCCTCTTGTTTTGTTTCATTTGTGTTTCTGTATCCACCCGAGGAGGATGCCAGTGGGCGTCGAAACTGTCGTGGAAATAAACTCTGTCTATTAGAGTGGGTTTTTATTCTCATATTGATGCACAAGTTGCCGATTGACTATCTTACCACGACGGATAAGTATCTCTTTCGCTACCTCAGAGCAGCTCTTCTTTCGGCGCCGTGATGCAGCAAGCACAATGTCTTTCGATTCTTGAGATAATTTCTCCGGTCTTCCTCCTCGAAATTCTGTTTCACAATCTTCAGGATTCTTATTCCAATTCCTTTTGACAAAGTCTTCTGATCTTTTTAATCTCTCAGCCACCCAGTGTCGAGTTATGAAAGTTGCACCAGCTTTCTTTGCTTCACGAAATGTGACAGCTCGAATGCAGTCAAGAACTCGCTTTTTCTCTGAATCGTTCAAAATAGATGATGCCATGGTTTCTGTGGGGAAAAAAATGGTAAGAATTAAAATCACAGGAATAGAATATAATGGTTTTTATTCAGATTTTAACGCTCTTTCAAGTGGTCTCGCCAGTTTTTATCTCTAGTTTTTGCTCTAGGGGGGGGCAATCATTTCCTGACACCCCGTATATAAATGACCTTCATAATAATAATCGCTACTCAAGTAACTGTGGCATTTCTAAGATGTTGAAATAGATATAATCAGCCACCAAATGCAAGTGCTGAACAATGGAATACAAATTTTCACAAGAAAAACAAGTCAAAATTTACTGGAACTTATGGACTTCAAAAGCAAATTGCTGGACTTAGTGTTAGTCCAGTAATGATCTTTGAACAATTACTTGATGATGAAATTCTTCGGCAAATGGTTGCTGAAACAAATTGATATGCCTAACAATATCTTGCCAAGTCTCGACTCCCCCAAAATGCAAGGATGTCTCAGTAGTGTGATGTGACAGAAAGTGAAGTGAAGAAATTTATTGGCATTATTATTGTGACAGGAATCATCAAATTCCCTAAAATTGAAGACTATTAGAAGACTGATCAATTGTTTTTCATCCACTATTTTATCACATTCAAATGTCATATGATTGGTTTTCATTGATTTTGAAAAATTGGCATTTCAGCAGTAATGAAACAGCTGCTGCTGGTGACAGATTGCATGAAATTTTGAAAAATATGGACATGATCTCCAATATCCAGCAATTATACAGTCCAGGTGAAGAAATTTCTGTTGATGAGTCTCTGATTTCTCATCAAGGCTGCCTTGATTTGAGTATGCTGCGAGCAGGTCAGTTTGAATGTTTTCAGGGATGTACATCAGAATACCACCATTTAGATGGCCTTTTCTGTCGCATCTATGAGTGGTATACCTTTCAATTGTAATTTCACTACTTGTGATTATGGGGTTCAGGTGTGTTTCTGCCAGGACTATAAGATAGCTAAAATCTGTAGAAGGATTTGAAAACTAGACACTTTCCTGGTTCCAATGGTGTATATGATGTTGCTTTTTGATAAATTTTAAAATTTTGGCCTCAGACTGACAATTATGTGGAATGACCCTACAATGAGAAAACAGATATACATCTGCAAATGTTCTGCCACTGATTTTGTTCATCTCCCTAGTTTGGTATCATCCACAAATTTTGAAATTACACTCTTAATTCCTATGTTGATGTCATTGATTTAAATAATAAAAAGAACTGGTCCTAGAACTCATCCTTGAGGCATACTGCTAGATACATTTCTCCAGGTAGATGCTTTGTATTAATGATCATACTTTACATCTACTAAACCAATTTTCAATCCATTTGAGAACATTACCATCAATTCCATGAGACTGAAGTTTAGTCAGTGCTTCTCAAAACTAAGTTATTCCTTTAATATTAAGCCAGAAACAAGTTTGGTTGCCCTATCTTCACACTTTCAAGCATATCTATATCCTGCCTATGGTGAAGTGATTAAGCGTAATGCAATATTCTAGGTGAGGCTAAACATAAGAATTATACAATCTATAGATTACTTCCTTACTTTGTAACTAACCTCCCTTTTAATAATATGTAGCATTTAATTTGCCTGCTAATTTATTAAGTTTCATGGGGAGCATATTAAGTTACACTAGGTTAGGTAGTCATTTTAGATTGGTTAGTTATTTCCCACATGACCAATTTTAGCTAGTCATGTTCTTTGTAACACATTTTGACTGTTAAAAACACTCGTCTCCATGAAACTTAATTTACTTTATTCATGGACTCTAAGCACTGCTTAGAAAACTAGATCATTATTAACTATAACACCAAAATCTTTTTCCTGACTGACATTCTTTAACACATTTCCTTACATTTTGTAACTAAAGTTTTCATAATTTCTCCAAAATGGAGGACTTTGCATTTTTGAACATTGAAATTCATTTGCCACTTACACTTATTAGCACAAGCATGTTCCATTTGTAAATGGAGCAACAACTTTTGTATCATCTGCAAATTTAGATATTTTGCTACCTACTCAGCTGCTCCCCTCTCGTAATCATTTAGATATACCAAAAATGGAAATATTAAGTTTTATTGAGGTGAATATTTTTGACATTCAAATTTGTTGCAAGCATCATGATTCACCAAAATCAGTCACATGGAAAATAACTAGCCAGTCTAGAATGACAACCTAACCTAGTGTAATCTGATGTCCCTGAAACCTAATATTAGGCATAAAAAGTAATGAACCCAACACTGCTCCATTACCAAAATCCAAATAAATAACCTCTGCATCATGTCCATCATTTATCTGGTCAGTTACAAACTCTAGATGCTAAAAGATTATATAAACAAGATCTTCCCAATCTAAATCCATGCTGTAAACTTGAAATAAAATTAAAATGATGTAAATGATCTTGAATACTATTCTTATAATTCCTTTGAGTATCTTTCTTACGATTGATGTTAGAGTAACAGGCCTATAATTTCCTACGGTCTCCCTCTTGCTATCCTAGTAAATGAGGTATTAGGTACATTTGCTTTTTTCCCAGTTGTCAGGAATCTTTGAATAACATAGAACTATCAAACAAAATAGTTATATACTGTTTCAGATAAGCTATCCTCCCCTTCCCTGAGAAACCTAGCATGAATTTTATCAGGACCAGCAGCTTTATTTGGTTTTAGTGTTCTAATTAGAGTAATTACATGTCTAACAACATCATTCTTTGTTTGAATCCTATCAAGAATGCTAGATTTAAAAGAATAAAACTAAAAATATTGACTGCGTTAAAATCTTCATTTCTGAAATAAATATTGCATTATTTATAAAAGACTGGATGCCTGGCTCAGGACAGTACCAGATGAGCCGGGCGTGCCTGGCTATGTACGGTGGAGAGCGCAAGAAAGCAACTCACTCCTCCACCAAGCCAGACCTAGAGGCGGGGCCACCAGCTTGACCTCCGTGTGAAGAGAGACCAACACACGAAACAATATAAGGTTCATAAGGTAAGGTATTACAGTTTGAGACTTGAAGAGGAAACAATATGAGTGGTCCATGCAGATGAAATACAAGTCCAATCAGTTTTGGTATGGTACTCTTTTTATCTTCTCATATGAATCAACATTCCAGCAGTTTGCTTCAGGAGGATAGATCTGGATATAGAAAACCTATAGTGATAATATGTTCAATGTGAAATTCAGTGGTTGTGCTGTTATGGTGTGGCCAGGCTCTGGAAAAAGTGACCTCTGTGATTGTAGAGAGATGTCCTAATTCACCTAGAGGACATCATCATGTTTCAAGAGGATGCTGCCACGTGTCTCTTCCATTGCTTTAGGAGGGTGTTCATTTTATTTGGGCAGGACACTATAAGTAGCCTAGGCATATACTTCAAGTTGCAAACTTTCAAGATGTACATCTTTTGAGATAGTCCCTTTCACTCCCTATTTTGACTCAAACTCAACAAGTACAAACATTATACAAGTGGTCAGAGCTGGGCAATAAATACATTGAATGTATTTAAATACTAAATACTAAATACATGGGAGAAATGTATTTAAATACTAAATACTAAATACATGTTACGAATGTATTTAGATACTAAATACAAAATACATCAATTGTATTTAAATACATTTTAAATACATACAAATTTAACATATGCATTCACTAATTCATGAGTAACAACAATATAAAATGCTTGATAAAGGATAAAGAAATAGTACAATCTAATTTCCGATTATATATTTCCATTTTTAGAACAAAACAAAAACAAAAGAACTTAGAACTTACGATGTTCAACCAGTGACATATTATACTCATTATATCATTGCAAAATGAGTAACAATTAATGAGTAGATGAGACATAAACGTAAACATAAGACGTAAACATACACCTTACGAATTCTCTTTTATTTCACGGTTGCTGCGGATCAAAACCAGAACGTGTATTAAACCAGTAAAAGTATTTACATTTTTATATTTTGAGTATTTAAATACATTGTATTTAAATACTCATTATAGTATTTAAATACATATTTAAATACATGAAAAACAATGTATTTATAAATACAGTTCTAAATACACAAATGTATTTAAATACGTATTTAAATACAAATGTATTTAAATACTGCCCAGCTCTGCAAGTGGTCCATAGAAGGTTAAGTGGCAGTTGTTTGGAGCAGTGACTATGTAGACCAGTGAAACTATACCTATAAATAATGAACACTGTTTAGATATTTTCTCAATTTTATTTTCATTTCAATGCCAGCTTTACCAAATTAGTTTGAATTACCATTGATATTTCTTTTTACGATTAATGCTAATCATAGTTTTTTATTTTTTGTAATAGCTAACAAGTTCCACATTTCTTATGTAGTTCCCTAGGTCTCTATTGTGGTTAAGCTTATTGTATTTATCCTCACCATTCAAGATTAACCAAATCAGTAGACCATCAAATTATTAAATAACCACAGTAAGAACAATTGCCTATTAATGAGTGAGGAGTGGCTCAGAAAACTGGAAAAGAAATTAACAAGCAAGGTTCAGGCACAGGGAAGCAGACACTCAAAACCAGAACACAGGTAACTATGCTGCAAGGGAAATTAACATTAAAGGGCTTTTCCAACTGGGAACTTGTCACCTTTCTTTCCAATGTTACAAGCCCAGGAACAAAGGTACACTGGCAGTGACTTATCCAATCACTCAATGGTGCAGTTCAATCATTTGTTCTTATTCTGTTTCCTAGATATAAGTAAGGCATATGATAGAGTGAACCACAATATTTTATTTAAAAAACTAGAAGACAGGAAGGTTCCCATGTACATACTAAATTTATTGAAATTTTGGTATTCCCACCAATCTTTTACCATTAGGTGGGGCAATGTACTATCCAATGTTTTAGCTCCTCTTGCGGGGTGAGACAAGGCTCCTTGATCTCCCTTATGCTGTTTAATGTGTATATTGACAGATTAATTGCTTCACTTAATGAGGCAACAGTGGGATGTTGTATAGATAACACAAGGATAAATAACTTAGGTTATGTCAATGATTTGGTGTTAATAAGTCCCTCTGTTAAAGGTCTGGATTGGCTACTAAAAGTCTGTGAAGTATATTCGCAGAAACATATTCTTTTTAATGTTACAAAAACTAAGGTTATGCAGTTTCATTCTAAAAGCTATAATCAGCCAGCTGATATTAGGTTTACAATGAAAGGTGAAGTAATTGAGGAAGTACAAGAGTTTAAGTATTTGGGTCAAACTTACCAGCTCCTTGAGTGATGACTCGGGTATAAGAAAACAATCTCAAAGCCTTTGTGCTAAAGCGAATATGACTTTAAGGAACTTTTGGTTCTGTACAAGTGAAGCTAAAGACACACTCATACTTTCTGCAGTAATATATACTGACAGAAACTCTGGGTGAATTATAAAAGAAGGTTCTGGCAGAACTCTAAATTTGCTGTACAACAGGTCTTTTAGACTCTTACATAAATTACCCCTTGAGATGCTTAGCTTTGCAAATGTTTGCTACCTACAATGTCCCAAACTTCAAGGAGGTAACAAGACACGCTCAATACAGTCTAATGCAAAGAATTAAAAAATCAACCAACCTGATTATCCAAGCTATCCATGAGTCCTGTCATCTATCCTCTAAGCTATGGACTTCTAAGTACGAAAATGTCTGTTTATAGCTCCACTTAACTCCAACATTACTGTATTATTTCTAATAAGTTGTGTATATTTTTATCCTTAGTATGTGAACTGTTATTGTATTAATAATATTTGTTACATGGACTATAGTCTGCCAATAAACCTTTTCATTTTCATTTATTACAAATACCAGGTACATGATTACTCTTCCTAATTAAGTGAGCACCCACCTTATATAGGCAGCTGAGTGATAGAGAATATGGTAATTAACTGGGAACAGTTTTCTTTTGACAGTTCAATTATTCAATCCTGTGCAGGATTACCCTAAAACAAAGAGAGAAAGGAAGAGTTAGTCATGCTGAAAAACTACCAAACTAAGATTTCAAGTACCCTCAGGGGCAGATTTAGGTTTCCTGGTGCCAAGGGCCATCCTGATTTAGCCACCCTTCGGACACTTACAAAGTTAGCATTTACCAATAAATAGTTATTTGATATAAGGGTTTTCAGTAAAATGCAGTCAAATGGTTTAGGCATTTACTCTAGCAAAATATATCGTAACATATAAGATATTTTTATATCAATCATAATATATTATATATATTATGATAATATATATATAATCTACTGTGTGTGTGTGTGTGTATTATACAGTAGGGTGTGACTGTTGCCCTCCAAAAATCAAAAATGGTCCTACAATGCTGTTCAAAGTTTTAGTGTTGTGTATTTATCTAGGAAACACCCCTGTAAATTTTCTTGGAGATCGGTGCATGTTTGAGCTAGCACCGTCGTACCAGCAAGTATTGCTATTTCAGCTTATGAACTTCATAAATAAGTGTGAAAATAGCACATTTTATCAGAATTAGAGTGCCGTATTCTGGTGCGCCTGTCGCAGGCATGTGGGCGAAGTCATCCTAGGTATTTGCTGGGATTGCTTGAAAGTGGAGGGCTCTTCAAGTTCAAACATAATGGTTTTCCAGAGGTGAGTCATAAGCTTTACAAAATAACAAGGAATATTATTATCTAATGAACATATTTAGTGGAATTTCTTTTATTAGACTTATAAGATATACTAACACCAAGCAAATGATCGATCATATCAATCTTAATACCCCTAAAACAATATTATAGATTAGTACGAAATACAATAATCCCAATAATTGCATTTCTAGGTTCAAGAACCATTTCTCTCAACTGGCGTACAATGAAAAAAAGAAATACTACTACCCCGCAATGCCTGGAGTGTTTGAGGAGTGCCAGCAGGAGATGGCTGACTTCTTCCGTGAATCTCTAGCCCAACCATTTACACGTGGCGACTACAAGGAGCTGGTAGAGCTTTGTCTGCTGCTTGTAACTAAAGGATCCGAGCCAGTGAACTTCACAATGGTCTACCCCGGCGCACTTCACAAAGCAAGGTGGATGGCTAAACTGCTCTATACCCTCAAGATTGTTCTTTTGTCAGGCAGATCAAAGAGCAGTTTCCCAAAGCCGAGGTTGTGACTAAAAGTCAAATCAGCAAGTTAGAACGGTTTGGTGTGTTCACAGTCGCTGTTTATGTCCCATGGTGGATTGTTTGCCCTGTTCCAGCAAGTGCGCCACTGAATGACTTGAATTTGGTCGAAACCTTGGCTGAATTTGCCCCATATGATGCCACAATAGTTGACAAAGCACGTGTGGCACTCGGTAGACACACTTGGTACCTAACTGACTGAGGAGTTGGCCCCACTGGCTTTGTTCTCGTCCCAAGTACAAGAAAGGACAAAAGAGGAGATGAGGAAGGCCCTTCTTTGCCATGAAGGCACTGAAGTTACTAAGAGAGTGGGGCTCAATCATGGGGGCTATGGAAAGCCATATCTTCCCCTGTCCCAGAAAGTGGCACTGCCCTGGTGGACCTAATTGGGCCTGACTCAAGCTGGTTCTTCACCATTTTAGGCATGCCCTATCAGTTTCTCCACAGTCCAGCCAGTGAATGGGCGGATCATGACGACTACCTGAACATGAAATGGGTTGTGGACAAGCTTCAGGTCGTCAATGAGGCTGTAGAGCGTGGTGTAAAACTTTGCCATGACTTTCTTAATGTTGCCAGGGATGAGGAGCGCTTTCAAGAAGTCCTTCAAGTAGTTGAAAATGACAGACTCCGCGTTCCTAATCAGCGCAAATGATCATCTGTTTCCGAACAGAAATCATGGTTTCTTGCTCTAGAGAAATAATACCTTGTGAATATATGATAAAACCCCTTAATGTACCATGAGAGAATAAGAATGATTAACTTTTTTGTGTTAGCGATAACAGCTTTTAATTAAGACAGGCAAATGATTTGTGTTAATATCCCTTATGATGGTTGTGTAATCTCATATATAGGCGCGTATGCCGTATAAGCAAAATCGCTATTTTTCAAATTGCTGGTGCTCACTCGAATATGCATGAATCTTCAAAAAATTGCACATGGGTATTTTTTATGTCAATATGCAACACCAAAATTTTGAACAGCATTGTAGGACAAAGTTGGGGCAACTGTCACACCCTAATATACAGTATATAATATATATATATATATATAATATAATTTTTGTGTATATATATATATACTATATAACAATCCCTTAAATGTGTGTGTGAACAGAAATGCATTGTAGGTTATCTTTACGATCTTTATGTTTAGTTACGAAATCGACCATTGTAGAATACTCAAAGCAGTTTCTGCTGAGCAGCGAAGGAGTCAATAAGATCTGTATAGCTAAGAGCTCTCATGAGTTTTGATTCAATACTAAGGATAGCTAAAGAGTTGAGATGATTTTCTGACCAGGGCTGTGGAGTCGGCACATAAAAAACCGACTCCGACTCCTCAATTTTTTTGTCTATCCGACTCCGAAGGTATATTAATTCTAAATCTGCTATGATGATAATTACACAAGAGGCATTTCATCACCACCACGTGAATCATCAGGCTACTTTTTAAACCCATAACCTGCAAAGTTTGAGTCTAATGGTTGTAGCGATGCCATTATGGCTTTTTTATTTTTTATTTATGAAAAAACAAAATTCATTGAGCATAAAACAAAACAAAAATTAAATTTAAGACTGACAAAATAAAAATTTCATTAAATGCAATCAAAAATATAAAAGTATTCCTGCAAAATTTATTAAACTAAGGCCAAGGGTGAAAATCTAAAATTTATGAATAACTTGTTCTTAGGAACAGAATTGCTTCTGCCAGATCCTCTTTCATTGAAGCTCTTAAATCTGATTTAATTATTTTCAGTGCGGAAAACAGTCTCTCCACACTGACCTGAGTGGGTGGCATGGCTGTTACTATCATAGCTGTATCTCTTAAAATCTCTCGATATGCGGGGATGACTTCTTGTATTGTCAGTTTAGATGAGCGATCATATTTTTCCACTTCTTTTAGGCCATCAAAAAAATCTTGCTTAAATTTAATTAGTTTAACATCAAAAGGTTGCCTATGCACGTTTAAGCAGCGATGCTTTGCTTTTGAGCGTTCAATTTTATCTAAATATTTTTGAAAGTCTAATTCTTCATCATTTGAAGAGGATGAGAGGGACTTACTACTCATCTTCATCCTGTGGTTCAGGATTTTCAGGTAATAGCCCTTTTATGCGAATTGCAACCTCGCAGAGGGCCTCTTTTGCTTTAGCAATTTGTTCTTTGGTCAACAAAATTTGGTTCATTGGATCTATGTAGACAGCAGCTAATAAGATCTCATTTTCCAGTAGCAGACCCTCTCTTTTCTTCATTGAAGATACAATTCCATCAGCAATTAATCCTCCAGTTTGGGATAGACAAAATAATAAATTTTTCCATTCCCATAGGAATGTACCAAGAGTTAAATCCTCTGCTTGCAACTTTTTGGTGACAGTATAAGGGTGAGCAAGCAGAGCTTCTAATTGTGTAACCTCCCTCCATTGAATTTCAGTTAGTGAAACATTGGGATTATCAATGTCTTCTAGGAAGGGTTTTAGATCAAGCAAATGCTTAATCATCATATATGTGCTCCCCAGCGTGTCACTTGGTCCAAAATAGCTCCCTTTCCTGCATGTCTCTGGATAATAGCATCAATTTTAGAGGTCCTGGCTGCAGTGGCTACTTGCCTATCAGAGTAGCGTCGGTAGGGGTGAGTTGAGCACCCCCGACTGCCTGGGGTGAGTTGATCCAGGGGCCCCCAATTCCTAAAAAAAATTAAATCATGAAAGATGGATATACATGCTGAAAGTTTAAGTCTTGTACTATAACACCACAACAGGTTGTTGAGTTGAATTAAAAACAAACCTGTTTTACTGAGGTTCAAAGTGATCCTATGGTTTTGCACCTCAAAAAAATTTCGAGCCAGAAAAACAATGTTTTTTTCAAATTTGCCTGGCAACACTATTTTCAATGTCACTGTCTGGAAATTTGAAGTGAATGTAGGGAAAGGTTTATATTGTTAAATTTTAGGAGCCAAAATGGTATATCAGTCCAAACATTAAGTTGGTGTTGACTTTGGTAATGGCTCAACTCACCCCAGGCATTTCTGGTACCATGGGGTGAGTTGAGCCTATGTTTCTCAGTTACAAAAATCCCAGTTTGGATGCCATTATGATGTTAATGCATTTATTTTCTTTGCAGATATATTGTTTTCTATGCAAATAAGCTAGCTTGGTGCAGTGCACAGTAAGAAAGGCAAAATGCCTCGCACTTACCAGAGAAAAAGAGATCCAGTTCATAAAGATAAGCTCAGTGCTGCAATTAAAGCTGTGAAAGATGATGGCTTTAGTGTCAGAGCAGCTGCTGCGCAATACAAAGTGGATAGGATGACACTTCAGAGAAGGTTGGACAGACCTGAGCCACGCCCTTCACCCTCAAAGAAATTGGGAGGCCAACTGTCTCTTCCTTGTGAGGCTGAACAGGAGCTTGCCCAATGCATAAAGATCAAAGCCCAATGGGGATTTGGGCAAACGAGGAAGGAAGTGCAAACCATCGTCCAGAGCTATGTGAAGTCCAACATCGATAGTGACACTACTGTTGGCAATCACTTACGTAAATATTGCAAATTCAAGGATGGTTTGCCTGGGGATGACTGGCTCACAGGCTTCATGAGGAGGTATGGACTCTCGGTTAAGATTCCTTCAGCTCTGGAGAAAACTAGAAAAACAGCAGCTAGTAACCCAGAAATAATTTGAGTATTTTAACAATGTCAAAAAACAAATGAGGAACCTAAACATTGAAGAGCGCCCAGAATGTGTATGGAATATTGATGAAACCTGTTTGTTCACTGACCCACAAAAGACAAAAATCATTTCACCTGCAGGTGAGAAAGCATCACGTGTAACGGCAACCTCCGGCAGGGAAGCAACTACAGTCATGGCTGGAATATCTGCTGCTGGAGAGAAGCTCCCACCATTCATTGTCTTCAAAGGCAAGAAGTTCTGGAGCACATGGCGAGGGTCTAAGCCTTACCCTTGGACGCATTATGCCTTCTCGGACAATGGGTGGATGGTGAGTGAGGTGTTTGCTGCATGGTTTGAGGTGTTCTGCAAGAAAGCTCCATATTGTAGGCCTGGACCATTCTTTCCAGGCCTACAAAAAGGCCAAGAAACAATAGACAAACAATATATGTTACATAGCTATGAATATGTTAATAGTTATGTAGCTAGTCTTCCTAGTGTTAGCTAATTTTAGTTTTAAAAAGTTACTCACTCTCACAAACGAAACCATGCTCAACTCACCCCCTGGACTGGCTCAACTCACCCCATGACCTGGCTCAACTCACCCCATGACCTGGAGTATACAGTGAGCCACATACTTTTTCCATTTTTATGATTAATATTAGAATTAGCCTATCACCCCTACAGCATAGTATAAATCATTTAGTAACTATCCTTCCATGAAACCATCAGACATGTATGATAGGTATTATAGGTGTGGCATAGAAATATGTAAATTGGCGGCTCAACTCACCCCTACCGACGCTAGCTGCATGGTGATCTTTCAATCCATCTCTTATTGCTAGCTGCAATGTATGTACAACACAACGCATATGTTGGATTAGAAAGAGCTTAGATGCTTCTTCAACAATATCATCTAAAATTTCATCACTCTGTTCTGTTTGTGCTGTTTGAGAATCAGTTTCAGGAATGTCATCTTCATTAGCCACTTTTTCTTCATCAACTTTATTCAGCTTTTCTATCATGCTTAGCATGTTTGAAGCATTATCTGTGACAATACATAGAATCTGCTCTTTCTTAATTACAAAACAAAGTCTTGTAAAACTTCCTCCACTAACTTCTGAAGATAGTCGTTGTCATGATGCGCCTCGGTGTCCTTTACTCCCAATGTCCGAGTTACCATTTTATTGTTTTCATCAACAAATCTAGCATTGATGGCAAAATAGTTAACTCTATGACGCGTGGCTGCATTCATTTTAATAAACATGAAGCGTCCCTTAAGAGTTCTTCGAAGTTCTTCCTTTTTATTTGTGGCTTCTTCAACTATAATTTTTCTGATACTTTGTCTTTCCAGAGAAACTCCAAGTTTCTTGGCCATTTCTCCATTTAGGCTTAGAAAGGCTGGTTGTGAAAATAAAGATAAGGCTACACCATTTCTTACCACTAGTTCGATGATGTGCTTCTTGAACTTTTCTGTGGTCATTGTTATGGTAACTTTGTCTGTAGTAAAGAATCTTGTAAGTGGTGCTTGTCATTCAGTAGATTTCTGATCTTTTGTTAACTGAAGTAGTTGGAAGGTTTTTATTACTATCTTTCTCGATGACAACTTCTAAAATTTTGGGATGGAAATGCTGCAAATGTCTTTTCAAATTTGATGCTCTGGTTGGTGCATTTTTATCAGAGCCAGTAAAACCACTGATTTTTGCTTCACATAATTTTTCACCATCATCATCGTCAGCCAGACTCTGTACTGAACGGACGCATTTCCTGAGCTCTCTGATTTTGCATCTACTTTTATATATTGCTAAGAATTTTACTTTTGGATAGTTTTGAATTTTATATACTTGCGTTTAAATTACGTTGTTATAGATAAGTAATTGATTTAGTGTTTTTTAGCAATTTAGAAGTTTACATAGTGTGCCGGCTTAATTTAACTTATACCTGTGACGGTTTAAATTTTTAACTCCGCAATGCCGTCGCAGAAAGCGTCGTGTGTTAGGTGTAGGGTTAACCGGTGGTATTCGGAATTTAAGGATTATAATGGCGGTCCAATGGCGATTACCGATAGATCAGTTTGTTTCTTTTGCGAGTTCATGGAGGAATTAGTTGACATAAAACGCAGTGTACGTGAGGTAGCGGATAGACTTGCAACGCTTGATGAGGGCAGGGTTAGGGCTACGGTTGACGGAAGCCGAACCAATACTAATGTTGAAGACGTTAGTAATTTGAAGGGTGAGGTGCGTAACTTAGTTTCTAGTTTAGGTAGCTTGTCAGGAAGGTTAGATAGAGTTGAGGAAGAGGTTAAGGTTAGTCCGAGAGTAGTAGATAGCGAGGGATTTAGAGAGGTTAAGGGTGGAGCTAGGCCGCGTACATTAGGTGATAGGAATTCCCCCCCTATCAAGGTTTCGAACCCTTTCGCCCATTTGGAAAGGGACGTGAATGAGGGGGAAACTATTTTAATTGGGGACTCTTTAGTGCGCCACATGGACAAAGAGTTCGTTAAACGGAATCCAACCAATAGGAGGAGGGTCTGTCTCCCAGGGGCCAGGGTTGAGAGTTAGAGACGAAGTGGATAGGGCTGACGTTGCTTCCCGTCACTCAATGTTGGTGATGATGGTAGGAGGCAACGACTCGTATAGGCCTGATACGAGAGTGCCTGACCTTTTGGAGAGATATAGGGGGTTAATTAGGTCCCTGAAGGTGAGGTCAGATAGGTCTTTAGTTCTAGGTATTACCCCTAGGCACAGTTTGGGTCTTAGAATTGGGTCATTCTCTGTCAGATCAACCAGTGCCTAACACCCTCATCTCTCAGATTTTGCTGAAATTTGGTTTATAGGAAGTTTGTGGGCCCTGAATCCATTTCTGAAATTATAAGGTCAATCCGACCAACGGTTCAAGAGATATGACCTCGGGAAATTTGAGGTCACTTGCGAGGTCACTAACATTTGGCGACCCATAACTTGGGTAATAATGGTCACAATTATATAAAAGTATATATATTTAGAATCAGAAAACGACAAGGAATCCAAATATGCAAGTTTTAGAACTCTTGGTTGAAAAATAAAAAAGTTACACTGTAACCAAAATTTGAGGTCACGATTTGACCTCTGGGGTATCAAATGAGAATTTTTTTTTTAAATGTAAAAAATGAAGGCATAGGCATTGGCTATTAGAATCAGCAAAAAAAAGTTTGTTTATGTTAGTATTTTTCATGTAACTAACATATAAGTGAACACCATATTCATAAGTTGTGCGTCAATTCTACCTATTTTTTCACACTTAAGCTCATAATTTGACCTATAGAAATTAAAATCATTTTTTTATAGATATAAAAACAAAGGCAAAAAATGTAAAATTGTATTTCACTGCTAATCTACACTGGCAATAATAGTTATAATAGTGAAAGGGGAAGACCTACTTAGAGGATTCATGTGCTAGCCTAATACAATTTTTGCATGCTCGATGCTCTCATCAATTTCTTTTTGTGGAAAAATGTATTGAATTCTGCTGCCTCCTCTTAGGGTAGGACAACTCATTACAGTTAATATATGATGTCCTGGCACTGCACATGAATCCTTGTTTGATGGATAATAATATGCACTTGATCCTGATGACCCAGAGGGATGTAGAAAGTTCACAGTGAAATCATCAAACTCTTCACAATATTCCTCCACAATTCCATACCAAACTTGCATGTCATAAATGCAGCCAACATACTCTCCTGGTTTGACACATTTTAGGTTACCAAGCATTGCAGGTTCATTAGTAAAATGACTTTTCCTTATTCTTTTCTTTTCTCCAATGCCACTTGAAATGGGATACACCATCAGTTCTTCCTTGTTTAGGGGAACAAATCTATGATATTTCTGAGTTCCAGGAATAGCCCTACTATCCTTGAATCGATGTTCCAACCATTCTTCTGCATCTTTCAAATCAGCTGTAGTTACAAAGAAAAAATCTATCTTCTTGCTCAAGTTTTCTTCACAAAACTGAAACATGTGTTCTGGTGTAAGAATTTGCCTCTGTAGTTCTCTGCAAACTGGCACGAGCAGTAGCTCTTTTCACTGTTCCTCCAATCCCATCACATGCATTTTTGCCATGGGATATAGCAAAGAAGTGCCATTCACAAGACAGACCAAAATCCTCTTCATGGTAACAGAGATTTGTGAAGTTGTATCTGTTCTTATATTGGCCAGCACATCCATCTGAGAAATAGTGCACCTTCTTCAATTGTGGGCATCTGAATTTAACATATGTCATAAGCTTCAATATGAATGAGTAAACCATTATAGTGTTGTGTTTTAGTGATGCAGATAAGAAACAGACACTAAAATGGCTAAGTTCCTGGTCTGCAGATGATCTATAATAGATGACAAAAGGGTGAACTGTACACTGTGAATTGTCCCAGTGAAACCCTTGGGCAGCATCCTGGACAATGAAAGAATAATTCTCAGAGAAATCACCTACTATAACTACCTCGCTCTGAGGTGGTAGTGTTTCTTTCAACTGCTTGAAGTACTGTGATTGTTGCTGAGCAACAAAGTGATGACGAACCATGCAGGATATTTTCATGCTTAGGGATGATAAGTATTCATGAAGTGGCTCCACCTTATCAACCATTGTACAACAGTCAACAGTCACCCATTGCTTGTAAGATATTTCATTTGGAGCTGATTTCACACTGTCAAGTAACTCAAGAAAATCCAGGACACCCTCTTCTCTTGGGCAATCATTGCAAAGTTGCATCATGCAAGTCTCTCTTTCTGTACTGCAGACACTGTAATCCATAAGATCCTTGTATGAAAGCTCTTTCTCCCAATGCAGCCAGCTGCAATTTTGGATTTTGATGGTATGTGCAGACACAGACAGAATGAGTCCCACCACTACCGGCAAGCACACAATATGATGGCCGTAATTTTGCAAATGTGGAAAATCCTATTTTGGGATTCTTTTCATCATTTTTATATAGTTCAAACATCTCTCTTAAATTCCCGAGGACCAATCGTTTTTGCACCTTCATTGCACCTTCAGCACTGATAACTTTCACGCAATCCTTTTGGCCAGGACACATACGACTAACCTCTTCTGACTCATAGAATCTTCTAACTACATCTTTGTGTTCTTCAGATATCACTTTTCCTTTGCTCATTAGTGGAATCTTCGGAAGGATTCCATGTTCTGATTTAAGTGAACGGCTTCTTTTCACCATGTATATTGTAGTTTGAAAGAAACTAGCTGTTTTTTCAATTGTGTATGGTGAGAGTGTCAATATTTGTAGTTTGTGATGGTGACATTTGCTCTCCAGGAATGACTGTTTCAATTCATTCATTAATTTGTCTAGATGTTTTTCAGATTTAGTTTCAGGTTTTGAAGTATCACTTACCTCCTCGGTAATTTGAACACCATAACTGAGTTCTAGCCTCTCCTTCAGGTGTTTCTGAGCAGATGATAGCTTACCACGAGCCTTGCGCTTTTTCTGGCTTAATGACAGCCCTTCTGAAAAGAACAGAAAAAAAGGTTTCACACACCTGAATATTAGTAATTAAATATTAATTATAGTACTTAACCCTTCGGATGCGCAATTCCTGACCGTGTACTTTCCACCTGTGCGCAAAAAAATCAGGAAATTTACCCATTTGTTAACGTAAAATAAATCAAGTCAAGCACCATTTTGTTAAATTATTTTTGTTTCCCTTAATAAATAAAGATTTTCTCTTACAAACTAAACATTTTCTCTTACAAAATAAACAGAATTTAGTGGGTAACTTGGGAATATGGTTGAGTAGAATTTTATGAAAATTTACACGTTTTCAAGCGTTTATGTTCAGTCTTGCATGAGAAATTGGGGGAATGAAACGTGCAAATGATCCACTAGGACATTCTGGAGCGATTGTAAAGACACTTTTAGCTAAATATTTGAATAAAGGCCACATTCTGTATACTGACAACTGGTATACGAGCCCATTACTATGCAAATATCTGCATGTAAATAAAACAGGATCTTGTGGAACTGTAAAAGTAAATAGAAAAAACATGCCCAAGTTTCACCCAAGTAAAAAAGGAGAGTGCCATCTGATGGAATCAAAACCTTTATTAGCACTAAAATGGACTGATAAAAGAGATGTGCATATGCTAACAACAATTCACAGTGGAAGCATGATTGACTCAGGAAAGGTTGATCGTCGAACAAACGAAATAAAATTCAAACCAGATGCTGTTGTGGACTATAACAAAAATATGCATCTGGTGGACAAATCTGATATGCAAATTAGCAGCGTAGAATGCGTTAGGAAAACTGTGAAGTGGTATAAGAAGGTATTCTTTCATCTTTTGGATATTTCTCTTTACAATTCCTTTGTACTCTACAAAAAAACTACGAAAAAGCAGATTTCAATGAGAGAATTCAATCTTACATTAGTCTCTCAACTACTCACGAAGTATGCTCAAATAACATCCCCACATCCTGGAAGACAAAGTGTGAGACCAAATGCTCCTGACAGACTTCTCTCAGCTAATTACATTGAAAAGCATCACCTGGAACAAGTTCCACCAACACCATCTCGACCTGTAGGTCAACGACAATGTCATGTATGCTCACATACAACACAAAGAGAAAAACATGTTAGAAAAGTTTCTACTTGGTGTCCGAATGCAAAGTTGCATTGTGCCTTGAGTGCTTTGTTCTCTACCACACCTGTGCCAACTACTAAATACTAAATTCAGTAAAAGTGTAAAACAATGTTGTAAATAAGTATAATGGAAAGTGTAGATTTATCAAAATAATATTTATTTCATGAACAATTATTTTCCAAAAGGACAATTATTTTATAAGGAGTTATTTTTGAAAAGGAATAAAAAATTATTTTTCAAGAGGACAAATAAAATGTATATTCTTCAAAACTCAAATGTAAGTATAATACTTGCTCGTTTGTGTACATGTGCGCATATGATACATGCATGTGTGTGTGTGTGTGTGTGTGTGTGTGTGTGTGTGTGTTGCGGATGGTTTATGAATATATCTGAGTCATAGATTCTTCAAAACTCAAATGTAAGCATAATACTTGCTTGTTTATGTGTACATGTGTGCATATGTGTGCATATGTGTACATGCATGCATGTGTGTATGTGTGTATGTTTGTTGCGGATGGTTTATGAATATATCTGAGTCATCAATAGCATTAAAATGCAAAATCATTTATTTTTATTGGGATTTTGTGCGAAAACATAAAAAAAATAACGCGATCATCATATGATGCTGGGAGCATTCTTCCGACAAACTTCCTGAGCATCATATGAGGATGGGAGCAGCGTAAGTGTTAAATGCTATATAATTGGCTATATAGTAGATCAAACAGACCTTGTAGTAAAGTATAAGTTATTATATTAATTTATTACTTACTATTTTTAACTGGTGTTTGGTCCAGAAATGCTAGAACTGGTTCAACTGAAGTTGAAGGATTTTCCTTTATCAAGCAATCACTGTCATTGTCCAGATCTTGAATTGAAGAGATGTTACTCAAGCCACTGATAGTAGATGATTCATTTGAATCATGCTCAGACTCGTTGTTTTCAGTGGTACTAAGTATAGTGGGGTTTTTCATTATCAGTGTCCAGCAGTTCACACACAACAATGAGTCTTTTTTCACTCTTCCAGCACATTTTTCAACAAGTACATCAGTCACTTTTCTAAGATTGATTGTTATGCGTTTCTTGTGTTTTTGAATAGGGTCCTGGCAGTATTTCAAGTGCCGAACCATTGTATTTTGATCTGTAAAGATATAGGATTTACAATTAGTTAATATATATTTTTTAGAAAATATATAGCTATACACACTTAATATTTTAGGCCTTGATAGTCTCTGAGGCTCATTAAAACACCATACCCACCAGCCACCCACAGTGCTGGCTGGAACTGTACTAACCTGTAGACAAGGAATTTTGCAACTATCTGTGTTGATTCTGCACTTAGACAAGTAGCAACATGTTTCAACAGGTTTGTTTAGGCTACATGTGAGCTTAGTCTTCCCCTTTCACTATTATAACTATTATTGCCAGTGTAGATTAGCAGTGAAATACAATTTTTATTAAATTCTTGGAGCTTGAGGTCAAATTGATAGCTAAGATATAAAAATTCCTTGAAATGACAAGCAATTTATAAATATGGTGTTCACTTATAAGTTAGTTACATGAAAAGTACCAACATAAACAAACTTTTTATGATTGTTTCTATTAGTCAAGAACTCTGACTTTGTTTTTTTATCTATAAAAAATGTAATTTTAATTTCTATAGGTCAAATTATGAGCTTAAGTGTGAAAAAATAGGTAGAATTGACGCACAACTTATGAATATGGTGTTCACTTATATGTTAGTTACATGAAAAATACTAACATAAACAAACTTTTTTTTGCTGATTCTAATAGCCAATGCCTATGCCTTCATTTTTTACATTTAAAAAAAAATTTCTCATTTGATACCCCAGAGGTCAAATCGTGACCTCAAATTTTGGTTACAGTGTAACTTTTTTATTTTTCAACCTAGAGTTCTAAACCTTGCATATTTGAATTCCTTGTCATTTTCTGATTATAAATATATATACTTTTATATTTATGACAATTATTACCCAAGTTATGGCTCGCCAAATGTTAGTAACCTCGCGAGTGACCTCAAATTGCCCGAGTCATATCTCTTGAACCGTTGGTCGGATTGACCTTATAATTTCAGAAATGGATTCAGGGCTCACAAACTCCCTATAAACCAAATTTCAGCAAAATATGAGAGATGAGGGTGTTAATTTCAATTTTTTTTGGTTGATCTGACAGAGAATGACCCAATTACGTCCAAAACAATATTTTTGAATAACAAATTAGAAGAGATTTGTGCTGAGGAAAGTGTACCCTTCGTAAAGCTGTGGTCCGAATTCAATGATCCTAGCCTTTTTATAAAAGATGGGGGTGCATTTTAACGAAATAGGTAATGCTAGGCTAGGTAGGTTAATAGATGAAAACGTTCGAAAGCTGTATAGGTCGAAGCCTTCTTTAAACGTTGTGGGTCCGGGAAACGCGGGCCCAACGTGATAAATAGTTTAAAACGCGGGCCCGTGGTAAAAAATAACTTAAACGTCTTTTATTGCAATGCGCATAGTATTAGAAATAAATTAAATGAATTTAAGGCGGTAATTTATTCCGGCAACTATGATATAGTTGCTATCACTGAAACTTGGTTAAATACCATGACTCGGGACTTGTTGGGGGAACTTGATATACCGGGTTTTAAACTCTTTACTAATGATAGGTTACATAGATTTGGAGGAGGCGTTTTGCTGTACATTCATAATTCCCTTAGGGCTATCGAGGTTAAGTTAGATTTTCCGGCAGCAATTAATGCGATCTGTGTTGAAGTTAGGGCGCGTAGTATTAGTTTTAATTTTGTTGTTTATAGACCTCCCGTTCAACCCCTCGATATAGATACTAGATTTTACTCACTTCTTGGTAATTTTATTGACAATCGGAATAGTATAATTGTCGGAGACTTTAACTGCCCTAATGTTAATTACGAGAATTTTACGGGTAATGAAGAGGGTTTGAGACTGGTTGAGTTTATGGACGATAACTTTTTACGACAGATAGTTACCGAACCAACGCGCGGTGATAATATCTTAGATTTGGTGATGACGAACGGCGAGAATATAGTCGAAGGTTTAGAAGTAGGCGAGAGTTTAGGATGTAGCGATCATCAAATTCTTAGGGTTAAGTTATTGTTAGAAAACACTCAGGATAGTAATGTAGTGGAAGTCCCTGATTTTCGTAGGGCTAATTTTGATAGTTTTGCGGATAGGATGAGAGTAGTGGACTGGGATAACTTATTTATGGGTAATGACACAAATTTGCGTTGGGTGGCGTTTAAAGAAAGTTTTAGGAATATTGAAAGGGAGTTTATTCCTCGTAGGCCCAAGTGCGTTAGAAATTGTGGTAGGCCGAAGTGGTGGAGTAGGGAAATAGGAGAGTTTATAATAGAGCGTATAGACTTAGTAAGCGCAATGGCACGGCAGCTAACTTCAATAGATATATCGAGCTTAGGCGTCAGGTTAAAAGATGAGTTAGGAATGCCAAGTGTAATTTAGAGATAGTTATAGCTGCGGATAGTAAACATAATCCCAAAAAGTTTTTTGAATACGTAAATAATCGTAAGCCGGTAAAAGATAACATAGGCCCTCTAGTGGATGTTAATGGCGCTTTGGCTTCTGACGCTCAGGCGATGGCGGGTATTTTTAGTAACTTTTTTGTGACAGTTTTTACCGTAGAAGACGTAAATAATGACCCCGACGTGGACGATATCGTTGCATTTAATAGCGAGACTATTTTAGATGAAATAACTGTTTACGAGGCTGAGATTGCGCATTATATCGATAGGCTAAAAGTTAGCAAGGCTCCAGGCCCTGACGCTTTTTATCCTAGACATTTGAAAGAAGTTATCGTAGGCCCCTTAACGAAGATTTTTAATCAGTCACTCGAAACGGCAATTATTCCTGAAGACTTGAAATTAGCTAACGTCACGCCTATTTTTAAAAAAGGCGACCGTGCGGTAGCTAGCAATTATAGGCCCATTAGCTTAACGTCAATTGTCGGTAAACTTTTGGAGTCCGTAGTTAGGGATCGTATTATCGATCACTTAGAAAGTAGAGATTTGATTAATAGTAGTCAGCATGGGTTTCGACGCCATAGGTCTTGTTTAACTAATTTGTTAGAATTTTATAACGAAATAGTGCGCGAATACGATAGGCATAGAGCAGCTGACGTTATTTATTTAGATTTTAAAAAGGCGTTTGATACAGTTCCGCATAGGAGACTAATTGCGAAGGTTAAAGCGCACGGTATCCGCGGTCAGGTAGCTAACTGGTTAGAAGAATGGCTTCGTTCTAGGAGGCAGAGGGTCGTAGTTAATGGTAGTGAATCGGGGTGGTTAGATGTAGGTAGCGGTGTCCCACAGGGTTCAGTGTTAGGCCCATTGCTATTCGTAACTTACATTAATGACATAGATATAGGATTGACTAGTAACGTGTCAAAATTCGCGGCTGATACTAAAATAGGCGGTAAGGTTGTTAACGAGGACAATAGAAATAGGATCCAAGACGATGTATATAAGATTATGGAGTGGACAGATAAGTGGCAGATGCAATTTAACGTAGATAAATGTAAAGTTTTGCATATAGGTTCTCGCAACAATAATTACGCGTACACGATGGATGATAGGGAGTTAGCGAGCATTGACGAGGAAGTAGATTTAGGCGTAAGCGTAACTAAAGATTTAAAGGTTAGGAACCAGTGCCTGGAGTCTTGCGCAAAAGCTAATAGGATGTTAGGCTTCATAGCGCGTAATTTCGAATTTAAATCGAAGGATATTATATTGCCCCTTTACAAGTCCCTAGTCAGGCCTCATTTAGAATATGCCGTTCAGTTTTGGTGCCCATACTTGCGTGAGGATACTGATAGGTTAGAAAGGGTTCAGCGTCGTGCCACGAAACTTATTCCATCATTGCGCAATAAGCCTTATGAAGATAGGATTAAAGAGTTAGACTTGTATTCACTCGCAACTAGAAGATTAAGGGGGGAGCTTATTGAAGTTTTCAAAATTGTTAATAACATCGATAATGTAAATTTTGACATTGTTCACTTTTGATAATAGTAATACTCGCAATAACGGATTTAAGTTGCGTGGCAGACGTTTCATTACTAATATCGCTAAAAACTTCTTTACGTTTAAAGTAATTGATAAATGGAATAATCTTCCCGCGTCAGTCGTTCATTCTACCAGCGTTAATATGTTTAAGAACCGTCTTGACAGACATTTTAAAAATATTAACGTTGTTTAAAATTAAAAAAGAAAGTTAACAACAGGAGCTCTGGTGGTGGTGCTCGAGGATGAGTCTGTTGACGATGAATGCCAGCAAAAAATTATTATTAAAAAAAAAAAAAAAAAAAAAATTAGACTAACACGAACGTAGATGTAGCTCGTAGCGTAAACTAACCCACTTTTTGTTTAACTTTACCTACTTTTTTTTTTTTTTTTTATCCTCCTTCCTTTGCATGTCTAACTCTTTCCTTGCATGTTTGTAGTTTGCATGGTATGACAGTGAGTTAAGACTGTGTTTGCATGGTTTGTAAGCGTTCTTATTTTACTTCTTTTCATCTTTCACCCCTCTCCTATTTTCTCCAACTATTTTTCTGACTTGTCGGCAGTGGCCGGCGGATGATGATGGTGAGACTTTTTCCTCTTTTTCTGAATGAATGTTAACCCACGAATGATAGGTGTTGCTCCTTACTTAACCCTTATTCTCTTCTCTTCTCTTCTCTTAACCCCCTACTCTTTCCTTTCTCTCGGGCTAGCCTTAGAGTGGATCTTAGGGTCTTTGTTAGCCTTAGCTTCTGTAGATCTGTAGATCATCATCTATCATACACTGACACACGAAATGTTTCCCATCTGTGGTTATTGTAAAATATTCAAAAACTGCAGACTTTGTTGGAAGTGTCTTTGCCATTGTGAAAGGGGTTTTAGACTTGAAAGTTAAAAACTTATGAAATTTAGAAAGAACTCAAAATTAAATAAGCATTAAAAATAAAAAATATTATCTGAAAAGAAAAAATGAATTAATGGCATTAGTGTCTGAAATGGAAAACATTGTGTTTATTATTTAAGTGGTTTAACCACCATAGCTGCCAGTGATATCACACACAAAAACATATTTTGTTAAAAATTTATATTGAGGTCGGAGTCGGTACATTTTTACTGACTCTGACTCCAGCAGCACCAAAATTGCTTCTGACTCCAACTCCACGACTCCGACTCGACAGCCCTGTTTCTGTCATCACTGACCATAGGTAGTTCTTTAGTCATCGCAGTACAGAAAAAGATCTTTTGGCAGAACAGTTGGAAGCTGGCATACATAAGAAGATCCTGAGCACAATATCAACATATGGGTAAATTTCTTTTAATCCTTTTGTTTGGATCATCTCACTCATCTCAAGAATGCTCATAGGAGTTTTCTCCAAATTCAGAAGAAACCCACAGAAATGATGACACTCATTAGCAAATGCTTCCGCCAAGTCATCGTTGTAAAATTCCCAAAGCTTAATAGCATTGGCAGTTATATCTGTCAGATTCAAGGTAGTGACTTTTGTAAAAAATGCAAACCATCCATGGAGGTTTTCATACATGTCTTTGCAATGATTTAATTTTTACAATAATCTGTCAAGTACCACAAGATAAGTATTAATGAAGTTCCTCCATCCATCTAATTCTACCTTGCCTTCATGAGTTTTGTTGACTCAGTTTTCTTTTCTTTTTTCTTTTCATTGTAACTTCATATTCGCAGATAGATGATTTCTTAATTGCTGCTTCTTCATAAAAGTCGAAGTTGTCTCTTGTATCTTTTACATAGAATGTCAATGATACATACAGTTCTGCTACAACACCAAGATCAATGTTAACTGCTTGGAGCTGTTTACTAGTAGCATTGAACTTTTCCAGAATGTCACCCCATATTAAAGAAAGAATTGTAGTTTCAAGGCATTGCAGTTGATTGAGGTAGCCTGATGCTTCACTGCATGCGCAAGACTTTTCTGATTCATCTTTGTCAGTGGACGTAAGTGCCTCTATAACTTCTTCCCAGTCTTTATTGAGACTCCTACACGCTTCTTCACAGGCTGACCAGTGAGTGACTGATAAGCTCTTTGGCTTTACATTTTCAGATTTGGTAAAATGATTTTGTAGTATTTCCCAATGGTGAGTGGAGGCAGTGAAGAACACAAAGATTTTGGAGAAGTGCGAAGAAATCAATGGCTTCCTTACAGCAACTTGCTGCACACTGTCCAATCAAATTTAATGAGTGTGCAGAGCAGGGTACGTAAACTGCTACTGGGGACACTTCTTTTATTCTGGTTTGCAAGCCAGAGTAAGTCCCTGACATGTTGGTAGCATTATCATATGACTGTCCTTTGCAGTTGCAATGTCAAGATCATGCATTTTTAATATGCTGGAAACTGAGTTGAAAAGCTGCTCTGATTTGTGGCCTATGGTGGGAAGGAATGTCAAAAATTGCTCTATGGGATGCCCATTTTCTTTTACATATCTCAGAATAAAGCTCTGCAAGTTCATCGACATGTGATATGTCTTGGGTAGAGTCCACAATAATGGAATAGTACTTCGCACATTTCACTTTCTCAGTTATTTGTTTGGTAACTTTGTCAGCCATTAGTTTGATTGCTCACATGTAAATGAAGACAAGTATGAGGTATGACCTTTCCCTGGATTTTTGTATTTTGCAATATGTTCTGCTAGAAAAGGGTCAAATTCAGCAATAAGTTCCAAAGCCATTATAAAGTTTCCACTGTGGACAGAACCAAATTTCTCAATGTGGCCCCTAAAAGGTAAACCATGAGATGCCAGTGACTGGACCACTGCAACAACTCATTGTAAAACATTCCTCCAATACTACTACTACTACTCATCAATTTGATAGAAAAGTTGTCTGTCAATTCTTCCGAGAGTTGAACTTCTCATTTTCATAGCTAACACACATGATTTATGTTCAGAGGAATTTTCATGGCTTGTTAATGCTTCACTGCCATGCTTCCAATCATCAAATCCTTCCTTACCAATTTTAGTAGTTCCACCAAATAACTGACATGGAACGCAAAAAATTGAGCCTGTGCTCTCTGAATACATTAATACATTAAATATGTTCTCTTCACCTTCTCTCCATTGACAAGCTGTGTTTCAAATAAGGTTTTACAAAAATATCTGAATTGTTCACCAAAACATCTCTGATTGAGAAAAGTTCATGTTTTCTAGGTCCTGATTTATGCTATGCTCTGACATATAATGACGTGTAGCATCATTAACTTCGCATAATGCTGAGTCTTGTCCAATGGATATTGCTGGAGGTAGTTGTGATGCCTACCTACATCACAAGACTTAGTATAGGGTAGGCAGGATTTTTTAACTTCTCTACCAGATAATCTAAAATTACTAAGACCTTCATTATCATTTTGATCTTGGAAACTCCTAATCTTAGTACGTACATTCTAATTCTTTTAAAAGAACATTCAGATTTGTTTCAACATTTTTGCTCTTTATATCAGATTTCTTGAAGAAAGTATCAATTTTTGCAGTTTTGTCAATTAGATCTCATTGTTTTTCAGCTTTCTCTAGAGCTCTCTTCTTATACTCCAAGTTGCTTAGTCTTTTTCTCCCATCACTCATCTGATAAAACAAATACATCTGAAATTAATTAAAAATATAAATATGTTTTAAAATAGAAATATATTATTAAAATTAATAAAATATATTATAATATATTTAAAAAAAATAGCTCAGCCAAGCTGAGTAGGTCTCTAACAGCTAACTACATATAGGCAGTTAAGTTAACATAAAAAATTCAAAATTGTCTTAAAAACTGCCTTCTTCTTACTTTGTATAAATACCATTACTGTACTAAACTGAGATAAACACAATCTTGTCTTTAAATTTTAAATGTTGTCCAGTTTCAAAGTTCAAAGTTGCAAAATAGAAAAAATATAAATTAAATTTTATAGAGAAAACCTTAAACAAAATAATTTGCCAATTTTTGGCTTGATACTCTGTAAAGTGTAAACAATAAATCTGAAATAAAATAAAAATAATTAGCTTTAAAATAAAGATATTAATAAAATATATTAAGGCTAAGGACCAACTTTGAAATCGTGTGATGTTTTCTCCATTTTTTTTTTAGCTAAAAAAAAATACCAGAAATTTTGGATTTTTTCCTAACCTAAAAAGTGCTTTCTTGTTACCTTTCTTGTTACGACTTTTCCTCTAAAATTTTACTGCCCTCAAAATTTGCCACCCCCTAAAATTTGTCACCTTGGACCATGGCCCCCATATGTAAATACGCACCTGAGTACCCTGAAGACCAATCTCAGCCCCTCTCAACACTAGTTAATATACAACAAGCAGTACCTTGCTATCGCTTATGACTGTTGTACAACTTGACCCTCCAGGCAGGTAGCACTGTGATTCAGCTACAAAATTTTTTAAAAATGCCATTACCCTTACCCCCACCACTCCCCCATTACTCCCTACACAAAAGTAAAAAATGCCATTACCCCCACCCCTCTCCCTAATACCCACTACCCCTGGGTGGGTAGCAGTATGTCACAATGTGAAGCTCAAGATTTTCACAGTTGCATTCTTTTCTGTAGTTTTATCATGGTGCTGGGGCCTTCAGACCCAGTAATTGTGACCTAGGACCAGGAAACTTGACAGAGCACATCGGCAGCTCATGGGCTATCAGCTGGTGGTGGTTGCAGAATTTTCCAATGTGCCGTTTAGTCTGTGCACAGTTCCGAAGAAAGTGGACAGACAGACACACAGACACATTTTAGCTCAATAGTATATAGGATGTAGTATAGCCAAGTACCATATACCTAAAAACTTTTTTTATTATTAGGCCTATTATTATTATTAAATGAATATCTTTACAGTTAAATTTTTTTCTCTTAGTACTTAGTACTGTACATATAGAATTTCTTACTTTCATAGTTTGCTTGTACAGTTTTCTGAAATATATGTAAATCTTTAAATTTGTTAACATCACTGTCTTAAAATTTAAATATATATATATGTATGTATGGGAGGGAGTATAGTCTAACTTTTATTGTATAATTTACTTATATATTGGGACCCTTGAAGACCTAAACCTATCCTATATCTGAATATCACTAAAATATTTTTTCTTTCCAGGGTGTTAATGGCAAAATATAAGCTAGGCCTACTGAACTCTTACCACAGATTAAATTGTACATAGAGAACTATAAATCAATATTGGTACAGTATGCATAGGCCTAGTAATATTATAAAATTTTGATTGAGAGTGCTACTGATCACAATTTCTTAGGTGTATCCACACTATGCATCTAATAAACTGTTGACACCTGGTTGGCCCTGAATAAAATGTTGCTTTGTGCTTTTAATGTATTTAAAAGAGCAAAAATTAAGAGACTTTGTTTTATAAAGTCATTAGCTTTTAAAAATCTGGATTCTAATTGGTCCACTTTACATTCACTCTCAAGTATGTGGCAGTGTTCATCATTAGATAAAACAAATGTATATACAGTCAAGAGGACTCTTACTAGTGATGAAACAGCCAAAAATTTTGAGGTTACCACAGAAGCAGCAAATAAAGAGACATTTGCACAGCGTTTAGTCAGAAGCTGTCCAGTAGTTTTACAGCCCTATCTACAGTTAATGAGAATAGATCGACCAATTGGATCTTGGCTTTTATTTTGGCCTTGCACTTGGAGTCTGGCTCTTGCAGCACCTTCAGGAGGCTTTCCAGACCCTTACCTTTTGACTCTGTTTGCTTTTGGGTCACTGATCATGAGAGGTGCAGGATGCACCATAAATGATATATGGGACAGGGATATTGATAAAAAGGTAAATGTAGGGTTGGTTACTAAAATTGTCATTGCTTTCATTCTATTTCAGTCTCGCTTTAGCTTAAACTTGCTGGTAGACTTTTTTTTAAATTTCTTGATGCATTGCAATTTAGGCATTACCTGATGTCAGAATTTATTAGGCTACCATATAGTACAGGTACCATGAACTATATTCATGTCCTGCACAGCTGATGTATGGACCACTTTGCCACTGGTCATTTTAAGCTATTTTACTGTTTTTTAATATGCTACTTAAGAGCCAAGAATTATTTTATATAGGGCTAGCTTGAAAAGCCAAAAAATAATGGTTAAGTTTATAACTATTTTGAACAGGAAGCTGGAACTTCAGAATGTTTATATAAATCTATCAAAGGACAAATTAAAAAAACTTTAATTATTTAAGTACTTTCTAACTTCATTCCATATGGGTTAAATGGGCTACATTGTGTCTGATGTCATAATGCTGCTTCCTGTGGATCAGTGATGTTAAGCAACATTGAGTCTGGGTTGTATTTGGAAAAGAGACTGTCTTTTGCATATGTAGCATTCCCATGTAAAGCTGTAGGTTCCCCAGTCATATGACCTTAGATGTTGTGAAGGAAGTTCAACAACCTCATCAACCAACCAATCTCATAGGCTAAGTAGCTAGACTGTAAAATTAGAAACGTTGGAATATGCATTACTGTCCCATCTCATATGAGACAGAATTATATTTATATAGGATAAAGATAGGCTTGGACTTTTATCAGGGTGTGTTTTATAGCTTCAATAGTATGAAAGCTATAAAACACACCCTGATAAAAGTTCTAATATCTAGCCTTTTGCCTATGCATTAAATAGCATTTATTTATGAATAAACTTGAAAGTTGTCTTAATGCTTTAAATTTTTCTCTCCAAAAATACTCCTTACAGATTTTTTTTAAAAGTTCTACCAAACGACATTTACAGTTTAAATATACAGTTGTTGTTGTTTAGCTGATCAGCCCACCCTGATCGAGCAAGCCAGTGGCATGCAGGTAACCAATCACCCTCTGGAGTGGACCAGAGTTTCAGCACACTCGTGATGTTGTGTTGTGTTCTATGTTGTGCCAGAGTGGTACAGTGTCATAATGTGTTCAATTGTTTGTTGTTTGTTGTTTGTGGTGTGTTCTGGCACAGGTGGCAGGTGTCATCTGTGGAGTTATCTAGTCTGTGTTTATATATCTGTAAGTTGGGGTGATGTCCACATCGGAATCATGCTAATTAAATTGATCCAATCTGCTCAGGCTGGTCTCTTGACCTGTCAATGGGTGGTGGCTTCGCACCTAGGACTGCATTTGGACCGAGTCATGTCAGTGTTTGGTGGGTTAGGTGTGTGTATGTTTTTTCTTTACTGTGTGATGTCTGTGGGGCATGGTATGGAATGGAGTATTTGGTTATTATGTCTCTCTGGTGTTACCTTAATGGTGCAAGGTGTCAGTGCATGATTGTACATGTAGTGGCAAGGGTGTTGTGGGTTAGTTGTTGCTGCTGCCATGAATTGTGTTCCCCTCATGTCTAAATGTTCCCTAACTTTCAATATTTTTGTGTGAGGTGTTCTATTGGTGTTGTTTGAGTGCATCCTGTAATGATATGAAGTGCATTGTTTTGTATTGTCTGTAAGGTGTTCATGTGTGTGTTTGAGATAATGGGTGCCCAGCATGGGCTAGCATAGTCCATAACTGGGCGAATATATTGTTTGTATATGAGTGTTGTTGTTTCTTGCTGGTGTCCAAAGTTTGTGCCTGTTAGTACCCTAAGCATGTTAAGTCTTGACGTACATATGTTTTTAATGTCCTGAATGTGGTTTGCAAAAGATAATGATGTGTTGTATGTGACCCCAAGTATTTTGGTCCTGTGAGTGTGTGGAATGTTGGTGTTGTTTAGTGTAAGCTGTGGAGTTATTGGGTGTTCTTTTGTGTTGCTTGTGATCAAGATGATGGTTGATTTTGTGGGTGCTACTTTGAGTCCATTGTGTGTGAGCCAGTCTTGTATGCTGTTTATATATGTTTGTAGGTTATTTGTAGCTGTGTCGATGTTGTTGTGGGTGGATGTTAGAGTGATGTCAGAGCCTTGAGGGACCCCATTCGGAAAAAGCTTGTTTTTGGATGACTTGCCATTAAATGTGACATGTGAGTATCTTCCTGAAAGATAGTTGCTCAGGCACCTTTTGGTGTTATTGTGCATGTTTGTGTTGAGTATTTTGTTTATGAGAGGGAAGCATGGGATAGCATCAAATGCTTTACTAATGTCTATTGTTGCTAATAGTGTACGTTGAGCTGGTCGTCTGGAGTTGATGCCATCCATGATGTGCTGCGTGAGGTTAGTGAGTAATGTCATGGTTGAGTGGTGAGGTCTGAATCCATGTTGAGTAGGCGATAGTGGTATGTGTGGGTTGGTGATTTGTAAGATTAATCTTTCTGTTACTTTGGAAGGTGTGCATAGTAAAGTAATGGGTCTATAGGAAGCTGGTTCTGTTGGATTTTTTTGGTTTGAGTAGTATAATAATTTTACCTAAATATACAGTATGGAATCCATACTGTACATTCAAACTGTAAATGTCATTTGGTAGAACTCTTAAAAAAAAGTCTGTAATGAGTATTTTTGGAGAGAAAAAATTTAAAGCATTAAGACAACTTTCAAGTTTATTCATAAATAAATGCTATTTAATGCATAGGCAAAAGGCTAGATATTAGAATTTTTGTTAAGCTACATATAAATTCTTCAATTATCATGCATTAACTGAAGGTCTTACATTTTGGGATTTAAATAAATATTGAATTCAGAAGTTTTTTGTCATTTTATTTTATTTTTCCTCTCTCTCCAGAAATTCTGTAGTTGTGGTATAGCATGAGGCTACAATTTGCGAAGTTTCAGAGCTTCACAAATTGCATACTTTATCTTTGTCATAGTAGTAAGAATAGGCAATTTTAAGATATAAATCTAAGCAGTGTTATTGTTACAGTTTGTTACTAAAGAACACTTATAATATTATAAAAAAAAATGTTTCAAGTTTGTAGTGCTGTGTCATAAAGTTAGTTAAAAAAGCAACAACTGATGATAGGCATAACAGCCACTAGGAGGTTATTAGTTTATTCTTTATGCAGCTGTAAAGCCTAGCCTATTAACAGTGCCACTGTGTTGCAGCAAATGTGAATTTAAGGCCTAACTTGTACCACCTAATATAGGGTACATTATCATTGATAGCCCTTATGTACCATACTTTTTATACCATTGTAGTACCAGTATATATTTATTAAAAATTGCCATTTGCAGGTTTAGACATAGGTTTGTGTTTTAAACAAAGCTTGATCAAATCTACCCATTTTACTTTTCTTATTAGGTAATAAGAACATCCAGTCGACCGTTAGCCAGCGGGAATCTTAATATTTTTGAAACATGTGTCTTCCTTGGTATGCAGTTAGGCCTTGGATGCCTCATTCTTTTGCAACTGAATTGGTATAGCATCATCCTGGGAGCAAGCTCATTAGGTAAAATAAAATATCCTCATTATTAGAAATTCTAAATTAAGGTTACTCATTGAATGCAGGTCAACGTTTCATTGAACTTTTAGTTTTAGACTTAAGAGAATGTAATTAAAATGGTTCTTTGAATGATTTGCACCCAAGTGAAAAAGCATAAACCTTACCATACAATTCTGGATTTCTTTATCAGCCACCTTAAAGATTTAGGGTGAAACATGGTACTGACATATGTATTTATATGCTAAAGGAAGCCATCTAAAGTACAAGATGTCAAGTAGGAATGTATATTCCTGTTTTCTGGATGCATCAAAAGCATTTGATAGAGTTAAGCATTGCAAACTTTTCAAAAACTCTTGTGCCAAGAGGTACCTAAATATATACTTAGGGTACTTGCATTCTGGTATACAGAGCAGACCATGTTTGTAAGATGGAAAAGCACTGCATCACCAGGTTTTAAGGTAACTAATGGTGTTAGGCAAGGTGGTATATTATCACCCTATCTTTTCTGTATATACATGGATGACCTTACCAATGAACTAAAATCTGCATGTACTGGCTGTGTCATTGGAAAGGAAAAAATTAATCATTTAATGTATGCTGATGACCTTGTTCTTCTGTCACCCTCTCCCCATCGGCTGAGAGTACTATTAGAGATATGTGAACAATATGGTATAGAAAATTATATCACCTATAACAGTGGTGCACAAACTTTTTTGATGTGAGGGCCAAGCGAAGAAAATAACTAAATGTATTAGCCTACTTACTTTCCATCTAAGTCATAAATTGGGTCACTTTTATATTCTAACTTTTTCATTGAATTGAAAAGACCCGTGGGGGACACATTTGGCCCGCGGGCCAGGGTTTGTGCATCACTGACCTATAATGAGGCATTCCATGTCAAGTGTACACACCTTATGTCAGGTCATCTCACCGATTTTAATGATTTTTGGTGTGGTAGTTGGGTATGATGAGTAATGAAGCATGACCAAATTTTAGCCACTTGGATCAAATAGTTTGGGAGTAATGACACCCCCAAATTTGGGGTCAGCAGTGTAACCTTGTGATTTTGAAAGGTCATAACTCAGGATCTGATGGGTGGATTTTAATGATTTTGATGTCAAAATGCTCAGAAAAGACAGCAGAATAACTTTAATTTTATGCACAGAGTGCGTACATTCCGTTAAAAAAATTGCATTTATATTTCATCTTTGACCTTGACCTCAGGTCAGAGTTCAAAATTCAAGGTCATGAAAATTGGCACAAGTAAAGACCTTTAGATGAAGCATATTCAAGCAAAAAATTGGAGTGGGATCTCCATGGGTTTGCTTTCCACAAGCATTTGAAATTATGCATGTTGAAAATTTTGAGCATTTTATTTAAGGTAACTTCACAAATAGTTCATATATATGTATGTATATTTATATATATGTATGTATATAAATATATGTATATATGTATATTGTATAAATATAGCTACATTCATGGTTTGATAAATAAACTGTATGTATTAAGATTTTTGCAAATATTAAGGTATTTGCTGCTCTAAAAGAACAATAATTTTCATCACAGTACCTATATAATTTGTATATTTAATCATGTTAAATTTGTGTGTGTTCAGGTCTTGACTATACCGGTATGCTGATAAAATGTCATCAGAATATTGTTGTGATCCATTCAATTCCCACAATAAATTAAAATCTTCTGATCTTTGGCCTGCTTCACAATCACTGATAGAAAAATTTCCAAATCATTTGAAGCCAGGCCAAAAGCTACATTCATCATGCAGAAAAAAATTTTCCTTACCTATTTTCCAAGCTCAAAATATAGCAGAACCAGAAATATTATCATCAAGCTTGTCTGATACTACTATGGAAACTGTGTCATCAGATCTACAGAAGCTAAGGCTAACAAAGACCCTAAGATCCACTCTAAGGCTAGCCCGAGAGAAAGGAAAGAGTAGGGGGTTAAGAGAAGAGAGGAGAATAAGGGGTTAAGTAAGGAGCAACACCTATCATTCGTGGGTTAACATTCATTCAGAAAAAGAGGAAAAAAGTCTCACCATCATCATCCGCCGCCACTGCCGACAAGTCAGAAAAATAGTCGGAGAAAATAGGAGAGGGGTGAAAGATGAAAAGAAGTAAAATAAGAACGCTTACAAACCATGCAAACACAGTCTTAACTCACTGTCATACCATGCAAACTACAAACATGCAAGTAAAGAGAGTTAGACATGCAAAGAAAGGAGATAAGGGAAAAAAAAAAAAAAGTAGGTACAGTTAAACAAAAAGTGGGTTAGTTTATGCTACGAGCTACATCTACGGTCGTGTTAGTCTAATTTTTTTTTTTTTTTTTTACTGGCATCACACGCTGGCATGTCACAAGCTGGCATTCATCGTCAACAGACTCATCCTCGAGCACCACCACCAGAGCTCCTGTTGTTAACTTTCTTTTTTTAATTTTAAACAATGTTAATACTTTTAAAATGTCTGTCAAGACGGTTCTTAAACATATTAACACTGGTAGAATGAATGACTGACGCGGGAAGATTATTCCATTTATCAATTACTTTAAACGTAAAGAAGTTTTTAGCAATATTAGTAATGAAACGTCTGCCACGCAACTTAAATCCGTTATTGCAGTATTACTATTATCGAAAGTGAACAGTTTGTCAAAATTTACGTTATCGATGTTATTAATGATTTTGAAAACTTCAATAAGCTCCCCCCTTAATCTTCTAGTTGCGAGTGAATACAAGTCTAACTCTTTAATCCTATCTTCATAAGGCTTATTGCGCGATGACGGAATAAGTTTCATGGCACGACGCTGAACCCTTTCTAACCTATCAATATCCTCATGCAAGTACGGGCACCAAAACTGAATGGCATATTCTAAATGAGGCCTGACTAGGGACTTGTAAAGGGGCAATATAATATCCTTCGATTTAAATTCGAAATTACGCGCTATGAAGCCTAACATCCTATTAGCTTTTGCGCAAGACTCCAGGCACTGGTTCCTAACCTTTAAATCTTTAGTTACGCGTACGCCTAAATCTACTTCCTCGTCAACGCTCGCTAACTCCCTATCATCCATCGTGTACGCGTAATTATTGTTGCGAGAACCTATATGCAAAACTTTACATTTATCTACGTTTAATTGCATCTGCCACTTATCTGTCCACTCCATAATCCTGTCTACATCGTCTTGGATCCTATTTCTATCATCCTCGTTAACAACCTTACCACCTATTTTAGTATCGTCCGCGAATTTTGACATGTTACTAGTCAATCCTACATCTATGTCGTTAGGGTCATTCCATGTCAACTCAGCTACAAAATGGCACTTTTTGCACTCACCCCTTTCAATTTTGCTCATACTTGGCACAATAGCAGATATACATGCCAAACTTAAATTCCCAAATTATTAGAGCTGACTGACCTTTGGTTACTGAGATACAAGGTCACAAAGTTGTGACATTTTGACCTTTTTTGCGTTAAATGACTATTTTCAAAACGGTGTAACTAAAAAACTATTAAAGCTAGAGCATTGATTTTGGTCTCATTTTAAAGCTCTTTAGTAGCCCCTTGTTTAATTGTCTCTTGTTAAATATCTCTACTGTGAAAAATTAAAAAATCCCTTCAAAAGTTGACCTTTGACCTTGAATAAAAAAAAATACCTTCTAAAAAATTCAATTTTTTTACATTAATACCTTGAGTCATGTACAACAAAATCCCAAGAAGCTGTAAGTGGCTGATAACTAGTTCAATGTATAAAAAATAAATGAAGTTGGCATCATTCTTCAATTTTAGATTTTTTTTGTCAGTTCATTTATTTAAAAGTTCTGTTCTGATATAGTGTCAGTGAAGACTTAGTTCAACTTAACATTATTAGTTCAAAAACCTTTTTGTGACCTGTGCCAAAAGAAGTCTTTTAAAAGACAACCAGGGTTAAACCCCTCGACAGCCCCAAATCTACTGGAGTAGCGCTGATCCAAAGGCCCAACTAGTATATAAGTACTGTCAACTTTACAGAGTTGACTCCTGACTTCAAGTTAAAGTTAATTTATTTTTACTAAATACATGTATAAAAATTTATTTAATAATTCATTAATTGTTCATTGTTTTCTTTTCAGGATTTTCTTTGTGCTTTTGTGATTTCAGAGTACAAACATGGAACATTTAAAACTGAAACAGAAGTGTGCTGATCCTTTGCTGCGTCACAAAGGTCAGTGTCGAAAGAAGAGTTTGAGAATTGTACCACAGGAACTTGTAAATAAGTTTCCCGATCTGCACTTAACACTACATCACAGACTTTGTAAGCAGTGTAGAGAACATCTTGAGTCCTTGCCTGAGAAAGGAATAGGCACTTTGAATTCAGACATAAATGATGATTCTTCTTGTAGTAGTGAACCACCTGAAGATCTTGAGAAAATTGAAAATGTTGACAATAGTGATGCATCAACTTCAGAGCAAAACCATGAGATGTGTACTTTGAATGCTTCTTTTGTTTCAATTGGTGAATCACCCATAAAAAAGAGAAAGCTTGTAGAGCAAAAGTCATATGGAGCTAAAAAACTAAGCAAGGTGACAGAGACAGTTAAGAAGAGAATGGAAACAGTTGCAGGAAAAGAGATTTCTGACTCACAATTTAAGGAGCCATCTGGAGATGTAGACTGTTTAGAAATAATAAATCAACTCAAGGAAAAATTCAAAAATGAAAATACTAAAAGAAGTGATAAAATAAAAATCCTCACTGTATTGCCCAAAAGTTGGAGCATTAGGAAAATTGCTTCAGAATTTAACACAACAAGGCATACAGCATCTATTGCTAAAAAAATAGTTGAAGAAAAAGGTGTCCTTTCAGACCCAAATCCAAAGGGTGGGAAAAGAATTAAACAGGATACTGTTGACGCTATTAAAGCATTTTATCTTTCAGAAGACATCAGTAGAACAATGCCAGGAAAGAAAGACTATTGTAGTATCATTGACAATGAAAGAGGAAGGATACATTTGCAAAAGCATCTTTTACTTTGCAATTTAAAAGAAGCCTATCATATTTTCAAAGAAAGAAATCCTTTGGTTAAGGTGGGATTCAGTAAATTTGCAGAATTGCGTCCAAAGCAGTGTGTTATTGCTGGAGCAACAGGAACTCACTCAGTATGTGTCTGTACAATTCATCAGAATGCCAAACTTATGTTTGTAGGAGCTGAATTAGAAAAACTAACTGCAAATGATGACACACCTATTAAGAATGTACGTCATTGTGTTGCCTTTATGGAATGCAATCCTGCCTCACAGAAATGCTGCCTCAGACAATGTGAACAATGTGGAGATCCATCAGATTTAAAAAACAGACTACTGGACATATTTACAAACAACTTCATTGATATCATAAATTTTAAAAAGTGGACCAATACAGATCGGTCAAATCTTGAATCAGTAGAACTGAATACAGATGAATATATTGACCAATTCTGTAACCAACTGAAAGAATACCAGATACATGACTTCAAGACAAAGATGCAAGCAACTTATTACCGTGAAACAAAAATGTCTTTGAAAGATGGTGAGGTCCTTGCTGTGTGTGATTTTGCTGAAAATTATTCCTTTATTCTTCAAGATGAGGTTCAGAGCTTTCACTGGAACAATGAGATGGCTACTCTACATCCATTTGTTATTTACTATAAAAAGGAAGATGAGATTGCTCACCTTAGCTTTGTTATTATTTCAGAGTGTAACATCCATAACACAGTTGCTGTACATTTGTTTCAAAAGCATCTGATAAAATTCCTAAAAGATAATATCTCATCCATCGGTTCCATCCACAAAATAATTTACTTTTCAGATGGGTGTGCAGGACAGTATAAGAACTGCAAAAACTTTTTGAATCTTTGCCATCACAGAGATGATTTTGGAATTGAGGCAGAATGGAATTTTTTTGCAACAAGTCATGGAAAGGGACCCTGTGATGGTGTTGGAGGCACAGTTAAGAGATTAGCTGCAAAAGCTAGTCTACAACGACCTTATGATGAACAGATCCTTACTGCAGAACAGTTATATACATTTGCAAGTGAAAATATTGTAAATATAAAATGTCATTTTTCAACCAATAAAGAGCATGAAGAGGAAAGCCAACTTCTCCAAGAAAGACACTCAACTGCAAGGACTATTGCTGGTACACAGAAATTACACCATTTACAGCCAGTTTCATTGACTTCTCTTAAGGTTAAACATTATTCATTATCAGATTATTCAAATATTGAGAAAGTTACTGAAAAGGAAGAAGTTGTGACTGAGGAGAAAATACATGGTTTTGTTACTGCTGCATATGATGGCCATTGGTGGGTGGCATATGTGCTGGAAAAGATACCAGAGAATAGAGAAGTAAAAGTCACATTCCTTCATCCTCATGGCCCAAACCCATCATTTGTGTATCCTGGTCGACCAGATGAATTAATCTTACCATATTCAGATATTCTAACACAAGTTGAGGCATCTACTACTAATGGACGAACATACAGGATTTGCAAAGAAGTTACTTTGAAGGCATCCAAAGCTTTGGCAGATCTACAGCACAGAAAGGTAAGAATTCAAAATTAAAATGGTCATGTAACTATATATACACTGCATACATTTTAAGTTGTGATAAATGGAAATCAATGAGCACTATACCTATACATATTGTATGTACATTTTAATATGTTACTTGTATTTGTTAATTAGGTAGCTATCTAGGTATACATTAAAAATTGTTTTCTCTTCTAGAAATCACAATAAATTGGGTGGCCCACAAGAATCTTGTCAACTACTGAAAACCATCACATACATGCACAACATACAGGTGAGGTGGGTAAAGAACAAATATTTAAAAATAAGCATTTGCTTGTTTGTAGAAGGCTGCAGATAGTATGTAGATATGGGTTGTATTTGTAAGAGATTGAGCTGACCTTAGACAAAAATGGTTACTGACATACAAGGTCACAAAGTCATGACTTTTTGACAATTTTTGTATAAAATGACTTTTTTCAAAATGTTGCTTGAATTCATTATTTTTTATACATTGAACTAGTTATCAGCCACTTACAGCTTCTTGGGATTTTGTTGTACATGACTCAAGGTATTAATGTAAAAAAATTGAATTTTTTAGGAGAAGGTATTTTTTTTTTTATTCAAGGTCAAAGGTCAACTTTTGAAGGGATTTTTTTATTTTTCACAGTAGAGATATTTAACAAGAGACAATAAACAAGGGGCTACTAATGTTAGAAAATCTAGAAGAGGAAGAACCATTGTTGTCCCAAGGCGATACGATGACTAAGCTGATTGATGCAGCATTGCTTGTATATATATTAAGTTAAGGTGTATATATATCCATCTCATAATTGTAAGGTTAGTGAAAAATTAACTTAATTTAGAGCTAGCATTTTTGAGCTCTTGTGGCATCATTGTTTGGTCACACTGTTGGCATCATTTTGGGATGCTGCGCGTCTTTTCTACTCGTTTGTGGAAGGTCGTACGTAAAGGTGTGGTCTGATAGAGAGCTCTTGCAATTCAGTTTGGTTGTTTAGATACATGATTGTTGCATCGTGCAATAGTCCAGGTTGCGTTGTTGTTGCAAGGTTCAGAAAGAAGACCACAAATAGTACCCTTTTCTTTACTTTAAGTTCATGTAATTAAGGTCTAAGGTAGGCCCGCATCGAGTCAGCAACCCTGAGGTTACCCTGAGGTAGGACCTAATAGGATCTCAAATCCGTAAGTTTTAATTTAGCTTAACTTGGGCTTTAGGTAGAACGTGCCCTTTAGAATTTGGCCGTTCACGGCTCAGCTGGGATTTCGAACCCGACAAATAAATAAAATAACAACTAAAGAGCTTTAAAATTAGACCAAAATCAATGCTCTAGCTTTAATAGTTTTTTAGTTACACCGTTTTGAAAATAGCCATTTAACGCAAAAAAGGTCAAAATGTCACAACTTTGTGACCTTGTATCTCAGTAACCAAAGGTCAGTCAGCTCTAATAATTTGGGAATTTAAGTTTGGCATGTATATCTGCTATTGTGCCAAGTATGAGCAAAATTGAAATGGGCCTAACACTGAACCCTGTGGGACACCGCTACCTACCTCTAACCACCCCGATTCACTACCATTAACTACGACCCTCTGCCTCCTAGCACGAAGCCATTCTTCTAACCAGTTAGCTACCTGACCGCGTATACCGTGCGCTTTAACCTTCGCAATTAGTCTCCTATGCGGAACTGTATCGAACGCCTTTTTAAAATCTAAATAAATAACATCAGCTGCCCTATGCCTATCGTATTCGCGCACTATTTCGTTATAAAATTCTAACAAATTAGTTAAACAAGACCTATGGCATCGAAACCCGTGCTGACTACTATTAATCAAACCCCTACTTTCTAAGTGATCGATAATACGATCCCTAACTACAGATTCCAAAAGTTTACCGACAATTGACGTTAAGCTAATGGGCCTATAATTGCTAGCTACCGCGCCGTCGCCTTTTTTAAAAATAGGCGTGACGTTAGCTAATTTGAAGTCTTCAGGAATAATTGCCGTTTCGAGTGACTGATTAAAAATCTTCGCTAAGGGGCCTACGATAACGTCTTTCAAATCTTTCAAATGTCTGGGATAAAAAGCGTCAGGGCCTGGAGCCTTGCTAACTTTTAGCCTATCAATATAATGCGCAATCTCAGCCTCGTAAACAGTTATTTCATCTAAAATAGTCTCGCTACTAAATGGAACGATATCGTCAACGTCGGGGACATTATTTTTACGTCTTCTACGGTAAAAACTGTTGCAAAAAAGTTATTGAAAATACCCGCCATCGCCTGAGCGTCAGAAGCCAAAGCGCCATTTACATCCACTAGAGGGCCTATGTTATCTTTTACCGGCTTACGATTATTTACGTATTCAAAAAACTTTTTTGGATTATGTTTACTATCCGCAGCTATAACTATCTCTAAATTACGCTTAGCATTCCTAACTGATCTTTTAACCTGACGTCTAAGCTCGATATATCTATTAAAATTAGCTACCTGGCCATTGCGCTTGTTAATTGTATACGCTCTATTACGCTCGTTTATGAACTCGCCTACTTCCCTGGTCCACCACTTCGGCCTATCACGATTTCTAACGCTTGGGCCTACGAGGAATAAACTCCCTTTCAATATTCCTAAAACTTTCTTTAAATGCCACCCAACGCAAATTTGTGTCATTACCCATAAATAAGTTGTCCCAGTCCACTACTCTCATCCTATCAGCAAAACTATCAAAATTAGCCCTACGAAAATCAGACACTTCTATTACGTTACTATCCTGAGTGTTTTCTATCAATAACTTAAACCTAAGAATTTGATGATCGCTACATCCTAAACTCTCGCCTACTTCTAAACCTTCAACTATATTCTCGCCGTTCGTCATCACCAAATCTAAGATATTATCACCGCGCGTTGGTTCGGTAACTATCTGTCGTAAAAAGTTATCGTCCATAAACTCAACCAGTCTCAAACCCTCTTCATTACCTGTAAAATTCTCGTAATTAACATTAGGGCAGTTAAAGTCTCCGACAATTATACTATTCCGATTGTCAATAAAATTACCAAGAAGTGAGTAAAATCTAGTGTATATCGAGGGGTTGAACGGGAGGTCTATAAACAACAACAAAATTAAAACTAATACTACGCGCCCTAACTTCAACACAGATCGCATTAATTGCTGCCGGAAAATCTAACTTAACCTCGATAGCCCTAAGGGAATTACGAATGTACAGCAAAACGCCGCCTCCAAATCTATGTAACCTATCATTAGTAAAGAGTTTAAAACCCGGTATATCAAGTTCCCCCAACAAGTCCCGAGTCACGGTATTTAACCAAGTTTCAGTGATAGCAACTATATCATAGTTGCCGGAATAAATTACCGCCTTAAATTCATTTAATTTATTTCTAATACTACGCGCATTGCAATAAAAGACGTTTAAGTTATTTTTTACCACAGGCCCGCGTTTTAAACTATTTATCACATAGTGCCCATGTTTCCTGGACCCACAACGTTTAAAGAAGGCTTCGACCTATACAGCTTTCGCACGTTTTTGTCTATTAACCTACCTAGCCTAGCATTACCTATTTCATTAAAATGCACCCCATCTTTTATAAAAAGGCTAGGATCATTGAATTCGGACCACAGCTTTACGAAGGGTACACTTTCCTCAGCACAAATCTCTTCTAATTTGTTATTCAAAAATATTGTTTTGGACGTAATTCTAAGACCCAAACTGTGCCTAGGGGTAATACCTAGAACTAAAGACCTATCTGACCTCGCCCTTCAGGGACCTAATTAACCCCCTATATCTCTCCAAAAGGTCAGGCACTCTCGTATCGGGCCTATACGAGTCGTTGCCTCCTACCATCATCACCAACATTGAGTGACGGGAAGCAACGTCAACCCTATCCACTTTGTCTCTAACTCTGTCAACCCTGGCCCCTGGGAGACAGACCCTCCTCCTATTGGTTAGATTCCGTTTAACAAACTCTTTGTCCATGTGGCGCACTAAAGAGTCCCTTATTAAAATAGCTTCCCCCTCATTCACATCCCTTTCCAAATGGGCGAAAGGGTTCAAAACCTCGATAGGGGGGGATTCCTATCACCTAACGTACGCAGCCTAGCTCCACCCTTAACCTCTCTAAATCCCTCGCTATCTACTACTATCGGACTAACCTTAACCTCTTCCTCAACTCTATCTAACCTTCCCGACAAGCTACCTAAACTAGAAACTAAGTTACGCACCTCACCCTTCAAATTACTAATGTCTTCAACGTTAGTATTGGTTCGGCTTCCGTCAACCATAGCCCTACCCTGCCCTCATCAAGCTTTGCAAGTCTATCTGCTACCTCACGTACACTGCGTTTTATGTCAACTAATTCCTCCATGAACTCGCAAAAGAAACAAACTGATCTATCGGTAATTGCCATTGGACCGCCGTTATAATCCTTAAATTCCGAATACCACCGGTTAACCCTACACGTAACACACGACGCTTTCTGCGACGGCATCGCAGAGTTAAAAATTTAAACTGTCACAGGTATAAGTTAAATTAAGCCGGCACGCTATGTAAACTTCTAAATCGCTAAAAACCACTAAATCAATTACTTATCTATAACAACGTAAATTTAAATGCAAGTATATAAAATTCAAAACTATCCAAAAGTAAAATTCTCAGCAATATATAAAAGTAGATGCAAAATCAGAGAGCTCAGGAAATGCGTCCATTCAGTACAGAGTCTGGCTGACGAATGAAGTACAGAGTCTGGCTGACGAATGAAGTACAGAGTCTGGCTGACGAATGAAGTACAGAGTCTGGCTGACGAATGAAGTACAGAGTCTGGCTGACGAATGAAGTACAGAGTCTGGCTGACGAATGAAGTACAGAGTCTGGCTGACGAATGAAGTACAGAGTCTGGCTGACGAATGAAGTACAGAGTCTGGCTGACGAATGAAGTACAGAGTCTGGCTGACGAATGAAGTACAGAGTCTGGCTGACGAATGAAGTACAGAGTCTGGCTGACGAATGAAGTACAGAGTCTGGCTGACGAATGAAGTACAGAGTCTGGCTGACGAATGAAGTACAGAGTCTGGCTGACGAATGAAGTACAGAGTCTGGCTGACGAATGAAGTACAGAGTCTGGCTGACGAATGAAGTACAGAGTCTGGCTGACGAATGAAGTACAGAGTCTGGCTGACGAATGAAGTACAGAGTCTGGCTGACGAATGAAGTACAGAGTCTGGCTGACGAATGAAGTACAGAGTCTGGCTGACGAATGAAGTACAGAGTCTGGCTGACGAATGAAGTACAGAGTCTGGCTGACGAATGAAGTACAGAGTCTGGCTGACGAATGAAGTACAGAGTCTGGCTGACGAATGAAGTACAGAGTCTGGCTGACGAATGAAGTACAGAGTCTGGCTGACGAATGAAGTACAGAGTCTGGCTGACGAATGAAGTACAGAGTCTGGCTGACGAATGAAGTACAGAGTCTGGCTGACGAATGAAGTACAGAGTCTGGCTGACGAATGAAGTACAGAGTCTGGCTGACGAATGAAGTACAGAGTCTGGCTGACGATTGCCATGATTGGGGAAAGTCTGATTGTCAAGCGCAAGATTCAAAGAAATGAAGCATACCTCCCAACAAAAATGGCCAAAATACAAAGTTCAGTAAGAAGACACTTGATATAGTAGGTGAAATTCCTCAAGAGCCAGGTCCATCAAATGTAGACAAACTGTCTGAGCCAGAAGTAGTTGTCCAAACATTGAAAGATAAATATTAAAACTCAGATAAACATGACCAAATTATGATTCTAACTGTTTTTGCACCATTAATGAGTGTAAGAAAACTAATTCAAGAATTTAACTGTTTACAAAGAATGGCTGTTCAGGCTCAGCAGTTTGCAAAAGAAAAGGGAGTATTGTCATCACTGAATCCAAAGATGGGGAAGGAATTGCCACTGGAAGTAACTAACACTGTTAATGAGTTTTTTAGAAATGATGAAATAAGTAGACAAATGGCAGGCAAGAAAGTCTGTGTAACAATAAAAGAAAATGGTGAATGAAAAAAATATCAAAAGAGGTTAGTTTTATGTAATCTAAAAGAAGCATATCAACAATTTAAGTTTGTTTCCAGCTCTCTCTACAGGATTTTTGAAATTTGTGATGCTATGCCCCAAAGAATGTGTTTTGGTGGGAGCAAGTGGGACACACAGTGTGTGCATCTGCACAATTCATCAGAATGTTAAGTTAATGATGACAGGTTCTAGAATGGCAGAAATTACCACTGAGGAAGAAACTCCGTTGAGTAGTTACCACTGTGCTTTAGCCAAAATTATTTTTGACAAAAGTCAACCTTCTTGTTATTTAGGAGAATGTGATCAATGCCCTCGACCTGATTCGCTAAAGGAAACTCTTCTTACATGTTACGAAGAAAAAGGTATTGATGAAATCCAGTACAAACAGTGGACAACAACAGATCGATCTCAGCTGGACTGTTATTCAAAATTTAGAAGATTTCCTAGATACCTTTATTTCTTGACTAACTTGACTAAGGCATCATGATTTCATTGCCAAATGAGCCAAGTATTTAGAAAAAAGAAAAAATGAACTGGATGAAGGCAATTTTTTGGTGATTGGGGACTTTTCCGAAAACTATTCCTTTGTAGTCCAAGATTGTGCTCAAGGATTTCACTGCAATAATTGCCAAGCGACTCTTCATCCATGGGTTTATTATTACAAAGAGCAAGAAAAAGTAAATCACAGCTCTCTAACTATTCAGAGTGTAATACATAATGATGATACTTTGCAGTGCATCTATTCATAAAGTTTTAATAAATCATCTTAGTCAAATTTTCAGCTACTAAACAGAATTATCTATTTACCAACAGATGCGCAGGTCATGCAAAAAACTGCAAAAACTTTTTAAATTTATGCCGCCACATGAAGAATTTGGAGTTAAGGCTGAGTGGCATTTTTGCTACCAGCCATGGCAAGGGACCATCAGATGGTGTCGGAGGAACCATCAAAAGGAAGTCTTTGTAGGCCATATGAAAATCATATTCTGTCCCCAAAAGATTTTTTGATTTCTGTTCCTTAAAATTGACTCAAATGTCTTTTAGCTTTGCAACACAAGAACAGTACTCAAATGAGAGAGAATTTTTAGATCCAATTTTATCAAAAGCGAGAACCATACCAGGAACTCAAAAATTAGTCATTTATACTACTGACAAAATTTTTTTCAGAAATACAAATGTACAGCACCTCAGTTGAAAGTCGAAAGGATTTGCTTCCCCCCAGCAAGCCACTCAATTAATTGAAATGTCACAGGATATGTAACAGTGGAGTATGATAACCACTGGTGGATTGGGTGTGTGATAGAAACATATCCTGGTGAGGGTGAAGTGAAAGTAAACTTCCTTCACCCTTGTGGACCAAACAAGCCATTTACTTATCCTGAAAATCCTGATATACTTAGAGTAGATTTGTCCAACATCCTCACAATCATAAACCCAAAGACAGCTACTGGAAGAACATACACAATCACAAAAAAGGAAATCAATGAAGCCAATATGATCCTGAAAAAGCGTCATCTTAAAAAGTAATCAAGAAACTGGATACAAACTTATTGTCAAAAACATATAATCAAAAACTTACAACTGCATGGAAAATGTGAGTATTGCTATTTAAATTGCTTATTGACATGTATGCCTATATACTGTAACTAACTATATTTTAATAATTACACTTATGAATACAGTTTTAAGTATTAGTCTATCGTAAATTGTACAGCTTCCTAATATTAAATTATTATTAAATAGTGGAAATCCCTCTAACACTAGTCATTAGAGCCTGTGACTGTGAATAAATGGTCCTGGGTTAGAATCCTAGTAGCTTAGAGGTTAGAAGATTTATTTTCTCCACAAGCACATGCCTGATGCCTATGCTTGTTTCTGCCATACAGTAGAATATATAAGATCTCTAAACTAATACAGAATAATAAAAAAAAAAAAACCTGTTTTGGCACCCTGCATAGTATCTAGGCCTAGGTCCTTTGGAAGTTGGAATGAGGTACACACCTAGGCCTTGGGAGGTAACTAAGGGGTTTAACTACCTACCTTGCTAATTAATTTTTTAAACAACTGCTTATGATAATTTGACTTAAATTTTTAATAGGTATAAAATTTATATTTTTCAGGTTCAGCATGGCAATATGAAGTGTTAATTCATCAGAAATACCTGTACAAGTTAGTCATTGTTCACTGTTCAAACTTCAAACACCTAAATTCCAAGTTATTTTTAACTGCAAAAATTATATAGGATTTGTGATAAAAATTATTGATACTTTTAGACAGGGGTGCAGTGCTGCCGGAGCTCACCGGAGCGCCGCTCCGGCACCTCTGCAAGAGGAAGTTTGGAGGAATTACCATAACAAGCAACAAAAAAATTGTCTCCATTAATTATCAACAGTTTAGTGAGTGAGTGCAAACACGAAATACTTAGTCATCGTGTGGCATATATAGAAACAGGATAGGAAATGGCAGGCTTTTGTCAGGCCCACCAGAGCTCCGGCACCTATAAAATTGGCACTGCACCCCTGCTTTTAGAGAACCAAATAATTTGTTTGTAAAAATCTTGATGCTTACCTATAGGTATATATCAAATCATGTATGTAGCTATATTATAATATGTATATATATATATATATATGAACTATTTGTGAAGTTATCTTAAATAAAATGCTCAAAATTTTCAACATGCACAATTTCAAATGCTTGTGGAAAGCAAACCCATGGAGATCCCACTCCAATTTTTTGCTTGAATATGCTTCATCTAAAGGTCTTTACTTATGCCAATTTTCATGACCTTGAATTTTGAACTCTGACCTGAGGTCAAGGTCAAAGGTGAAATATAAATGCAACTTTTTTTTAACAGAGTGTACGCACTCTGTGCATAAAATTAGTTATTCTGCTGTCTTTTCTGAGCATTTTGACACCAAAATCATTAAGATCCATCTATTAGTTCCTGAATTATGACCTTTCAAAATCACAAGGTTATGCTGCTGACCCCAAATTTGGGGCGGTCATTACTCCCAAACTATTTGACCCAAGTGGCTAAAATTTGGTCATGCTTCATTACTCATCATACCCAACTACCACACCAAACATCATTAAAATCGGTGAGATGAGTGGCAGAAATTGCCAAAAAGTGTGTACACTTGACATGGGCAAAGAATTTTGTTTTTATTTTTAGGTGTAATATACTGAAACATGTATCATGTGGATCTTTTGAAATGAATGGTCAGACAATACCTATCAAAGAGACGTGTAAATACTTAGGTCATGTAATTACTCACGAGCTGCAAGATGAATTTGATATTGAGAGGCAATGTAAAAAGCTGTATGTACAGGGTAACATGCTAGTAAGGAAATTTGGTGTGTGTTTAGAATCCGTTAAAATTTATCTTTTTAGAACTTGCTGTACTTTATTGTATACATCCCATCTGTGGTGGAATTATACAAAAACTGCTATGAATCAACTTTGTTGCTTATAATAATATTTTTTGTATGCTATGTAGGGAAACAAAATGGTGCAGTGCCAGTTTCATGTTCACTATGCATAACCTACCTACCAGCCAAATGCTAATCCGGAAGAACATATATAATTTCATTACTAGGGTCCAAAACAGCTCTGTGTTATTGTGCAATGTCCTGTCTTCAGATACTGTGTACCTCTCACCTCTATGGCAGTCTTGGTTCAGACAACTGCTGGTTTACATTACATTATTTTTGTAATGTAGCAAAGATTATATATGCATATTGTATGTTGGGTTAAATGGTTATGCTGGCCTTATTTTTGTATTATGTTCAGTGTCTAATACGTAAGATTGTACTTGTGTTAGGTTAAATGGCTATGGATTGTGAATGATCCACAACAAAGATGTTTTGTTTGTTGTATAATTAATTAATAATTTAAAATATAGTTTCCACAAAATCATATCCGAACTCAGCAGTTTTATTAAACTTTTGTTTTCATAATTTCTCTGGTTTCTTCATTGTTACAATTATTTTCTCCTATGTATACAAATGATCTTTTTCAGTTAATGATGATGTCTTGTGTAATAACAATATACATAAAATTGCCAGATAATTAATCAAACAGTATGCCAGTATGCTACGTTAAGTGGCTATGATGGCCCTATTTTTCACTTCAATGTATAATATGTAAGATTGTACTTGTATGTTAGGTTAAGTGGCTATGGATTGTGAATGATCTGCAATAAAGATGTTTTGTTTTGTTTGTATATATGAGTCTCAGTACCGTTCTACTTCTTTATTCCTTTACATTTTCTTTCATTAAACTTACCTTCTCTATTTTTCTAGTTATCACCAAATACCAATATAGATAGTTTAAAACTTTGTGCTTCAACAGGTTTAGTTGTTTTGTATCCCATAATGAAGAGATGGACCTACTGGCCACAGTTAATGCTTGGCTTTACCTTCAATTGGGGGACCATGCTTGGATGGGCGTCAGTTCATGGAGCCTGCGATTGGTCAGTTTGCTTGCCTTTGTACATGGCAGGGATTTCCTGGACGCTTATTTATGACACTATTTACGCCCACCAGGTACGTTTTAAGTATGGTGCTTTGTATTAAAATCAGGTCAGCATTTCTTCCCTTTCATTTCTTTTATACTCGTAGTTTACTTAATAGCTTACAGATAAATTTTCACGAGAGACCTAAAATTTGGACAAATACAGGTGTTAAACCCGTCGCAACCTTTGGCAGCCCTCATTAGTTGTGTCCCTGACCAAATAAATTTGGAGGAAGCCATACCAGATTGTATTTTTCCATTCGTCCATCCGTGTCACCATAACTTTTGAACTGCACACTGCACAGCATAAATTAATGAAATTTCATACACATACGGATGATCATAAAACAATGTGTCATGAGCAGGACTCGGGTCGTTGCATCAAAGGTCAAGGTTACAAATAGAGGTGCACCCCATAACTTTTGAACCACTCAACATAAATTGATGCCCCCCACCCCTACATACACATAGAGGTCGTTCCGTCAAGGGTCAAATGGAAGTCCACCCCACAACTTTTGAACCAAACCATTCAACATAAATGGAAGCTTCATACAAATGTGTATCATAAGATAAGTCGCGAGCAAGAATCAGGTTCTTGTACCAAAGGTCAAGGTCACAAAGATAAGCAGAGGATATTGATATATCATTCTGACATAGTTCTTGTTTTAAATATTGGGTCTTGCCTGATCACATTAGGGTACATGAAACTACGACAGTGGTTTTCCTGGTCATAACCCTTATGTGTGATCGTGGTAGAAAACTGCCCATGTTGATCTCCAAATAGGTTAACCCCACCCACCCACCCACCCCGTCTTAACAACTCTGACTTTAAGTGGATCATAGCTTGCAACCTTTCTATCATAATCCGTCCCTTTGCGTGGCACTTGCTGATCGAATGATCCGGGAAGAAATTTTCGTAGGAATCATCGCGTTAAATACCAAGAAGATAGGGTGCATGTATTTAGTTCTCTGCTTTCCACGATGGCATGGAGGCATGGTTCCCGAGAAGTTTGATTTCCCTCTTTTATGGAGGTGGCTTTTTCTAATTCACTTTTATAGCTATAACCAAGTTTTTAGTTCATTATCCGCCGTTTCATTTTCATTATTCATACGTCATATTCCCTTTTTCTCCCGTTCATTTGTTTTTGTTTGAAGCAATTTTATTCCATAATAAAATACGTTTGCACGAATAATGAATTGTTTCTTAACAGTATACTGTAGTTGTGGTGTCCAGAAAATTCGGTCTTGGAAATTTCGGTTAGGTCGGGTTAGATTAGGTCAAAGAAATTGCCCCTAACTAATAATGCCATTGAAACATTTCATTCCGCATTGAAATCATAATTTACAAGCAGACTAAAATTTCACATTTGCAACGAGGAGACAAGCCAAGTAAAAAGAAAAAATATGAAATACTCGCGCAAAAGTATGTTGAAAGTGATAAAATTGCCTTCTTAAAATCTGTTGCTCATAGCTTAATTTCATTTTAACTTTTCTTTTCGAGTCTCAAGACCGAATTTTCTGAGAGCGAATCTTTTTTTAGTTTTAAGTTTTAAACAACAAAACAATTCCTTTAATAAATCTTTTCAAATTCTCGTTTGTTTTCATTATACCTGGCAAATATGATTTAAATATTTTTTGCTATCTGAGCTCATAGATTTACTTCAATTTTCCGACACCGAATATTCCTAGCACCTGTAGTTGTATACAACCGAAAGGAAAAGGAAACGCGATTCCAAGCACTCTGTGTATTTCTCACCTCATCAGGAAATTTATTTCATTCACTTCCACTGTCTAGCCATCGGCTCACAAGGGTCCGATAGCGAAGCTGGTGCAACAGTTTCTGTGCTAATCAGGATCATGAACTATATTTTCGGTCACTCTGTCATCTAGTCTATTATAGCTAAGTTGTACTAGCTATAATACTACACCAATTTGAAGTGTAGTATTGAATTTCATAACAGACTTTACTTTTATTCCACTCGTTATTTTTTATGCATTGAATTAAATTATTATGAGACATTTCTTTACGTTTTTGATGACGCTTCTTAAATTAACTTTTTCTCTAGACAATATTATGAAAGCCTGTTTTCATTATAATTTGTGTCGCAATTATGAACCAAACCAACATTTTATAATACTCAGGACAAATACGATGACGTTATCATTGGCATCAAGTCAACGGCTTTGAAATTTGGAGAATCGACGAATAAATGGCTCACGGGGTTCTCCACTGTGATGATTACCAATCTCTTGATCACAGGTTTCGCTGCAAACCAGACTTGGCCTTTCTTTCTCGCTGTTTCCGCAGTGGGATTCCATATTGGCAACCAGGTAAAACAAATTTTTTTAAATAATCTGTTGGTTCATACTTGTTAATACTTTACCGTTATTTATAGTCTTCACTCTTTTTCAGATTTATTCTCTAAAAATTGATAACCCCGAAGATTGCGCTCGGAAGTTCCGCTCAAATCGACACGTTGGCTTACTTCTGTTCTTAGGCATCGTTGGTGGTAATTTACTGAAAAAGGGTCCTCACAGAGAAGATGGAGAAAAGATAGAATCGAATGAAATTTCACAAGTTAAAGAAAAGTTATAGCAGGCCTTTTAATTAAACGTAGTTCATATCAGTTTAGGCGACATGAGGTTTGTGTTACTGCCAGTGTTTGTCAGATGATGTTAGGATTTGTCGTTGGTTGAAGAGTCCATTTTATGGTTCACGCATCGCTTTAGCTAAAAAGATTTCATCCTTTTAGAATGTTAAAATTTAATTTCTTCTGAATGGCTATTTGCTTTCACTCTATTTCACTCTCGCTAGATTTATTTCGTTCGTTTTTCTTCTTCTTTAACAGAAGTTCCTGTACATAAAGAATTGAGTGATTTATTGAACTGACTTTGATATTTAGTGAAAGTATTTAACCGTTATTTGTTACTTTATATATACGGTACTTAATTCGTTAATAGTTAAATTATTATTGGTCTTTAGATATATCAGAAAGATTCCTAAATCTCTCAATGCTCTGTTGGTTGGTTGGAAATTGCAATCAGGCTGCAAAGGCCAGGGTTCGACTCCCCGCCGCCGCGGTTGAATTTCAGCTGGCCACCTACCTGTGATTGTCCGGTTTCGGCGACTCTCGGAGTTCATCGCTACCCCTTCCATGTGGAGAAATATGGGTCCGGATGTGATCTGTTACCAGAAAGATTCCTACAGCGAGTATTAATCTTTTTATATTAAAGCCGTTTCTTTTCTGTGAAAAGTGTCATCTGTAATGTCATACTTAATTTCAGTATGATTTTTCTGTTTACCATTAACAAACAAAAAAACAACTTTACTCAGAAAAAGAATACAACTTGTATAAAGTTCTACAATATTTTTCCCTACAATTTAAGTATCAGATATATATCTAATATATCGGCATCATAAATTAGACACCAATTCGTGACTAAAAGCAAAATTGTAGGTAATTGCAGAGCATAGGATGGTCTAAAGGTCACGATCGGGTGAAATATATATATTATTTCACTATTTTTACATTTTTTAAGAAATGCAGACCCCACACGTCAACATCATGTTTGCCGAGTTTTTAACTTACTGTTTCTTACGTTAGATCAAAGCCGATGCGATCATGACTTTTGAACCAGCCAGTAGTTGACTGTTATTTAACTTGTTTCTTTCCATAATCAGATGTCTGGAGGTGAAATAATGTAGTAGGGTGAGCTTTTGTCCTCGTTCATTTTAATGACTAAAACTTTCGACCAACATTTCAATTTTAAAAAATTTATTGATTTTTATATTTATTGGGTGTTTAGGGCTGCTTTGGTATCGGATATTGGGTCAGTAATTGGTTACCACTTAAGAACATCTTAGTTGATGGGTATTTTTAACTTATCCCTCCAGATGTCTCTTCTCTTTGTTGTTATTATTTTTCTCTCAATTTACTAAATTTTTCTCCAAACTATTTATATCTGTGTAATATTCCAACCTTTTAGCTTGTGTAAGTAATCACAAAAAATAAGAAAGAAAGACACAGCCAGTAATTAGGTTTTAATTACAAAAGGAAAATTATTGAACTTTTAACTTGAATTAAAATAAAAAGGCATGTTTGGTATTGCCAATTCCCTCCCACCAGAATCATTTTATTTGTCGGGTAATGCTAGTTTCATTTTGAAATAAAAAAAATTTTTAATCCGCTCGTAATTTTCATTAAGTATTATTAGAGTACAGATAGGCCTACTAACTAAATTAACAAGTTTTTTCCTTTTGAGACCAGAATCATGTTCCTTTAAGGTTTTACTTATTGAAATTCTTGAGTTGAGCTTTATGTAAATACTTGGATAATGTATGAGTTATAGTTAGGAACGAAAGAACTCCCAACTAAGATACTTGTATCTAGTCATTTCATAATGAAGTTGCGGTAGTATGCTGTATTTTCAGACGGTGGATTCATTCTCTGTTTAAACAAATTGTATATATGTTGTATGTTGATATATATATAAATCTTATTTTAGTTTGTTTTATTTCTTTATCCGCTGGAATTTAAAGTTCTCCTCCATTAGTTTCCTGCGCAACAGTTTGAGAGTAATCCAACAGGCGAGGGTCTAGGGGTCCGAGGGGGCCATGGCTCCCCCCACTCCTGGATCCACTAAGTGTCTATGAGCTCAAGAGAAAAAAAAAACGTCAACACGGTATCGTGCGTTAGACAAAAATAAATTTGACCAAAATCACAAATGAGACCGTAATCGTCTAAACTAAATTTTAAAATTTTACAACCCTACGAGTATTTACTAAAATAAAATCTAAATTTTTTCTTAAATTTAACTAAAAAAAACTCGTCAAATTATTTAAAGCCAATTATTTAATTGCAAATTTGAATGATTTAAGTTATTTTGACAATATAATATATTATTGTTAATTGAACCTATATTTTTTTTTTTTTAAACATTGGTTGGAAACAATTCATTTGATCTTGTGCTAAAAATCGAGAGTTTTTCCTTACAAATTTGTATGCTCCTCCCACAATCCTTTAATTTTTAATTTTATTTCTCCGCTTATTGTATATATATATATTTTTCTGTAACCTATATATAGGCTGTAACTTTATGTACTTCAGTGTTCCTGAGGATGTCATTAGACGAAAGCGCTTGAGCACCATTCTGTGTTTCCTTTCCTTCGTGGTTTTATTCATCATGTATATATATATAATATACATACATACATACATACCTTGGTTTTGCTTCCGACCGAATTGTTCATTCTGACGAAGCTCAAGCTTGTCACTTGCCCCACCAGCAGCCCAGCGTCTTAACCACTAGGATACCTAGTTATCTACAAACTAATTTTTTTTTTTTTTGTGTGGAAAAATGAACAGCTGGGCTTTGCTGCGCGCCGTCTGCCGTCACCTAGTCCTGATCCCGGGCCGATGGATTCGTAGTCAACGACGCTAACCACTATACAGGGTAAGTCACGACGAAATGTCGTAACTTCGGGAACTTATAACTGAGGTCATTCCCAGTCAAAAAAATTCGTATGAACATAGGTCTGATTCTTAACGGTTATGGGACTGGATGTTTGAATTTCAAGCATGCGCATGCATGACTGAACTGAATTGATAGTTAGCGAACCGAACTAGGCAGTACAGTGTTGTGTTGACAGCGTGCAGTTGATGTTTTGTGCGTTCAGTGTGCTTTTTACGTTTTCAAATGCCGAATATGCTGATATGGTGTATGTTTACAGATTTTGCGATGGAAATATTACTGCTGCTGTCGCTGAATACCAGCAACGTTTTCCGGAGATTACGAGAGAGCGGTTCATTTCCTAGCGTTACTGTTTTATCTGAGCGTCCGATACAGCAAGATGTGGCTGAACAAAAAACATTATTCAGATGGTACAGCGGAGTCCTTATGTTAGTACGCGAAGGATTTCCACACGTCTTAGAGTTCCTCAAACGAGTGTGCGTAGAACGTTACAAGAAGAAAGCATGTATCCATATCATGGACAGCGCGTTCTGCACCTCCAACCTGGGGATCGTGCCCAACGGCTGGAATTTTGTAATTGGCTCAATGCCGATCGACAATTGCATCGATACGTCTTGTTCTGTGATGAGGCTCAATTTAGCCACGACGGTGTCACCAACACTCGCAATTCATGTGTGTGGTCAGAAATGAATCCTCATGCCATTGTGGAAAGTAATTTTCAACATCGGTTCAGTGGTGTGGTATTCTCTACGGTCAGCTGATTGGTCCATTTATCTTCGAAGGTGGTCTTGCAGACGACATTTATCTACGATTTCTACAACACGAACTGCCGCCACTGTTAGAAGATCTACCTTTGGCAACACGATTGCGTGCGTACTCCAACAAGACGGAGCTCCTCCCCCATTTTAGACGTGCAGTGAGAACGCATCTCGATGATCGCTTCCCTGGTCGATGGATCGGTCGTGATGGTGCACGAAATTGGCCACCCAAGTCTCCAGACCTAACTACTATAAATTTTTATCTGTGGGGTCGCATGAAAGAGCTGGTGTACCAGAGAAAAGTGGAAACACGAGCTGCATTGCTCCGTCGCATTTTGGATGCTGCAGCCCTCATAAAGGACAATCGTAATGAACTAATGCGAGCTACACGCGCGATTCACAGACGAGCCGCGATGTGTATTGAGGCCGAGGGTAGTCATTTTGAACAGTTATTGTAAAGTCATGAATAAAAACTTCAGCAGCTATTTGTTCGCTTGTTCTTATTTTTAAACATTCCAACATCCATAGCTCCATATAGAGTTTTTGACTGGGAATGACGTCAGCTATAAACTCCGAAGTTATGACATTTCGTCGTGACTCATCATATATATATATATATATACAGGGCGTCCCAAAAAAATGTATACACACTTTAACAGCTGATAGCTCAATTGATGTTTCTTTCTTTCCAAGTTAAACCCATTAGAATTAATAATGGCAGTCAGACTAAGCTTTGAACAAAGGAAATTCATTCTAAAATGCTACTGGAAGTGTGAAAACGCAGTTGAAGTGCAAAGACAGTTTAGGAGGGAGTTTCAAACAGATCCACCAACGCGACTTACCATCACTCGAATTAGAGATAAGTTTGAAGCCGATGGAACTGTTCAGAATGTCCACAAGAAGCGTTCCGGAAGACCACGGACATCGACAAGCCCCACAAAGCAAGAAAGAGTACTGGAAACGTATCACCAAAGTCCAAGAAAATCTGTGCGGCAAGCGAGTCGTGAGGTAGGAATTTCAGAATCGTCTGTCCAACGCATTTTGAAGCGCTGTCAATGGAAAAGTTACATTCCAAGATTAGTCCATGCTATTAATGAAGATGATCCGGACCGAAGAGTGGAGTATTGCGAGTGGTACTTGGCACGATGTGGATGTGGATTGGACGAAGGGGTTTCGTAGAATACCCTCCGCGTTCACACAGACCTCACACCACGACTTTTTTTTATGGGGATACTTAAAAGACAAAGTCTACGCTATAAAACCTGCAAACAGTCGCTGAATTGAGAGCAGCCATGAACGAGAATGCACACAAATACCAAACGAATGTTTCGTGATGTTTGCGATTCCATTGCTTCGCGTTATCAGCAGTGCCTGGACCAGAACGGACGTCAGTTTGAAAACAGGCGTTGACAAAACAATTAAATAATGTCTGTAGATTCTATTACATTTTGAAAATGAAATGTATTTTAATAAACACTGCCTTTATAAGTATTTAAAGTGTGTATACATTTTTTTGGGACGCCCTGTATATATGAGGGGTCGCGCGTCTTAAGGTACCTAAGTGCCACTACAGGCGAAAACGTGTTTTTGATGAGTATCACTATTTTCACCCTCTATCGCGTGGTTTGGGTTATAATGACCTTACGACACGAAGTATGGTTGAAAACCTTATGAAGCGAACTACTTTTTTCACCTCTATCGCCAGCCAAAAGTTCACCCAAAGTTCGGCATAATAAAAAAATAAAAAAAAATATATATATATATATATTATTATATATATATGAAAATCTATTCCAAAAGCTCATGAACATCTTCATTAGCATACAGGTTGTCCATAAATGTTTACCCTGAAAACAGCATGCTCTCATGTTTTAATGACGAATCTTACAGCCGTTTTCTTTTTACAGGTGATCTCGTACACGCATAGAGTTTCTGTGCTGGTGTGTTTCGTCTACCGCAATCGCCGCTAGGAGCGCTGTAGTAGCTGTTCAGTTAAGATGGCGTCTGTGACAGAGAAGGCACAATGTGTGTGGCTTGCAGAAACAAAATCTCCTGTCAGTGTTCAGCGAAGGTTCAGAACAAAGTATGGAAAGAATCCACCTAATGTGAAGTTAATTAAGTCGTGGATGAAAAAATTCTTGGAAACGTGGAAAAGGGAAAGAGCAGTGGTAGACCATCAGTTTCCGATGGGGACGGTGGAAAACATTCAAACTGTCATCTTCCAACAAGATGGGGCACCCCTCATTGGGCGCATGTTGTTCGTGAAACTCTCCACGCAACATTTCCAAATCGATGGATTGGCAGGGACGGGCCAATCCCATGGCCCCCAAGATCACCAGACATTACCCCGCTGGGTTTCTTTCTCTGGGGTCATGTTAAAGATTTGGTTTATGCAACAGTTGTTCCAGATATCAGAACATTGCGAGAACGCATTACGGATGCAATTGCAACAGTTAACCCACAAATGTTGGAAAATGTGTGGCGTGAGTGTGAATACCGTTTAGACATTTTACGTACCACTAGAGGTGCACATGTGGAAGCTTATAAGTTCATTAACTATGTATCAAAACTTTTTATGTTTATCTACTCATGATTAAAACTGTGTTTGAATACGAGTATTTATTTAAAAGTTATAGCATTCTTTAATCAGGGTAATCATTTGTGGACACCCTACAGAGATACTATTGCATGAATATTGCTGAACTTTGGAGGCGATTTCTGGCGAATTTTAATTTTGGCGCTTAGGTACCTTAAGACGCGGGACCCCTCATATATACAGTTATATATATATATATATATATATATTATATATATATATATATATATATATATATATATATATATATATATACAGGGTGGGCCGTAGTTTCCATACATAGGAAAAATAAACATTTTTTTATGGACAACCATTTTTATTTATATAATATGCTCTACATGGTTGCCATTGTTTTGAAAACACATTTCAATACGTGTTCCCCACTGTTGATGAACACGCATTAGCACAGTTGACGTTATGCTTGTAATGGCGTTGGTGATACGTTCCTTTAGATGATTTATGTCTCGTATCTTTTCCTGATACACCATGGCCTTCAAGTGCCCCCAAAGATAGAAATCAAGGGGGGTGAGATCTGGGGATCTAGGAGGCCACTCCACAGGACCACGCCGACCAATCCAAGCATCCGGAAACTGCTGATCCAAATACCGACGCACGTGAGGCCATAATGAGGTGGAGCTCCATCTTGCTGGAAGTAAACTGGGAAGTTATCTTCCTCGTTTAGCAGGGATGGGAAAATCTCTTCTTGCAACATGTTAAGATACCTTTCGGCATTAAGATTTCCACTGACAAAAATTGGTCCAATAATTCTGTCACCCCATATCCCGGCCCACACCATCACTTTACCGGCACCTTGCATCTTCGTCGGACTCAGCCAGTTAGGGTTAGCATTACTCCAATAACGTATGTTTTGCCGATTAACCTCTCCATTGACGTAAAAATTGCTTCATCAGTAAACAAGATCTTACGTCAAACGCATATTCTTAGGGTATCTGAAACATAAAAACAAACGTTTAATTTTTCCTATGTATGGAAACTTACGGCCCACCCTGTATATATATATATATATATATATGTATATATGCCTGGGGATAGGGGATTTAATGAATTCTTCCCACGTGGTCCCAGTGTGTCGTAAAAGGCAACTAAAAACAAGAGGCGGGGGGGGGGGGGGGGGCTGGAAACCCGACCACCTGTATGTAGTTTTGTACAAACAGGAACGGTCAGAGAAGGTGCATAGCAGTGGGGTTTTCCTGCGACGGCTCAGCTTGGGTGTCTGAATGTTCGTGGATGTGGTCAGGATGATAAGAAAGGAGAGATTGGTGCTGTTTTGTGAGAGAGGCCTGGTGGTTCTTACCTTGAGCGAAACAAAGCTGAAAGGTGAGGGTGTGGAGTGGTTTGGGAATGTTCGCGGGTAAAGTCTGAGGTTCGGGAGAAGGTAAGGTCAAGGGAGGGGGTTGTGCTTCTGATACGTGATGGGTTATAGGAATGTGTGAAAGAGTGTAAGGGAGCGAGTTCAAGGCTGATGTGAGTTAGAATGAAAGCGAGCCAAGAGAGATAGGTGATTGTTAGTGCGTATGAACCTGGGAGTGAGAAGAGTGAAGAGATACAGAATGCATTCTGGGACGAACTGGGTGAGTGTTTGGGTAGTTTTGATGTGAGAGACCGAGTTGTCGTGCTAGGGTACGTGAATGCGAGAGTGGGAGATGTGCCAATTCAGGGTATAGTTGGGGCGCATGCGGTGCCTGGTGTGAATGGAAATGGGGAAATGTTAGTTGAGTTGTATGCTGAAAGAGAATTGATGATTGGGAATACATGGTTTTGTAAAAGAGATGCACATGAATACACGTGGGTGAGTCATGTCCGAGGTGATAGGGCACTAATGGATTATGTGTTGTAGACGAGATCTGCTAGGGGGAGGTTGTTAGATGTGAATGTGTTGAGAGGAGTGGCAGGTGGAATATCTGACCACTTTTTGGTGGAAGCGAAAGTGAAGGTTTGTGGTGGGCGTGGAGTAAGAGGGGATAGTGTGCCTGTGAGAGAGGTAGTGAAAGTGAGTGAACTGAGGAAAAGGGATTGTGAATGAATGTATCAGGAGACAGTGAAACAAGAGGAGTGGAAGATATTTAGTGAAGTGGTGCTGAAGTGTGTGGTGTACGGAAGATTGGGGTTGGACATAAACGACGTGGTAGTGAATGGTAGAATGTGGAGACTGAAATGTTGGTGAAGCAAAAGAGGGAAGTATATGCTCGGTACTTGCAGAGCAGAAGTGTGAGTGATTGGGAAGAGTATAAGAGGAAGAGGCAAGAAGTAAAGAGAAAATGCGAGAGCAAATGAGAGTGTCGGAAATTTTCAGGGAGAACAAGATATTTTGGAGAGAAGTGAATAGCGTGAGGAAACTGGTAGGGCAGATGAGCATGACTGTGAAAAGACTCGTTGGGGAAGTGATGACAGATAGAAAAGGAGTGAAGACAAGGTGGAGTGAGTATTTTGAGGGCCTATTGAACGTGTTGGAAGATAAGGAAGTAGATGTAGTATGTTTGGGCAGAGAGGGGTTCAGAGTATGAGAGTTGTGGCGAATGGGTTGGTCCGTAGGGAGGAGGTGGTGGAGGCCAAGGCAAGGTGAAAGGTGGAAAAGCGGTAGGAGTGGATGGGATCGCTGTAGAGCTCCTGAAAAAAGGCGGTGAATGTAGTGTTGATTAATTAGTGCGTCTGTTTAATGTGTGTATGGACAGAGGCGAACTGCCTTAGGACTGGCGGAGTGTATGTATCGTTCCCCTGTATCAAGGCAGGGGGGACAATAATGTATGCTCGAATTATAGGTGAATTAGTCCGTTGAGTGTGCCAGGTAAGGTGTATGGGAGAGTGGTGATTGAAAGGGTGGTGGCATACACAGAGCAGCAGATTGGGGAGGAGCAAGGGGTTTTTAGGAGAGGTAGAGGGTGTGTGGACCAGATGTTTGGGTTGAAGATGCTGTGTGAGAAGTACTTGGAGAAAAAAGGGATTTGTATGTGACGTTCATGGATCTTGAAAAAGCGTATGATAGGACTGACAGAAAGGCATTGTGGCAAGTGCTGCAGCTGTGTGCGTGTGGGAATAGGGGAGGGTGAGTGGTTTACGGTAGGGTTGTGTAATGTCTCTATGGTTGTTTAATGTGTTTATAGACGGGGTGGTGAAAGAGGTGAATTTAAGGGTCATGGGGAGGGAAGTGGAGGTGAAGCATGTTGTGGGGGAGAGGTGTTTGGGGAGTGAATCAGTTGTTTGCGGATGATACGTCTCTGGTGGCGGACTCGAGAGAAAAGCTACAGAAACTGGTAACTGAGTTCGGGAGGGTGTGTGAAAGAAGGAATCTGAGAGTAAATGTGAATAAGAGTAAGGTTATGTGTAAGTTTGGTAAATTTATAGTATTGCACCCGTCTCCCTTTGGAGGTGAAATTTATGTTTTTCCTATGGTTTTTGATGTGTTTTGAACGAATCTGACCTTCAAAACCGTCGGAAATGACTCGTTTTTAGATACCCCCCCCCCCCCCCCCTCAGCCGGCAATGTGGGGAAAATTACAGAAAACGAGTCATTTCCGACGGTTTTGAAGGTCAGATTCGTTCAAAACATCAAAAACCATAGGAAAAACAAATTTCACCTTCAAAATTGACCTAACCTAATCTATCCTAACCTAAAAGAAAAACAGGAATTATCTTTAAAATCTAAGACAGAATAATCACAGTACCGTCTTTTCTTCGTTTTAAGCACAACGTAACTTTTTCTACAACGCCACAGTTTCTGGTCTTGACGATATGTGCACTCCATTTCACAATGTGGACACTTCACTACTGTCGGTAGAACACTGTGAGCACGCAGAAACTCAACACTTTTTTCTAAATTTTCGTAGAAAATACAGCGGTAATAATCAAACAAGCACGTGTCACACGAAGCCACTCCGGTAGCAAAGTAATTCAAATTCGAAATGGATGGAGCGCAGTGATTGGGCAGACATGTAACGAACACAAACGAACGTACGAAAACAAACGAACGTACGAACACTAGATACACACCAAAAAAAGTTTATATCTCGAAAACGAAGCATTTGCGACGGAAACGCTATAGAAGGAAAGTGTCTTAGAATTAAAAAATCTACTTAATGAACATATAATAATTGCTGGACGTTAGACGGGTGTAATACTATAATACCATAAGTTTGTATGGTGAGGAAATGGAAGAAGTGGCATGTTTCAGGTACTTACGGGTGGATATGGCGAGGAAAGGGACTATCCCAGCAAACACGCTACGTAAATATAACGTATCCTGGTTGAATCTTGGTTATGTGAGAAATTGACGTTGTACTGATGTAGTCAACGTAAAACTTAAACGTTATATTGCAACGTTGCATAAGGACGTTGTATACACGTGAAGTACAAGTAAACTTCTGACGTAATTTTTTTTTACATAGTATAGACGTTGTCTGCACGTAAGGTTTTACACCCATAGCATATAATTTCGTATTACATTATTCTTTGTTACAAAATTGTAACGGAGTTACATACGGCATACTACTATTTCAAATAGGGTGCCTTTGTTAGACCAAATTCTATCCTTGAGACGCTGAGACAACGTTGTATCTACGTAAAGTTTACGTAATATCACAACATTGTGAAGACGTAACCGAGACCACACAAATTTACATTGTATCTACGTCACAGTGCTAAAATGCAACTTTGTGACAACGTTGTATCTACGTAAAATTGTTAGCTGGAATGGAGGCGGAGGTGAGTCACAGGGTGGAAGAAGGGGCAAAGGTACTGAGTGCCCTAAGAAGTGTTTGGAAGGAGAGATCAGTGTCTGGGTGCGATGATGCGTATGCATGAAGGTATAGTAGTGCCAACAGTGTTGTATGGATGTGAGGCTTGGGTGACGACTGACGAATGTGAACGAAAGGAAAAGGGGGGTTGTACTAAAAATGAAATGCTTGAGGTCGAAGACAATCTGTAGGGTGAGGCGAATTGTGAGAAACACGGTTATCCGTGAGAGTCAAAGAGTCTTGTGGAGGGAGCAGATGAGGGGGTGTTAAAATGGTTTTGGCATATGGAGAGGATGGTAAAGAGGATTTACGTGTCGAAGGGGGAGGGGTAGACCGAGGAGGCGATGGAGGGATGAGATGAAGGAAACTTTGGGTCAGCGGGACCTGGACGTCTGGGAGGGTGAAAGACGCGCGCTGGATAGAAAAAATGGAGCGACGTGGTATATGGGGGGCGACGGGCTGGCAATGTGCCGCCCTAGGGTGTATGAAGCGGTCTGGGTAAACTGTGGAGTAGTCTGCGGGGCGGGCTGGACTGTGGCTAATATTGCCCTGAGGCAGGTTCATTATTGTTATGTTAGCTGATGAAGTGAATGTGAGCAATTGAGGCGCTTCCTGCCTGTTCCTGGCGCGACCTCACTGCGGTGGGAGAGGCGTTTAGGTGTGTATATATATATATATATATATATATATATATATATATATACACTGCAAATCATGTTTGCCCCCCACCCCCCCCACCCCCCACCCCCACCACTAAGAAATTTCTGCACACGCCCCTGTCCAAATGCTCCCAAACAATTTTTCATTCACGAAACAACGTTATTACTGCGGTTTTGGTTTATACTACTGCTAAACTCCATCTAGCACAAGGTGTGAAAAATGCTCTGTATGAATTGGTCCACAATTAACCCACCCCTTATTTCTCCAGTCTAACTATAGAGTAGATCAAGTCTAGCCTAGAGGGGTCAGCCTAGAGATTCCGGAAATGGTCCAGAGCGGGCAGATAAATTGAGGTCCACAGTAGGATTCCTCACCAAACTAGTGCGAAAAATGCTCTGTATGAATTGGTCCACAATTAACCCACCCCTTATATCTCCAGTCTAACTATAGAGTAGATCAAGTCTAGCCTAGAGGGGTCAGCCTAGAGATTCCGGAAATGGTCCAGAGCGGGCAGATAAATTGAGGTCCACAGTAGGATTCCTCACCAATTTAGGTTAGGGCAATCTACCTTCACCTTTGTTAAGCTATGAGTTGATGCTGGGTCTTAGGCCACAATGTAGGCCTAACTTGTCTGACCCAGCTTAATTTAATGTGATTAAATTGATGGGTTAAAAACTCAATTAGTCACTTACTCTTAGTTATTGGAGTGTCTCCCTTCTCCGGTTGTGTAATTGTCGAGAGCGCACTTGCTGGTGCGTCCTCTCGCCCCGTTGTTCGTTTTCGTTCTCCTTTGTTCTCCTCTTCGCGGGGCTTTTTCCACCAGCGTTGTCTTGGTTTTTCCTCGGTTGGTTGAGCGGTAATGTATCTCCATTACCGAGCACGCTCTTCTCACACAGTATATAAATACTAGTGTGGAGAATAACTCTGGTGAGCAACCAATTGGTTTCATCCACCCAGTTATTGACATAAAAGGAATTTAATAATTGTTAGATTAACTACCTACCTACTCAGTGAACCATTTTCGTTACCTCCCAACTACCCACTCATCAGTTTTCCATATACTGGGGGCCCCGGGAGATAAAAATTTTGGTGTCATTGTCACCAATTTTTATGTCTGAGTGTAGACTAGCTAACTATTTAACTGTAAATGCCTGTTAATCCATAGGATGAAACTGTCTATGGTCTTTACCATAAGAAAAGAAAAAATATAAGTTAGAAGATAAAATTACAATTCCCCAGCATCTATTTTTTGTTGTAAAAATAGTCGCGCCTTTAATGCTGTTTGTCGCTGAGGTCTTGTGTCTGTCAATGTTGTAGTAGGATGCGTTACCACTCCTACTGTCAAAGGAATAGTTACTGGAAGTTCAGTGTCTCCAGTTGTTACTGTCAGTGGAGAAGGTTCTCCAAAGTCCATTGTTTTGGGTCCAGACTCTAAAGGGTACAAAAGAGAAATGTCTCTTGTTGTTTCACCCGTTGAAGTCCTTAATTTGACCACTCTTGTTACCCTGTCTGCCCCTGGTCTGAGTTCTGAAACTCTAGCCAGGGGCCAGTATTGTCTTGGAGTACTGTCATGTATGAGAACAAGGTCCCCTACCTTAATTGTGTCAGACCAATCCTTCTTAGTCATTTGTTTATGTCTCTCCCTTAGACCCATCAAGTACTCAGTTTTCCACTGTTTAATGAAATGAGCTTTAACTCTAGTTAAATGTTGTAACTTAGTCTGGAGTTCATTATGTCGTTGAGTCCAGTTTGGGTCTTCTGAAGAGTCTATATTGTAGTCCGGCAGGAGACTAACTTGTTCTCCCCGAATCAAATGATTTGGAATTAATGGTTCCGGGTCATTAATGTTGTCACTCACATAAGTGAGTGGTCTATTGTTAATGATGTTCTCAATCTCAGCCAGGAGAGTGAGTAACCCAAATAAGTGTATCTGTTTTTTGCCAATTGCTTTCTTCAAGCAATTCTTTACTGTTTGTATATTCCTCTCCCAGATAGAACCATACCAAGGAGAGGCAACCGGAATATACTTCCACTTTATGTTTGAATTTTGTAAATATAATTGTGTGAGTTCATCGCTTAACAAGTCGTGGATGACTTGTTCACCAGCCTTGAAATATGTAGCATTGTCAGTCCAAACTGTCTTTGGTACTGAATGTCGTGCACAGAATCTCTTAAAGACAGCAACAAAAGATTCTGCTGTAAGGTCCTCCACAACATCCAAATAAACAGCTCGTGAGGCAGCACATGTAAACAGTACAATGTACATTTTTTCTTCAGTGTCACCCACCCCTACAGTCAATGCTCCTGTATAGTCAATGCCTACAGTCTCAAAGGGTCTGTTGAGAGTAACTCTCTCCTCTGGCAAAGCAGGAGGATTTGGTTTCCTATAGGGCCTAGCATGAATACGCCTACATGTGACACTCACTCAGGACTGTTTTAACAGTGATCCTTCCCTTGGGTATCCAATAAGTTTTTCTTAATGTAGTTAGTGTCTGTGGTACCCCCATATGATATACATCGTTGTGTGTTTTTCTGATGATTAATGTTGTCAAATAGCTAAATCTAGGTAAAAGGATTGGATGTTTGCTTTTGTATGACAGTTTTGATTTGTCTAATCTCCCTTTACACCTTAGAAGGCCTTCCTCATCTCTGAACAAGTTTAGATCCACAACTACTGATGGTACAGGTTCTTTTGTTTGTTTCCCATTAGTTAAGAATTCTAACTCTTTATTGTACTTTTTGTTGTGCATGGCCTATCCAGTATTTGGTTGCAACTTCTGTATAATTATGATTATTTTTATTTAGCTGTTTGTTAATTGTAGTTAAACAGTTGTGAGCAAACTTCAAACAGTAGGCTGTGACCCTGACAAGTTTACTGAAATCAGAATACTGTTCATAATTAGTGATTGGTTCAACCTTTTCATTTGAAAGATTAAATTTAATGTCAAGTTAACTTGTTCCACAGGCCATTGGTCTGTATTACAGAGCCACTTAGGTCCCATAAACCAAGTTTTGTTTGACTTCAACAACTTGTAGGATAAACCTCTGGTCAGAAAGTCTGCTGGATTTTGTTTAGTTGGAACATAGTGAAAGTTTACTTGTAGGCTTTCATTAGCTTCAGCTATTTCTTTTAGCCTATTTCTTACAAAGATATTCTTACTATTAATGCTATCATTCCGTATCCAGGCAAGACAAATCTGACTGTCAAGCCAGATGTGGATATGAGTTAAGTACACATCATGGTAAGCATCCTTAAGCAATGAAATGGTTTTAATGGCTAATGTAGCAGCCAATAGTTCCAATTGAGGTATGGTTCGGGTAGGTTTGAGAGGTGCAACTTTCCCTTTTGCATAAATTAGATGACTTTCTGTAGGGCTTACAAGATACGCACAGCACCCATAAGCTTGTGTGCTTGCATCAGCAAACACATGAAGTCTCTGGGGCTTATCCCTAAACCCACAGCACCTTTGAATTTTAATGTTCTGCACTTTTGTTAAATCAGCAGCTAACTTCTTCCAAGATTTTTTATTTTCATTTGTTATTGGATCATCCCACCCAACATTTGTCCTCCAAATTTCTTGGAGGAGAATCTTTGATTTTATTGTTGAAGGCAGGAATAACCCATAGGATCAAAAATTTTGGAAGCCTCTGATAATATTTGTCTTTTAGTATTTGCTTCCTCATCAAGTTTAAAACCTTTAGTACAGATTGAATCATGACTGTTAGAAGTTGCATCCAAATACCAGTTCATACCTAAAGTTTTAACTCTGTCTGATGGCTCAGTAAGACCATTATTATTCTTTAAAATATCTTTGTTTAAATCCTCATCATTTGAAATCCACTCTCTAAGTTCAAAGTTACCTTGTTGCATAATGTTTTGAGAGTGTTCATAGACTTCAGATAATTCAGATTTTGTTGTTGTTGAGCCTATTAGATTGTCTACGTAAAAATGTTCCTTAAGGAAGTTCAATGTTAAAGAGTTATTAAACTGGTTTAAATGATGTCTAATTGTCAATGCTAATAGGCTAGGTGAGCAATTGGCTCCAAACAACACAACATTAAATCTATAGATTATGAACCCTTTATTCAAATCAAATGGACCCTTGAACCATAAGAACCTAAGTTGGTTCTTATCATATTCATTTTTAAGATTTATTCTCAAAAATGCCTTTGAAATGTCACTTTGTACGGCATATTTGTCTAACCTGAACCTCAGTAAGATCTTCACAAGGTCAGAAATGAGATTAGGACCCTCAATCAAGCAATCATTCAAACTGTGTTTATCACTGTCTTTGAGGCTACAGTTATATACTACCCTGAGTTTTGTTGTTGGGGCATCTTGTCGATAGACCCCCCTGTGGGTTAAATAATGACAACCATCTTTTTTAAAAGGGTTATTTGTTACTTCTTCAATGAAGCCTTTCTGTAGCTGTTCTTTGAAGACATCATTATATGATGGAATATTATTATCTTGTTTGAGTTTTTTCATTACTTTATATAAATGTCCTTTAGCTACTTTGAGATTGTCTCTTAAAGTTGAACAATTTATTTTCCAAGGTAACTCAACAAAATAACTATTGTCTTTGCACTGAATGGTGTCTTCAAATCTTTCTACCATTAACTGATCTTCTGAAGTTTGATTTGTGTCATGTATACCCACAGATTCTAGCAACCATAAAGTTTGAATTGCCTCATCCAAAGTTTCATTTGATAATGATGAATTAATGTTCTCAGTTGAGATAATATTATTCAAAGTGTTGCTATTCTTACAGGTGTTATGTAGGACTGAGTTGAGGCACATAGTATTTGTTGGTCATGAACTGTTTTGGTTTAGGTCTAGGTTGTATTTTGATAGGTCACCCAAAGGGGCTATCCCTGATGGAGTCTTAATAGCTATACCATTACCTATCTCTACTATGCCCTTATGAATAAGATTAATATAATCTGCCCCTATTAGCATTTCAATGTTAGCTACTGTGTTGTTAGTGATATGTCTATCAGCTATTTTGTAGTGTTTTCCCAAATGATTTATGGTTTGTTCTAGTTTGGGTATAACCAGTTTGTTTTGTCCTACTTTAGAAATAATAACTGCTTCAATTTTCTTTAATTTACTTTCTAAATGTAGTTCCAGGTCAATTGTCTTATAGCTATTTTTGTCCGAGTTATCCTTAACAAAGGATGCAATATTGAGGTTTTGTTCATTCGGGCTTGGTGTCAAACCCAATTTATTAACTACATTTTGTGAAACAAATGTTTGTTGAGAACAACAGTCTATAAGACATCTCACTGGAGTGGTGCTACCCTCACTATTCACTAAGTCCAAAGTAATAGTTGGTAAAAGAATCTCAGTGTTTCTTGTTACGTTGTTTGAACAAACAGAATGTCCCATGAAAGTGGCATTTTCTTGATTACCTTTGTTTGGGGGAGGTATCTTTTGAGTTTGAGTACTATTGTTTGGACACTTTGGTGAATCACACATTGATGAGACATGTCGTAAACTTTTACAAAACTTACACTTGAATCTTAACCTAGATTTACAGTCTTTCTTATAATGTCCCTGGCCAGTACACTTTTTACACAGGTTCAACTGTTCACATCTTTTAGCTCTTTGGTTAAAGTCTGAATATTTGTCACACCCAGTACTACTGTGTTCATTACTTGCACAAAATTTGCAATGTGGTGTGTAAGTTGAGGCAGCAGTTACATTAAAGTTCTGTAATGTAGGTGTTCGTGTATTATAGTTGGTCACATTTGATTCTACAGTATCAAGTTTTGTCTGTTTGGCTGTAGCTAGTTGGTCTCTGGGAACAGTCTTTGGTTTATCCATAGTCTGGGTCTTATGTGTTGGAAAATCTCTCAATTTGTAATTAGTTAGGATATTGGGAAAGTGTTTTCTTATATCTTCCAGATTAGGATAATTTTCTCCCGTCCTTAGAATTAAAATATCTTTAACCCTCGAAGGAAGGCACCTAAGTACTATGCCTTGTATAATCCAAGATGAAGCTTTAATATCTATCTCATTTCTAACCAGTTGTCCTATAATAGCTTCTAATTTTGTATAAAAATTTTCCATATCACTATGGTTATCTTTTATGGGTGCAAATTAAAAAATTTGTTGAGATAATTCATATACAATCTCATCTTTATTAATGTAATTACGTTTTAAGAGATCAATAGCTACTTCATATGAATTCCCTACGGCTGGTAAATAGGCTATCAGGTTATAGGCTGGGCCTTTAAGGGAACTAGTTAAGTAACTAAACTTTTCAACAGTTGAAATATAAGGTTTATTACCTATTAAATTCTCAAATTTGTCAATGAAAGATGGGAATTGTACCGTGTCCCCTTCAAATGTTGGTACTAGCAAAATGGGTAACTGAGCCCTCAATTCTTGTGACTCAGGATTTAGCATGCCACTTAAATTTTGTTGAAGGTTAGCTCTACTTTGATTAAAATCAGAATTAGGTTTTTTTGGTGTTAAGTCAGTCAAACGAGACCGTAGTCTCCTTATTTGCTGTTCAATTGAGATTACCTGGTCATCATCATCAGCGTAAAGGTCTATCAATTGTTCTTCAGCCATTTCGGATTCAACTAACTCTGAAATACTCTCATTAATGGCTATTATTTCCTTCTTTTTAGTTTCCAATTTAAGAATTACACTCTCTAAATTTTCCTTACCTGGTTGTGTAATATTGTTAAAAGTGTTCACAGCCTTTGTAACAGCTCCCAACTTTGCCCCCCTTTTCTTTTTTAACTTTTTCAATTCCGCACTGTCCATGTCTAAGTCAAAATTGTTTAACTGGGGATCGTAATGAAATAGAGGACAAGAAGAAATTACCAGAGAAGAGAGAGCACAGACAAAATAGTCAAGTTTAAATTTGGTTTAATCCCCACCAAGTACTTATGTGTCACTCAGGTCTAAGCTTATAAGAGAATGAGACTCCTTAAATGTAAATGTTTCCTAGTTAGGCCCTAGGTTGTAGACCTAATTAGGCTTGATTAGGTTAGGCTTAGGCTAGACCATTTAGCCTAATTCTGCAATTTTTGTTAAGTAAGGTTAAGGTTTGTAAATTCCCCACACACGGACCACCAATGCGAAAAATGCTCTGTATGAATTGGTCCACAATTAACCCACCCCTTATATCTCCAGTCTAACTATAGAGTAGATCAAGTCTAGCCTAGAGGGGTCAGCCTAGAGATTCCGGAAATGGTCCAGAGCGGGCAGATAAATTGAGGTCCACAGTAGGATTCCTCACCAATTTAGGTTAGGGCAATCTACCTTCACCTTTGTTAAGCTATGAGTTGATGCTGGGTCTTAGGCCACAATGTAGGCCTAACTTGTCTGACCCAGCTTAATTTAATGTGATTAAATTGATGGGTTAAAAACTCAATTAGTCACTTACTCTTAGTTATTGGAGTGTCTCCCTTCTCCGGTTGTGTAATTGTCGAGAGCGCACTTGCTGGTGCGTCCTCTCGCCCCGTTGTTCGTTTTCGTTCTCCTTTGTTCTCCTCTTCGCGGGGCTTTTTCCACCAGCGTTGTCTTGGTTTTTTCCTCGGTTGGTTGAGCGGTAATGTATCTCCATTACCGAGCACGCTCTTCTCACACAGTATATAAATACTAGTGTGGAGAATAACTCTGGTGAGCAACCAATTGGTTTCATCCACCCAGTTATTGACATAAAAGGAATTTAATAATTGTTAGATTAACTACCTACCTACTCAGTGAACCATTTTCGTTACCTCCCAACTACCCACTCATCAGTTTTCCATACTAGGTTAGGGCAATCTACCTTTACCTTTGTTAAGCTATGAGTTGATGCTGGGTCTTTAAGCCACAATGTAGGCCTAAGTTGTCTGACCCAGCTTAATTTAATGAATCTACGTAAAACTGGGTTAAAAACACAATTAGTCACTTACTGCTAGTTATTAGAGAGTCCCTTCTTCCGTCCTGGTTTAACTGTTAAGAGCGTACTTGCTGGTGGGGATCTTTTTCGTTGTCTGTTCTCGTCCCTTCTCCAGTTCCGTCCTCTCGCCCCGTTCCTCGTTTTCGTTCTCTTTTGTTCTCCTTTTCGCGGGGCTTTTTCCACCAGCGTCGTGTTGGTTTTTTCCTCGGTTGGTTGATCGGTAATGTATATCTATTACCGAGCACGCTCTTGTCACACAGTATATAAATACTAGTGTGGAGAATAACTCTGGTGAGCAACCAATTGGTTTCATTCACCCAGTTATTGACATAAAAGGAATTTAATAATTGTTAGATTAACTACCTACCTACTCAGTGAACCATTTTCGTTACCTCCCAACTACCCACTCATCAGTTTTCCATATACTGGGGGCCCCGGGAGATAAAAATTTTGGTGTCATTGTCACCAATTTTTATGTCTGAGTGTAGACTAGCTAACTATTTGACTGTAAATGCCTGTTAATCTGATTAACAGTGCCTATCCTCACCTTCTCATGGAGAAGGTGTAGCATTTAATTAGAAGAGAAAATATACATCCATAGGATGAAACTGTCTATGGTCTTTACCATAAGAAAAGAAAAAGTGAAAGTTAGAAGATAAAATTACAATTCCCCAGCATCTATTTTTTGTTGTAAAAATAGTCGCGCCTTTAATGCTGTTTGTCGCTGAGGTCTTGTTTCTGTCAATGTTGTAGTAGGATGCGTTACCACTCCTACTGTCAAAGGAATAGTTACTGGAAGTTCAGTGTCTCCAGTTGTTACTGTCAGTGGAGAAGGTTCTCCAAAGTCCATTGTTTTGGGTCCAGACTCTAAAGGGTACAAAAGAGAAATGTCTCTTGTTGTGTCACCCGTTGAAGTCCTTAATTTGACCACTCTTGTTACCCCATCTGCCCCTGGTCTGAGTTCTGAAACTCTAGTCAGAGACCAGTATTGTCTTGGAGTACTGCCATGTATGAGAACAAGGTCCCCTACCTTAATTGTGTCAGACCAATCCTTCTTAGTCATTTGTTTATGTCTCTCCCTTAGACCCATCAAGTACTCAGTTTTCCACTGTTTAATGAAATGAGCTTTAACTCTAGTTAAATGTTGTAACTTAGTCTGGAGCTCATCATGTCGTTGAGTCCAGTTTGGGTCTTCTGAAGAGTCTATATTGTAGTCCGGCAGGAGACTAACTTGTTCTCCCCGAATCAAATGATTTGGAGTTAATGGTTCCGGGTCATTAATGTTGTCACTCACATAAGTGAGTGGTCTATTGTTGATGATTTTCTCAATCTCAGCCAGGAGAGTGAGCAACTCAAATAAGTGTATCTGTTTTTTACCAATTGCTTTCTTCAAGCAATTCTTTACTGTTTGTATATTTCTCTCCCAGATAGAACCATACCAAGGAGAGGCAACCGGAATATACTTCCACTTTATGTTTGAATTTTTTATATATAATTGTGTGAGTTCATCTCTTAACAAGTCGTGGATGACTTGTTCACCAGCCTTGAAATATGTAGCATTGTCAGTCCAAACTGTCTTTGGTACTGAATGTCGTGCACAGAATCTCTTAAAGACAGCAACAAAAGATTCTGCTGTAAGGTCCTCCACAACATCCAAATAAACAGCTCGTGAGGCAGCACATGTAAACAGTACAATGTACATTTTTTCTTCAGTGTCACCCACCCCTACAGTCAATGCTCCTGTATAGTCAATGCCTACAGTCTCAAAGGGTCTGTTGAGAGTAACTCTCTCCTCTGGCAAAGCAGGAGGATTTGGTTTCCTATAGGGCCTAGCATGAATATGCCTACATGTGACACACTCACTCAGGACTGTTTTAACAGTGATCCTTCCCTTGGGTATCCAATAAGTTTTCTTAATGTAGTTAGTGTCTGTGGTACCCCCATATGATATACATCATTGTGTGTTTTTCTGATGATTAATGTTGTCAAATAGCTAAATCTAGGTAAAAGGATTGGATGTTTGCTTTTGTATGACAGTTTTGATTTGTCTAATCTCCCTTTACACCTTAGAAGGCCTTCCTCATCTCTGAACAAGTTTAGATCCACAACTACTGATGGTACAGGTTCTTTTGTTTGTTTCCCATTAGTCAAGAATTCTAACTCTTTATTGTACTCTTTTTGTTGTGCATGGCCTATCCAGTATTTGGTTGCAACTTCTGTATAATTATGATTGTTTTTATTTAGCTGTTTGTTAATTGTAGTTAAACAGTTGTGAGCAAACCTCAAACAGTAGGCTGTGACCCTGACAAGTTTACTGAAATCAGAATAACGTTCATAATTAGTGATTGGTTCAACCTTTTCATTTGAAAAGATTAAATTTAATGTCAAGTTAACTTGTTCCACAGGCCATTGGTCTGTATTACAGAGCCACTTAGGTCCCATAAACCAAGTTTTGTTTGACTTCAACAACTTGTAGGATAAACCTCTGGTCAGAAAGTCTGCTGGATTTTGTTTAGTTGGAACATAGTGAAAGTTTACTTGTAGGCTTTCATTAGCTTCAGCTATTTCTTTTAGCCTATTTCTTACAAAGATATTCTTACTATTAATGCTATCATTCCGTATCCAGGCAAGACAAATCTGACTGTCAAGCCAGATGTGGATATCAGTTATGTTCACATCATGGTAAGCATCCTTAAGCAATGAAATGGTTTTAATGGCTAATGCAGCAGCCAATAGTTCCAATTGAGGTATGGTTCGGGTAGGTTTGAGAGGTGCAACTTTCCCTTTTGCATAAATTAGATGACTTTCTGTAGGACTTACAAGATACGCACAGCACCCATAAGCTTGTGTGCTTGCATCAGCAAACACATGAAGTCTCTGGGGCTTATCCCTAAACCCACAGCACCTTTGAATTTTAATGTTCTGCACTTTTGTTAAATCAGCAGCTAACTTCTTCCAAGATTTTTGATTTTCATTTGTTATTGGATCATCCCACCCAACATTTGTCCTCCAAATTTCTTGGAGGAGAATCTTTGATTTTATTGTTGAAGGCAGGAATAGACCCATAGGATCAAAAATTTTGGAAGCCTCTGATAATATTTGTCTTTTAGTATTTGCTTCCTCATCAAGTTTAAAACCTTTAGTACAGATTGAATCATGACTGCTAGAAGTTGCATCCAAATACCAGTTCATACCTAAAGTTTTAACTCTGTCTGATGGTTCAGTAAGACCATTATTATCCTTTAAAATCTTTTTGTTTAAATCCTCATCATTTGAAATCCACTCTCTAAGTTCAAAGTTACCTTGTTGCATAATGTTTTGAGAGTGTTCATAGACTTCAGATAATTCAGATTTTGTTGTTGTTGAGCCTATTAGATTGTCTACGTAAAAATGTTCCTTAAGGAAGTTCAATGTTAAAGAGTTATTAAACTGGTTCAAATGATGTCCAATTGTCAATGCTAATAGGCTAGGTGAGCAATTGGCTCCAAACAACACAACATTAAATCTATAGGTTGTGAACCCTTTATTCAAATCAAATGGATCCTTGAACCATAAGAACCTAAGTTGGTTCTTATCATATTCATTTTTAAGATTTATTCTCAAAAATGCCTTTGAAATGTCACTTTGTACGGCATATTTATCTAACCTGAACCTCAGTAAGATCTTCACAAGGTCAGAAATGAGATTAGGACCCTCAATCAGGCAATCATTCAAACTGTGTTTATCACTGTCTTTGAGGCTACAGTTATATACTACTCTGAGTTTTGTTGTTGGGGCATCTTGTCGATAAACCCCCCTGTGGGTTAAATAATGACAACCATCTTTTTTAAAAGGGTTATTTGTTATTTCTTCAATGAAGCCTTTCTGTAGTTGTTCTTTGAAGACATCACTGTACTTTTTAATATTATTATCTTGTTTGAGTTTTTTCATTACTTTATATAAATGTCCTTTAGCTACTTTGAGATTATCTCTTAAAGTTGGACAATTTATTTTCCAAGGTAACTCAATAAAATAACTATTGTCTTTGCACTGAATGGTGTCTTCAAATCTTTCTACCATTAACTGATCTTCTGAAGTTTGATTTGTGTCATGTATACCCACAGATTCTAGCAACCATAAAGTTTGAATTGCCTCATCCAGAGTTTCATTTGATAGTGATGAATTAATGTTCTCAGTTGAGATAATATTATTCAAAGTGTTGCTATTCTTACAGGTGTTATGTAGGACTGAGTTGAGGCACATAGTGTTTGTTAGTCATGAACTATTTTGGTTTATGTCTAGGTTGTATTTGGATAGGTCACCCAAAGGGGCTATCCCTGATGGAGTCTGAATAGCTATACCATTACCTATCTTCACTATGCCCTTATGAATAAGATTAAATAATCTGCCCCCATTAACATTTCAATGTTAGCTACTGTGTTGTTAGTGATATGTCTCATCAGCTATTTTGTAGTGTTTTCCCAAATGATTTATGGTTTGTTCTAGTTTGGGTATAACCAGTTTGTTTTGTCCTACTTTAGAAATAATAACTGCTTCAATTTTCTCTAATTTATTTTCTAAATGTAGTTCCAGGTCAATTGTCTTATAGCTATTTTTGTCCGAGTTATCCTTAACAAAGGATGCAATATTGAGGTTTTGTTCATTCGGGTTTGGTGTCAAACCCAATTTATTAACTACATTTTGCGAAACAAATGTTTGTTGAGAACAACAGTCTATAAGACATCTCACTGGAGTGGTGCTACCCTCACTATTCACTAAGTCCAAAGTAATAGTTGGTAAAAGAATCTCAGTGTTTCTTGTTACGTTGTTTGAGCAACCAGAATGTCCCATGAAAGTGGCATTTTCTTGATTACCTTTGTTTGGTGGAGGTATCTTTTGAGTTTGAGTACTATTGTTTGGACACTTTGGTGAATCACACATTGATGAGACATGTCGTAAACTTTTACAAAACTTACACTTGAATCTTAACCTAGATTTACAGTCTTTCTTATAATGTCCCTGGCCAGTACACTTTTTACATAGGTTCAACTGTTCACATCTTTTAGCTCTTTGGTTAAAGTCTGAATATTTGTCACACCCAGTACTACTGTGTTCATTACTTGCACAAAATTTGCAATGTAGTGTGTAAGTTGAGGCAGCAGTTACATTAAAGTTCTGTAATGTAGGTGTTCGTGTATTACAGTTGGTCACATTTGATTCTACAGTATCAAGTTTTGTCTGTTTGGCTGTAGCTAGTTGGTCTCTGGGAACAGTCTTTGGTTTATCCATAGTCTGGGTCTTATTTTGTGTTGGAATATTTCTCAATTTGTAATTAGTTAGGATATTGGGAAAGTGTTTTCTGATATCTTCAAGATTAGGATAATTTTCTCCCGTCTTTAGAACTAAAATATCTTTAACCCTCAAAGGAAGGCACCTAAGAACTATGCCTTGTATAATCCAAGATGAAGCTTTAATATCTATCTCATTGCTAACCAGTTGTCCTATAATAGCTTCTAATTTTGTATAAAAATTTTCCATATCACTATGGTTATCTTTTATGGGTGCAAAATCAAAAATTTGTTGAGATAATTCATATACAATCTCATCTTTATTAATGTAATTACGTTTTAAGAGATCAATAGCTACTTCATATGAATTCCCTACGGCTGGTAAATAGGCTATTAGGTTATAGGCTGGGCCTTTAAGGAAACTAGTTAAGTAGCTAAACTTTTCAACAGTTGAAATATAAGGTTTATTACCTATTAAACTCTCAAATTTGTCAATGAAAGATGGGAATTGTACCGTGTCCCCTTCAAATGTTGGTACTAGCAAAATGGGTAACTGAGCCCTCAATTCTTGTGACTCAGGATTTAGCATGCCACTTAAATTTTGTTGAAGGTTAGCTCTACTTTGATTAAAATCAGAATTAGGTTTATTTGGTGTTAAGTCAGTCAAACGAGACCGTAGTCTCCTTATTTGCTGTTCAATTGAGATTACCTGAACATCATTATCAGCGTAAAGGTCTATCAATTGTTCTTCAGCCATTTCGGATTCAACTAACTCTGAAATACTCTCATCAATGGCTATTATTTCCTTCTTTTTAGTTTCCAATTTAAGAATTACACACTCTAAATCTTCCTTACCTGGTTGTGTAATATTGTTAAAAGTGTTCTTGGCCTTTGTAACAGCACCCAACTTTGCCCCCCTTTTCTTTTTTAACTTTTTCAATTCCGCACTGTCCATGTTTAAGTCAAAATTGTTTAACTGGGGATCGTAATGAAATAGAGGACAAGAAGAAATTACCAGAGAAGAGAGATCACAGACAAAACAGTCAAGTTTTAAATTTGGTTTAATCCCCCCCAAGTACTTGTGTCACTCAGGTCTAAGCTTATAAGAGAATGAGACTCCTTAAATGTAAATGTTTCCTAGTTAGGCCCTAGGTTGTAGACCTAATTAGGCTTGATTAGGTTAGGCTTAGGCTTAGGCTTAGGCTAGACCATTTAGCCTAATTCTGCAATTTTTGTTAAGTAAGGTTAAGGTTTGTTTATTCCCCACACACGGACCACCAATGTGAAAAATGCTGTGTATGAATTGGTCCACAATTAACCCACCCCTTATTTCTCCAGTCTAACTATAGAGTAGATCAAGTCTAGCCTAGAGGGGTCAGCCTAGAGATTCCGGAAATGGTCCAGAGCGGGCAGATAAATTGAGGTCCACAGTAGGATTCCTCACCAAACTAGGTTAGGGCAATCTACCTTTACCTTTGTTAAGCTATGAGTTGATGCTGGGTCTTTAAGCCACAATGTAGGCCTAAGTTGTCTGACCCAGCTTAATTTAATGAATCTACGTAAAACTGGGTTAAAAACACAATTAGTCACTTACTGCTAGTTATTAGAGAGTCCCTTCTTCCGTCCTGGTTTAACTGTTAAGAGCGTACTTGCTGGTGGGGATCTTTTTCGTTGTCTGTTCTCGCCTCGTTCCTCGTTTTCGTTCTCCTTTGTTCTCCTTTTCGTGGGGCTTTTTGCACCAGCGTCGTGTTGGTTTTTTCCTCGGTTGGTTGATCGGTAATGTATATCTATTACCGAGCACGCTCTTGTCACACAGTATATAAATACTAGTGTGGAGAATAACTCTGGTGAGCAACCAATTGGTTTCATTCACCCAGTTATTGACATAAAAGGAATTTAATAATTGTTAGATTAACTACCTACCTACTCAGTGAACCATTTTCGTTACCTCCCAACTACCCACTCATCAGTTTTCCATACAAGGCTTTCCAACCTTTATCATGTGCGACCCCGAAAATCATGTTCACGCAGTTCACGACCCCAAACACTGGTCGAAGTTCGACGAACTCCCCAATTATATATATATATATATATATATATATATATATGATGAATAAAACCATGAAGGAAAGGAAACACAGATGGTGCTCAAGCGCTTTCGTCTAATGACATCCTCAGGAACACTGAAGTACATAAAGAATTACAGCCTATATATAGGTTACAGAAAAAAAAAATATATATATATATATATATATATATATATATATATATATATATACAATAAACGGAGAAACGAAATTAAAGGATTGTGGAAGGGGGCACACAAATTTATAAGGAAAAACTATCGATTTTTAGCACAAGATTAAGATTTGTTTCCAAACAGTTATAGATAAAAAAAAAAAAAAAAATGAAATAAAAATAAATATATATATATATATATATATACAAATTTATACTGGAAATCTGCCCGGGTTTTAGCACTCTGCTCTCTTTGTATATAAAAATTGAACAATTATCGATTTTTAGCACAAGATTAAAAGATTTGTTTCCAAACAATGTTATAGATAAAAAAATATATATATATACAAATTTATACTGGAATACATCGATGCCGAATTAGAAAAAATCAACGGTATTGGAAGTGATCTGTGTTATCCATCTGCGTTTATGGAATCTTGTCTCAACAAGGCAAAACGAACTTTCTATCGCGTCAATAATAACACTCGTACTTTGTCAAAAAATATTTTAGTACTTCCATTTTTCCCGGGCTTTTTAGGCATTGCTAATGTATTTAAACTTTTGGATATTAATGTAGTATTTTCATATAACAATATTGTGAAAAATATCATAGTAAAAAATAGCCCTACCAATAATTCAGGCATTATCTATAAAATTGGTTGTAAACAATGTGATTCCTTTTACATAGGTCAGACGGGAAAGGATTTGCACACACGTATAAAACAGCATCAATATTCCGTTAGAACAGGACAATTGTCCAGTGCCCTTTTTGTCCATTTGTCAGAGTTATCCCACTGTATTGATTGGAATAATGCTTCAGTTTTATTCCACTCTAGCAACATTGTTAATAGAAATATTCTTGAGTCTGCCATTATCCAACTAACAAATAACTTCAACATAAGCAAAGGTCTTTTTCAACTCGATCCTGTTGTTTTGAATTCCTTCAGAACAGATTTAGATAAGAAAGGTAGAACGCTAAATCTTTGGTAAAATTTGTATGCCACCCTAATAACTTTTATTTTTCAATTTTTATATACAAAAAAAATAGGGCAGAGTGCTAAAACCGGGGCAGATTTCCAGTATAAATTTGTATATATATATATTTTTTTATCTATAACATTGTTTGGAAACAAATCTTTTAATCTTGTGCTAAAAATCGATAATTGTTCAATTTTTATATACAAAAAGAGCAGAGTGCTAAAACCCGGGCAGATTTCCAGTATAAATTTGTATATATGTATTTTATTTTTATTTCATTTTTTTTTTTTTTTATCTATAACATTGTTTGGAAACAAATCTTAATCTTGTGCTAAAAATCGATAGTTTTTCCTTATAAATTTGTGTGCCCCCTTCCACAATCCTTTAATTTCGTTTCTCCGTTTATTGTATATATATATATATTTTTTTTCTATGTAACCTATATATAGGCTGCAATTCTTTATGTACTTCAGTGTTCCTGAGGATGTCATTAGACGAAAGCGCTTGAGCACCATCTGTGTTTCCTTTCCTTCGTGGTTTTATTCATCATAAATATTTTTCACGTGTTACTTTCGTGAAATAATTTTCATATATATATATATATATATATATATATATATACAGGGTGAGTCACGACGAAATGTCGTAACTAAGGGAGCTTATAGCTGAGGTCATTCCCAGTCAAAAACTTCGTATGAACATACATCCGATTTTTAACGGTTATGGAGCTATGGATGATTGAATGCAGTGGCGGCTCGTGACTTTCAGTTATGGGGGTGCTGCCTCAGAAATTGCGAACAATTGTGTCGATTATATATATATATATATATATATATATATGAGAGAGAGAGAGAAAGTCGAATAGATAAATAGATAACTACTCACTACTCAGTCATAAAAATAAGTAAAATAGTATCATAAAATCAATTATAGGGTACTTACGCTTAACGGGTAATTTCGAATTTGCCAAAAACTTTATTTAGAAACAAATTCCATTCTTCTGTTTTTATTCTGAGCGAAAAAATATTCTAAGAAATGAAAGCTATATATTGTAGATAATCCAATTATTATATAATTAACTTCAATCTCACGACAAAAAATAAATGATAACGAATCATTGATAAATGTAATTCGGAAATTAAATTTCGAATTAGCAAACGATACAGCAACACAACTACCACGTCAAACAAACAAATCGGCACTGCTCTGTCCACAGTGCTTTGGATCCTCTTAAACCCGCGATTCTGACTCGCTCTTCGTACGTCCGCCACCGAGGTTTCAAGCGTTTCGAACAAAATCTGGAACTGTTAAGTACGCAGTTCCACGGGAAGGCTGAAGCTACTTTCGTGATTCATTCGTTCGGCATTGAAAGAGTTTAAGGAAAAAAGGATATAATCTGATTTAAAAACTCAGGACCTAATAGGATCTCAAATCCGTAAGTTTTAATTTAGCTTAACTTGGGCTTCAGGTAGAACTGGCCCTTTAGAATTTGGCCGTTCACGGCTCAGCTGGGATTTTGAACCCAACAAAGTTCATTGAAAAAAAACAATCAGAGAGGCTATTTTAAATATTTAAATATAAAGATCATAAGATCATGGGAGTGCTGCAGTTCCACAGTGCCTACCTGCGAGCCGCTCCTGATTGAATGTTTAAAAATAAGCATAAGCAAACAAATAGCTGCTGAAGTTTTTATTCATGACTTTACAATAACTGTTCAAAATGACTACCCTCGGCCTCAATACACATCGCGGCTCGTCTGTGAATCGCGCGTGTAGCTCGCATTAGTTCATTACGATTGTCCTTTATGAGGGCTGCAGCATCCAAAATGCGACGGAGCAATGCATCTCGTGTTTCCACTTTTCTCTGGTACACCAGCTCTTTCATGCGCCCCCACAGATAAAAATCTAGAGGAGTTAGGTCCAGAGACCTGGGTGGGGTGACCAATTTTGAGCACCACCGCGACCGATTCATGGACCAGGGAAGCGATCATCGAGATGCGTTCTCACTGCACGTCTAAAATGGGGGAGGAGCTCCGTCTTATTGGAAGTACACACGCAATCGTGTTGCCAAAGGTACATCTTCCTAACGGTGGCGGCAGTTCGTGTTGTAGAAATCGTAGATAAATGTCATCTACGGTATAAGACCACCTTCGAAGATAAATGAACCAATCAGCTGACCGTAGAGAATACCACACCACACATTGACACTGAACCGATGTTGAAAATTACTTTCCACAATGGCATGAGGATTCATTTCTGACCACACATGTGAATTCTTCGATTTGGAAAACCAGTAGTATTTCCATCGGAAAATCTGTAAACATACACCATATCAGCATATTCGGCATTTGAAAACGTAAAAGGCATACTGAACTCCAGACATGGGCAGTAAATACTTTAGATGTATTTAAATGATAAATACATTACTTGAAAATAAAAGTAATTAAATACTAAATAAAATTCAGGTTTTCAGAAAGTATTTAAATACTAAATATACTACTCCTAAAATATATTTAAATACATTTCAAATACAATTTAGATACTTTTCAAAAAGCACATAAAATCACTAACATCAGCTTAAGTAAATAAAATCAAGAAGTCGCAGAAGTAGACGCTGCAATTGTTTTGTGGCACAGAAGACAAAGTCTTCATTTTACTACCTTCTTTGGAAGTTATTCCGAAATACTTTCCATCAAAAAGTGGGTGCAGGTGTGATTCGCTATTTTTATTTTCCCTTCCACCATCAACAACTTTTATTTTACCACCTTTTCTACCACTTCTACTTACTGTAGCCATGTTACAAATGTTGTCCTCGTCTAATATGATCAATAGGCTAAGGCTAATTGCACAGTTAGCGCTGAACTTTGCGCAACTACATATGACGATGCCTCAGGATAGACTGCGGCAGTACGGCACTGCAGCTGTGAGTCTATGACAATCGCCACTAGAGCAGGCTGGAAGTTTCATTTTTCAAGGTGCTTCCAGAAAATTCCAGCCTGCTGAGCCTGGAACTTTCTGGAAGCACAAGCACCTTGAAAAATGTTTTGCTGTGTTCTGTGGTACCAGTTAAATACTGAGTGGTTAGTACTGTACATCCTCGCAAAATTGAACAGTTCACAAAAAAATATTTTAAAAATGTATTTCAAACCAGGTAATTACAAATACTAAATACTTTTCGAAAGTATTTAAATACGTAATTAAATATACTCTCCAAAAAGTATTTATAAATACATGTATTTAAATACATATTTAAGTATTTTCAAATACATTACTGCTCATGTCTGCTGAACGCACAAAACATCAACTGCACGCTGTGAAACACACTCAACTGCGTAGTTAGTTCGGTTCGGTAAGTAACTGTCAACTCAATTCAAGGTCACGCATGCGCATGCTTGAAATTCAAACATCCATAGCTCCATAACCGTTAAAGAATCGGACCTATGTTCATATGAATTTTTTTGGCTGGGAATGACCTCAGCGATAAACAACCAAAGTTATGAAATTTCTTCGTGACTCACCATATATATATATATATATATATATATATATATATATATATATATATATATATATGGTGGCGCAAAAGTCGCGCATCATAGGAATTTTCAGTGTTGATTATAATATATTCTTTTTTTTCTTTTAGGTAGGGGATAGCTACGAAATTAACAATAGACGAGAGGGTGAGCTTGGTATTAATGAGTGGAATACGAGGTACAACAAATCGATGAATCGGTACAAAATTTAAATTCTGTACCGATTCATCGATTTGTTGTACCTGGTATTACATACATTAAAACCAAGCTCACCCTCTCATCTATTGTTAATTTCGCAGCCATCCCCTTCCTAAAATAAAAAAAAATAATATAGTCAACACTGAAAATTCCTATGATGCGCGACTTTTGCGCCACCCTGTGGCGGATTTAGGCGGGAGTCGGCGACGTTTGGACTCCCCCCTCAATTTCTCGCAAGTGCCATTTTTTCAAGTGCAAGTGCTCTATTTGATTGATGTGTATGCCTCTGAAAACAAATTTTGTTTTTGTAAATGATCATGGTTATTTTATTGCATTCAAATTCTATTTTGAGTCTTTATCCATATACACTGTACCATTGTAATGGTTTTCATAGGTTCCACTAGTACTGATGCAGCCATATCACTATTTTTATCTTCATCTTATTCTGATAGTTCTTTTAATTAGCAAGACATTTGTAATTGTTTGAAAATTTTCCGTGATAACTGTTATACCCAAATTAGATTTTTTTATTTTGAATCATATTTAATGAGACTCGTCTAATAAAACAATGCAATTGATTTTACACTCGCTCATTGGTGGTCTGTTTCAAGAAAAAAATTTTAGTACTGTGCCCTTTTTATTTTAGGGGGTGCCCCTTTTTTCTTTGGAGCCCCCTATTACTGAAATGGGTAGATCCGCCCTTGTATATAGTATGTGCTTCATAAGTACAGGGTTATGTAGGGAAGGGCCCGGATTTCAGCTGTTATATGCAATTACATTCATGAGTGATAAATGTCTTGTTGGATGGCCGTAAGAAGAAAAGCGAAAATAAAATGATCAGATTGGTTCGCGATACAAAGGTTGAGAAGCCCTTATCTAGTACGAGTATTCTTCGTCAGTCGTCAAAAATGTTTTGTACCACGTAGATTTGTTCCTGCACCATGTAGACTGAAAATTTTATTTTTGATACTTAAATACGACGCGAAAATATATGCTTCATTTAATAAATATCCACGATTCCAGTTTCATTTTACCCTCATACCTTTAATAATAAAATTTTTACATTAGATTGTCTTGCAGTGCACCAGCTTTTTCCATTATGCCCTCAACTAATAATATATATATATATATATATATATATATATATATATATATATATATATATATATATATACACACGAGGAGCGGTCAGAAAGTAAGTTTACACGGCGTTTAATTTCGTAACTGAAGGACCTACATTGATTATGTTTGTATCAGGTGAATTCGTTAATCATTGTTGGCAACACTGCATGTCGATTCGGCTGCCATCTACCGTACATTGTTTGTTTTTTCTGTTTAAGGTGCTTCAACCCTGCTGGATTATTGACACCATTTTTTTTTTCTGTCTCCCCGAAGGAAGGTTACAAAATTTGCATTTGTTATGAACATTGGTTATATGATAAGTGTAAGCATGGTATGAGAATTTTCAGTAGTCTTTATTTTCATTTCCTTTCTTCGGCTAATCTAGAGTGGATCTAAGGTCTCTTAGCCTATAACAACTAACTAAACTAACATTTTATATATATATATATATATATATATATATATATATATATATATATATGATACAACTCAGAATAGTCCCCTGAGAAATTTTTATGTTCCGCAAAGACCGTGCGTGGAACAAGGAACTCTTCTGGGAAAATTAAAGCCACTATAGTCCGAATAAGTAATGGTAAATGACAAAAACTATAGTTTTTCTTTTCATGATGATAGCCCAACGTGGGCAACGGGTTACTCGCAAAGAGGCCGCAAAAATATAGCTTCCTTCACCAGCTATCTGCAAAGCGGATAGGATAGCTGGTGAGAGAAGCTATATTTATGCGGCCTCTTTGCGAGTGACCCGTTGCCCATGTTGCTAACATCATAAAAAGAAAAACTATAGTGTTTGTCATTTACCATTACTTATTCGGACTATAGTGGATTTAATTTTCCTGGAAGAGTTCCTTGTTCCATGCACGGTCTGTGTGTATCATAAAAAACCTCAGGGGACCATTTTGAGTTTATATATATATATATATATATATATATATATATATATATATATATATACACGAGGGGCGGTCAGAAAATAAGTTTACACGGCGTATAATTTCGTAACTAAAGGACCTACATTGATTATGTTTCTATCACGTGAATTCGTTAATCATTGTTAGCAACACTGCACGTCGATTCGGCTGCCATCTACCGTACATTGGTTATATAAGTCAGTTGAACATGGTGGCTCGACTGGAGCAGTGCCCTGCCCTAGGGAGCAGTCCAATACGTTTACGTTTAATGGCCGCTCGTAAACGTTCCAGTGTTGAACAATATGCAGCTGCATTGACTGTTGTGCCTTTTTGCATGAAGTCTGCGAGCAAAACGCTTTTGTGGTCCTAAAACACGGTAACCATCACTTTGCCAGAGGACCTCACAATCTTGAACTTCTTTGGTCGCGGGGACCCAGGGTGTTTCCATTCCATGCTGGCACGTTTTGTTTCCGGAGTGCGGTGATGAACCCGTCTCGTCTCCTGTGGCAATACGCTCGAGAAATTCTTGACCAATGACAGACTCGGAATATCGCTGCAGAAATGACAGGGCACTGTTCCAGTCGAGCCGCCATGTTCAACTGACTCATAATTTATAAACTTGTAACGTTTTCACACAGGAATAGTGGTAGTTGCAAATTATGGGACAAGACGAGACTTCCCTCCCCCGCCAGCCACTGCTGACAAAAACTATTATGAAAGATGATTTATAGGAAAAAGTACTGTATATTGAAAAAGAATTCGTTCAGATTTCATTCACACCATGCGAACACTTATTTCGTGTATTCATTAGAAGGCAGTAAAAAATAAAGGATAGTACGAAACACTAGATTACTTAATGAAATCGGTACTTGTAGGTTATCTCCCCCCCCACCAATTTTGACAGAATATTTTCGTTGAAACTAACGAAAATATCACGACTTAACCAATTATCAAGGGCGTACAGTTGATCTATTAGTAAATAGTAAATACTATTCCAGAAACAAACAATGTTATAATTAATAATAGATCAACTGTACGCCCTTGATAATTGGTTAGGTTAAGTCGTGATATTTTCGTTAGTTTCAACGAAAATATTCTGTCAAAATTGGTGGGGGGGAGATAACCTACAAGTACCATGAAATCTACCATATACATTTTTTCAAGGATTATTTTTTTTCATATACACTACTAGAACCTTCAGTTAATTAATATTGAGTTTGGGACCACCGATATTTTTGTTTTTTTTACGTCGTCAGCGACTCGACCAATCGTGGCAAGTTGTTTTTTTATCATACATCATGCAAATATGTAATTGTTTAGTGTTTAGTGAACAGCTGTGAAAGAAGGATAAGTTGGTGTTCATTCATAGATTTAATAAAATTTACATATTAAAATTGCATTGATAAATAATTTGTTTACCATATAAAGTTGGTGAAGCTGATTTTCACGTGTGATGTCTAATGCATTTCGTATAAAGTGAGTGAGAAATTTGTGCTTAGATATCGGCGGAAAAATTTTACATTATACAGTAGGTTTCATTTAAGTTATAGTACGGTTTTGTCACTTGTGCATTCGTCTATAATATGCTCGTTTCTGAATGTCGATTTCAATTTGGTGTCTTTAAAAACGGCTATTCATTAGTATAGTTTTCTAGATTGAAGAAAGATTTGGAAGATGGAATATCATCCACCAGAGGAATTAAGTTTCGTTAGTACAACGGGCAATGGAGCGAATCTTTTACTTGGATTAGGCGCACTTATACCCGGTTAGGCCTACACTAAGTTAAGTAGTTAGGTTAGTAGGGATTTTGTATGTATATATATATATATAGACCCAGGGCCGTAGGTATGGAAAACTGATGTGTGGGTAGTTGGGAGGTAACGAAAATGGTTCACTGAGTAGGTAGCAGTGGTGGGCACCGTTAACCAAAAAGTTAACTTCGTTAACTGCTAATCCGTTAACCAAAAAGTTAACTTCGTTAACCGTTAATCCGTTAATTCGTTAAACATGTAACGGAAGTTACCGATAAACCGTTAACGTTAACTTTTATTATAAAAAAAATGAAAAACACAATATATATATAATTTAATTTTCCCTCTTCTTCTCGTTCTCCATTTTGTCCATGAGATGCATGTTGCCCTTCATGAAAATTAGCATATCAAAGTTTTCATCAGACAGGGATGATCTCTTGGCCCTCAGGATGTCCTTGCCCATAGAGAACAAACGCTCCACTGCAGCACTGGAGGGGATGGCTGTGTTGAACTTGATGAACAAGTCCACCAACACTTGCTCACCCAAAAGGCAGCATCTGTCAGCAAGTCCTTGGAGTTGGTCTCCAGCCAGGTCTTGACCAAGTTCTGGGCCTTGCCCTTGAGTGACCTGTGGCTTCTGCTGCTCTCTTTTGTCTGGATGACAGCACTGAAGAAGTCATCCTCCTCCTCCTCCTCGTTGTTGCTGCCTCCACTGTTGCTGCCCACTTCGTTGGACTGCTGCTTCATGGCCTCCTCGACTGTACCCTCCATGCTTTTCCTCGCCCTGGCGACCTTGGTGTTGTCATACTTGTCCAACCAGATGAGGCGAAACCTGGGATGGAAGGCAGCAGCCAGCTGGCATTCGTCATCCTCCAGGAGGGGCCCAAACCTTTTGTCGATGCCTGCCAAAAGTGCGTCGACCAAGGCGCGGCAGTAGACGAGGCCCTTGGACTTCAAGTCCTTAAGCCTGAAGATTGTCGCAGCAACTGTTGGCAGCAGAGTCCCAAGGTAGGCTTGTTCCTCCCCCTGGATCTTGTTTATTTATGAATTTTTTGGGTTAACGGACTGAGTTAACGGAAGTTAAATGTAACGGAAGTTAATTAGTCCGATAATGATTTTCAAAGTTAACTTAAAAGTTAAATCGTTAACGAAAAAGTTAACTTCGTTAATTAACGATTAACGGATTAACGGTTTGTGCCCAGCTTTGGTAGGTAGGTAGTTAATCTAACAATTATTAAATTCCTTTTATGTCAATAACTGGGTGGATGAAACCAATTGGTTGCTCACCAGAGTTATTCTCCACACCAGTATTTATATACTGTGTGACAAGAGCGTGCTCGGTAATAGATATACATTACCGATCAACCAACCGAAAAAAAAAAAACCAAGAGGACGCTGGTGGAAAAAGCCCCGCGAAAAGGAGGACAAGGGAGAACGAAAACGAGGAACGGGGCGACAAGACGGAACGAGAGAAGGGAGAAGAAAAAACAACGGAAAAAAGATCCCCACCAGCAAGTACGCTCTCAACAATTAAACAAAAGGGGAAAAGGGACTCTAATAACTAGCAGTAAGTGACTAATTGTGTTTTTAACCCAGTTAGAAGTAAACGCCGTAAATTAAGCTGGGTCAGACAAATTAGGCCTACATTGTGGTCTAAGACCTAGCATTAACTCATAGCTTAACAAAGGTGAAGGTAGATTGCCCTAACCTAATTTGGTGAGGAATCCTACTGTGGACCTCAATTTATCTACCCGCTCTGGACCATTTCCGGAATCTCTAGGCTGACCCCTACAAGGCTAGACTTAATCTACTCTATAGTTAGACTGGAGATATTAGGGGTGGGTTAATTGGGGACCAATTCATACAGAGCATTTTTCACATAAGCAAAGGGGGGCGATAGGGGCGGTCGCTCCCCCCTGAGGCGTGGCCTAGCTGGCCACCCTTGTATTAGTACATACATTTTATCAGTTTACTTGCCAAAAAGCATGGCGATTGAATTTTTGGTAATTATTCGTTTTTACACCCAGTCCTTATGATGAGAACAAACTTTTCTGGTCAATTTTGAGGTGTTTTGCACGAATCTGCCATTCGTTTCCTGTGCAAATGTGTAGTTTTCGAGATATCGTCATCTCGAAAACTACGCATTTGCACAGAAAACGGATGGCAGTTTCGTACAAAACACCTCAAATTTAACCAGAAAAGTTTGTTCTTATCATTTTCATTCAAACTAACGAAAATATCGCGACTTAACCTAACCAATCATCAAGGGTGTACAGTTGACCTAACCGGGCATTCAGTTGACCTAACAGGTTAATATTGGTTATTTCACCTAAATATCTTCTGATCTCTTCGTATTAGGCCAGAGCTTTCCAAACTGTGTGTCGCGACACAGTGTTTTTTGTATTTTGAAAATTTTTATTTTTCTATCAACAAAATCGGCTTAAGATAAACCACCTACTGAAAAATTATCTGATATTTGATATTTGATAACAAAAATTAATTAATGTGTCGCGAAAATTTTTATGCTTAAATAGTGTGTCGCCAACGTGAAAAGTTTGGAAAGCTCTGTATTAGGCACTCACTGTCACATTTCGGGCAAGTTAAGGATGAGAGAACAACGCCGTAATTGATAAAAACATCCAATCCTTTGTCTTCATCTAGGGCACATGAATCAAGTTCTCAAAGTCAAAATCACACGAATCGCACGTCATAGTATCACAAACACCACTAAACTGAATCCAATTAGAAAAAAAAAAAAGTCAGAACAAAACCCAATCAACTAATTAAATCGCAGAGTAGTGAAAAAATAGCCCAATCAGGAAAAATATTTTATGAAAAAAAGTACATTATAGCCAAAACAGGAAATATATTTTATTAAAAAAAGTACATTTGAACAAATTTGCACAACACAAGATATATATTTTCTTAGTCAGTTTTGAATGGCGTGAGCGGGTTAAAAGACGAATATTAACCAAATTTTTTAGTGTGACATTAATTTATTACTAATATAGTGATACATTTTTTATATTGAAATATTGATTATTATCGGTAGTGTAGTTAGTGTGCAGTGTAGTATTTACCGTTACCATAATGGACTTCATTGTCATTTTAGCTAGTTTATTTTCAAAACTCGAATGTTTGTACAATACACTACAATGGTATGATGAAAAATATTTCTAATACAATGATGTGTATATAAAAACTGGGTTTATCTAAATGGTGATTTTATTACAACATAATTAGCAGATTATTCTATGATTATTACTGAGCGTCTAAAATTTTCGCCCCCTCCCCCCTAAGGAAAATCCTGGCTACGGCCCTGCATAAATCGTGCATGGAACAAGAAGGAACTCTTCTGGGAAAATTAAATCCACTATAGTCCAAATAAGGGTGCACTGTGGTGCCTAGTGTAGTTTGCGTTCCCCAACTTTGTCCGCGTATACCTAATCAAATAAAACGTTAAAACTAACGAAAATATTACGACTTAACCTAACCCATCGTCAATATATATATATATATAATTTTAACGTTTTATTTGATGGATTCATTTAAAAAATGTCGGATCACCTGAAAATCAGGGCCCCCAGCCTTTTTTGGTTAGCTTTATAAAGCTAACTAACGAAAATATCACGACCTAACCTAACCAATCGCCAAGGGCGTACAATTGACCTAACGATTGGTTAGGTTAGGTCGTGATATTTTCGTTAGTTAGTCTTATAAGGCTAACTAAAGAAAGCTGGGGGCCCTGATCTTCAAGTAATCCAAAATGTCTCCTAAAGATCCTAGTGTAGTTTACGTTCCCCAACTTTGACCTAGTGTAGTTTGTGTCTCCGTTTGCGTCAGGGGGACGTAAACTACACTTGCTCCCGAATAAGCATGTTGGGCACTAAAGCGTTAATCCGATAACAGTTAATTAACGAAGTTAACTTTTTTTAACGGACTATTAACGGAAGTTAATTTCCATTTATCGTTATCGGAGCAGTTAACTTCCGATAACTCGATATTTAGTCTGTTAAAAGTCAGTTAACACGTTAACTGCGAGAGTAGTATAGCCGAAAAAGGGGAGAGTGCAAGAATGTTGCAAGTTATTATGTAATGTTGCAAAGGGGGTGGGGTGTTGCAAAGGGGGGTGGGGGTTGTTGCAAAGGGGGGGTGCAAAAAAAGAAAACAAAAAAAGAAAGAAAAAAAGAGTACTGGCCTTTGTTGCCAACCTAGGTTGCAAGGGGCATGCAACTTGTGGGCTTCCCCCAAGCTATTCCCCCCAAAGGGCCAGAGAGAAAGGAGGAGAGAAAGGAGGAGGAGAGGTGTTCACCTGGCAGGAGCCAAGTGCATATTAAGACTTCAGCCGAGTAGGCGTTGTTTTATAGGCTCCTAATCAGCCAGAATCAGCCAGTTGGTTGAATCAGCCAGTTGACTGAGCCAAGGGGGGAGGGGTACACCTGAAGGAGAGAGAGAGAGACGCCTGAAGGAGAGAGAGAAACCTGTAGGAGAGAGAGACGCCTGTAGGAGAGAGAGAGAGAGAGAGAGACACCTGAAGGAGAGAGGAGTTCTCCCCCAAGTTATTTTCGTTTTCCTAACCTAAGAGGCCACTAAGGGGTTTTACCAAAGGGCCTGAAAGAGAAGGACCAGAGGTCCTTGCTCGGCTGGGAGCCGAGCTTGAATGAGTCTTTCACCAACTTCTCGGTCTTTTATAAGCCTCTATTCTGGCTGAGTTGCCAGATAGCGCAATGTGTTCCAGATAGCGCCATGTATCCCAGAAATATTAATCATCCATTGTGTAACACAATATGACGGTAGTTATTCCAATTAAATTCTGTTTATTAAATAAATACACACTCAATCTTTATTATTTGCATACCTTTCCAGTTTTTTTGCAATGATCGGATTGCTCTTGCTAGATATATTATTATGCTATATATATATATATATATATATATATATATATATATATATACATTCTTTTAAACATCTTATGTTAGGTAAATATATATTATATATATATTATTTATTTTTCATATTATAACATTTAATTTTAGTTTAACGTTTAGAAGCAAATTTAACATTAACTTGAACTTCATTGAAGTTGAAGTTAAACTTTTCGAAACAAATAACATAGTTTACCACACATAATTCGAAAACTTCATAATAGAAAATAATTAATTTTATGGTTAACTAGTTTATTTCGTTTACTATAATTATATATATACAGTCTTTTAAATTATACATATATATATATATATATATAGATGGGGCTCGATTGATTAACTATATAAATATATTATGGTTTTTTATATGCTTTGTGCACAGACAAGCGTGTGTTTCATAATTTCTCTTCATTTGAAGTGAAGGGAGACTTATCAGGGATTGGGGGGAAGGTCTCTCATTATGAGTTGCTGTTCACAACGAAATCTTTTAGTTGGAGACAATTCACCATAATAATGGTAAAAAGTGGATTGAAGTGAAGGGAGACTTATCAGGGATTGGGGGGAAGGTCTCTCATTATGAGTTGCTGTTCACAACGAAATCTTTTAGTTGGAGACAACTCACCATAATAATGGTAAAAAGTGGTATCTGGCAACCGAATTGAAGCTCTTTCCGAAGAACAGAATAAAATAATTATCATCATATGTTTTCACAGAAAACAGTTTTTACTTTTAAACTTAAATCATTGTGATTAAATAAGCACATATACAGAGATTAGTTTAAATAAGTTATCAATAAGAAGGAAAGAATAAAACGAAAAATCTTTTAGTTGGAGACAACTCACCATAATAATTGTAAAAAGTGGTATCTGGCAACCGAATTGAAGCTCTTTCCGAAGAACAGAATAAAATAATTATCATCATATGTTTTCACAGAAAACAGTTTTTACTTTTAAACTTAAATCATTGTGATTAAATAAGCACATATACAGAGATTAGTTTAAATAAGTTATCAATAAGAAGGAAAGAATAAAACGAAAAAAAAATTTAATATACGCTTTATTTACGTTTGTTATTATTTTTTAATTTAATATGCGTCATAATTAGTTGGGTATCCCTTATAAAAATTCATTTTCTGTCTAACGAATTATTTATTGGGTAACTTTGTTAATTCTGTTATATTACTAAAATATATTGAAAGTTGCTTTTACTTTTAATCAATCCGGTTGATAATTACTTTATAACTTGGGAGTTAAATTTTTAAAAGATGCTGTAAACTATAAAAGCATCCTGATCTTAAGTTAGGCATATCAATAATATATTTTCAAGTCATACGTAAGGGAAAAACGAACGGAAATGAAAATTTATGAAACAATTCGACGATCGTCATTCCCCAAACCCGTAAATATATATTATATATAATATATAATATATATAATATATATATATATATCTAAGTTGTATCGAGATGAAAATTTACGAAACACACGAGTCTCTTTCCATGCGAAAAAAATTGAAACAATATGAAAATTTACGAAACAATTCAATTAAAAGTTGAAATTAATCAAAACACAATTCGCTAGAGGAAAGGAATTCCGAGAATCTGCCCAACTCGAATGACCATAATGACCTTTCTCCTAGACAGCTTGAACAAAACCTCTCTCGACTCCATTTCTTAGATATGCCCACAACTATATATATATATATATATATATAGAGAGAGAGAGAGAGAGAGAGAGAGAGTTTTGTTCAAATAACGGGATATGCTTGTATCTTTTACCATTGTGTTCGAACACAATTGTTCGAGCACAATTGTTCGAAAAACAGTTGTTCGAATTATTCGACGTTATATTGAATTGGAAAGGTTTTCACCCCACCTTAGACCCACAGTTTAACATTAGAAAATTCTGAAACCTGACTCAGTGCCAAAAGTTTTATAAGAAACCAAATAATTTTCGTTGCCCCTAGCGCAATTGGAAAGGTTTTCACCCCACCTTAGACCCACAGTTTAACATTAGAAAATTCTGAAACCTGACTCAGTGCCAAAAGTTTTATAAGAAACACCAAATAATTTTCGTTGCCCCTAGCGCAATTGGAAAGGTTTTCACCCCACCTTAGACCCACAGTTTAACATTAGAAAATTCTGAAACCTGACTCAGTGCCAAAAGTTTTATAAGAAACACCAAATAATTTTCGTTGTCCTCTAGCGCAATTGGAAAGGTTTTCACCCCACCTTAGACCCACAGTGTAACATTAGAAAATTCTGAAACCTGACTCAGTGCCAAAAGTTTTATAAGAAACCAAATAATTTTCGTTGCCCCTAGCGCAATTGGAAAGGTTTCCACCCCACCTTAGACCCACAGTTTAACATTAGAAAATTCTAAAACCTGACTCAGTGCCAAAAGTTCTATAAGAAACACCAAATAATTTTCGTTGTCCCCTAACACAATTGGAAAGGTTTTCACCCCACCTTAGACCCACAGTTTAACATTAGAAAATTCTGAAACCTGACTCAGTGCCAAAAGTTTTATAAGAAACACCAAATAATTTTCGTTGCCCCTAGCGCAATTGGAAAGGTTTTCACCCCACCTTAGACCCACAGTTTAACGTTGAAACCGAATGTTTTTAAAATATAATTAGGATATATTTCTTTATATCCTCTCGATTACATTAGTGACTAATGATGCGGGGAACTCTGAGTAAATATGTTCTCGAAAACTATGAGTGATAGAAAAATTCTGAAACCATATTTGGAATCAGTATCAAAAGTTCTATACGAATCACCAAATAATTTTCAAAGGAGAATACGAGCATTAAATCTATTGGTGAAAATATATATAGTTACTCGTCCGGTCCCGTTATAGCGGATTGGTACACGTCATAGCTCCACCCAGCTACATCGGCAGCCAATCACTACGAACATCTGGTCTTTTGGGGCGGAGCTTGGCGATTGTGCCTATAAAAGGGGATATTTTTCAGTTTGGAGTAACAGTAGCTATTTTCGCGTCAGTGAATAATCATTCCCTCCACCATGGACCTGTACGTCTCCCCAGACTTGTATGAAGAGAGTGATACTGCAGCATTAACGACAATTAGCCTTTTAATGCGGTTGACCGTGATGAATTATTTACAACGCAAACCGTAGAAGACATGTGCAGTGACGCTCCTTACAATCCGACGCAAGGGACTACCATAGAAATGTAAGTGTCTATAATTAGAATTTATATATATATATATATATGGATGGGGTGTAGTATCTCGTCAAATAGATACTCGCCAAAAATGTCAATCAATGTTATTTTGTTACCCCATTATGCTATAATCGAAATTTTATGGCATTCAATGTTATTCCTCGAACCAAAGATATCTTCACATAATGGGGATCTGTCTGTATACTCTGTATATGTTTTAAAAGCATTATTCCTTTAAGGTCCGATGAGGATTTGACACGTGTTATACAATCTTTTGAAGAATCTCTGAATACGGGGGATATACTGAACAGTCAACAATGTCACACATCCTCCACCATGGACCTGTACGTCTCCCCGGAATTGTATGAAGAACGTGATACTGCAGCATTAACCGCAATTAGTCTTTTCAATGCGATTGACTGTGGTGAATTATTTTCAACGCAAACCGTAGAAGATATTTGCAGTGACGCTCCTTACAATCCGACGCAAGGGACTACCATAGAAATGTAAGTGTCTATAATTAGAATTTATATATATATATGGAGAGTTGTAGTATCTCGTCAAATAGATACTCGCCAAAAATGTCAATCAATGTTATTTGGTTATCCCCATTATGCTAAAATCGAAATTTTTATGGCATTCAATGTTATTCCTCGAACCAAAGATATCTTCACATAATGGGGATCTGTCTGTATACTCTGTATATGTTTTAAAAGCATTATTCCTTTAAGGTCCGATGAGGATTTGACACGTGTTATACAATCTTTTGAAGAATCTCGGAATAGGGAGGATATACTGATCAGTCAACAATGTCACACCGAAATAATGTAAGTGTTTTTCGATCTTTTTGGGATAAGAAGACACAATATATTTTCATAAATTTATTAAATGAAAGGAATCAGTACAATAAACAACTACAGAATATATCGTTACAAATATACGAACAAAAACATTATAATATACAACGAGTACGTACAATTGGAAAACGGTTTTTTATCTGTCTGCATAATTTCACTCGCCTTACGCGGAGGTATGTGTCCATAATGTGAACCACAACGGGCTTTGCACCCTCTTCTTGATTCGCATCCAGATTTAAGCAGATCTCAGGACTCGTGCGGGTGAGCTTTATTTTCATATCCACCCCGTTCACAAGCAACTTCTCCTGGAAAGTGAAATCTGTGTGCAACCGTCCAAAACACTCGTATATTTTCTTTTTAGAATTTTTAAATTTGTCCTTTATACTATTTTCATCTTTAGTTTGATAATATCCCTCCGCACTTAAAAAGGTAGCCTTCGCTTCTTTGGAAAAGTTGAGGACATTTTCCAAATAGGCTCGTAGATGATAGTACCCCGTGCCTGCCGATATGTTGGTCTGATTTAAATATACGTCACACTGGTTGAATATGGCGTGCAGAAAGTTTGTTTCAGGGTATACAGCATATTTGTCATCGCAGACCGTTCCATCAGAATGGGCTATACGTAGCTTAGCGTACATGTGCACACAGCTTGGATCAAAAAAGTAAGGACCTGAGCTGGGTATCACGAATTCTATAGGTGCACTCGGGGAACTAATTGTGTTTAAAGGGTTAATTGTAATAAAGTCACTGTGCTCAATAGAAACTTGGGTTGGCGGGAGCTCAAAAAGGGACAGCTCCGATTTACAGCATTGTGAACTACATGGGTGGATGAAGCGTGCCATGGCGAAATAGTGACTCCTCTCTCGACAAGTGGTAAACAAACTATGATTCATGAGATCAATGTCCTTAGCTTATATCAGTCAAAAAAGTGGTCAACCATAGGTTTCATTCGCTTACAGCATTTCTTTTTTGATAGCCTTTTACGTTTAATACCACGTGACCCTTCTTCTTCCGGGGAGCCCTCTTCTTCTTCCCTCCACCACGCATTTTTCTCTTTGCATCTTTGATGATTCGTTCCGTGTACGCTTTAAATGTTTTTTTAGAGCTTCTTTAGGTTTAGCCCCGGCCAATATGTCTTCTGCAGTGTTAAGGCCTGATTGTAGTGCTTTCCTTCCAAGGTATCTGGCACCCCTCTTCAGCAAAGGAACAGCCGTACGTAGTATGGATGAAAAAATGGATCCAAGTCCACTACCGCGCTGGTATCTCACCCCTCGATAGACGGTGAAAGGCTTTCTATCCATTATAACTCAGTGCGTCGAAAGTGTAGCTTCACTGTTAAGCTCCCGTTACCGAATGGGAAGTTTTCGCCCTCAATCGTTCTTATATATGTTGTGATATTGGTTATTAAATTAGTTGCGACATTCACATAATGGGGTCTGTCATATGTAATACTCAAACTCCTTCCTCTATGGTTGGGGATGTGAGCAATGCGCAGCAGGCGTGCCTGGGTATCCCCAACAAACTGGTGCTCCACTATATTACTGTAAATATAGCACATGTCTGGGGACCTTTCAGCCAATTTCTCCATCTTCAATTGATACATTAATCTGGACAAGTTATACTGTGTCTCGTGAAATGTGTCTCTTTGGAAGGCTGCGCTATATCGGCCGTTGGTTAGAATTTGAACTTTCTATGTTCTTTAAGACGTCTGTTAGTCTTTGATTTTAGGATTAGTGTATGTGCAGGGTTGTTTACGATTTCATATACTAAATCATTCGTAAGGTTTGAGTTTCTTAAACTTACGTTTAAGCCTCTCACAACATCCTCGGCCGAACCATATTGACCCGGCCCTAGTCTTACTTCTGTACTGTAATACGTGCAATCTTAGTCCGAGCGATGCGCATAGTTTCATCCATAGCTACCCCAGCTTTTTCACACTCGTCAATGTCTCTAAGAATCGTAAAAACGGTTTCTTTATGTTCAATATTTAAAAAGACGGTGTCCAGCTGAATTTCGCATATCCCACCTCATACGAATCACGACCCAATTCAATGTGCCCATGGAGTTCTGTTACAAAGTTGGCTAGTGTGTTGTTAGGGTGTACAGACAGGGACGAGGAGGACGGGAGTGTGACGTAGAAATGGTTAGGAGCCATGTTGCATACTATTTAAGCTTCATTATTGCATCAGCTTTTATATAGGTGTTGAAGCTTTCTGGGTACCCTAGCCATTTCACCAGGTACATTTTTCTCCTTCCTGAACCTTTGCTTCCTAAAATTTTCTCAATTTTGAACACATTTTTTCCTAAATTAAACGCAACTTTCTGCAATTCCTCGCGGTAAAAGCCTCCTAAGATTTCTTCCCCATTCAAATCTTCAATGTAATACATCATTATCTCACCTTTAGGTCTCACAGCCCTAACTTTAAAAATCTCGCGTGTCCATCCTTGCTCAAAACCCTTTGCGAATTTATTCCCCGAACGCGACAGCCTTACATAATCATTGATTTTGAAGCGCGCAGCAGAGTGTGGTGGTGGTGGTGATCCATCTCTCCTCGGGAGCGTACCTCTTTCTAAAACTTCGTTAGGTGTTGTCCCAATCGTGCGATGGTGTGAGCGGTTGTAGGATGATGCCAATGATTCCAGAATGTCTAGAAATCTGTATGTGTTTTTATGTGTAAAATAACGGTGCATGCGTTCCTTTATGGTGCGCTGAACTCTTTCAGCTAAAGAAGCCTTATGTATAGAATTGGTTGTGTAATAGCTGATATTAAACTCTGTCAACATGTTCTGAAAAGCACGGCCTATAAATTCCTTCCCCATATCCGTACAAAAATAGCCAGGAATCCTGTTTTCTTTTAACATTAGCGTTTTGGTGGCTTTAGCAACTGTTTCAGGTGATTTATTTTTCAGAGGAACTAGCCACAGATATCTAGAGAATACGTCTATTATGAATAGAATGTAGCGGTAACCATCGTTTATACACAGAATATCTTTGCATGTCTGTTAAATCTGCTTGCCAAATAGAATCAATCGAGGAAGCCGTTGTCTTGGCTGTTTTAAACCTTTTTCTCACAGGCTTATGAAGCGTATAAGCGTCCTGCTCCCTCAAAAATCTTTCAACATCTTTTTTTCCTACTCCGTAAACACTTCTGTACAGTCTATCTACGCCGCCGTAAGAGGATGGGGTATAAATGTCATAATAGCGTTTAGTTAATACGTTAGCCATTTGCGTATTTTAGAGGCACGTGGGTAGGGTTGGTTTAACCTCTTCTTGCTCCTCTTCAAAGGTGTTACCGCTGGGGGTGACGGCGCCTTCAATTGTGTCACAGGCGTTGCATGTTCCAAGTCTTTTAACCTGTTCAGATTTCCTATCAACGTTTTAGGGACATTTATTTGTTGTAGTCTTGCTTTAACATGCTTCCATCCTGATGGTGATGGCCTATCCCACGTTCTCACCAGATCATGGACAATGTCTACGATATTCGATCCCTGTACCTTTGATCCTTCCACAATGATCTCCCCTGTATCGGTCCATTGTATGGCGGGATCCTCATTCAATAGATTATAAAGACTTAAGCCTTTACTCCTCAATGTAAGTGGGAGGGTATTTTTTAATACATGTTCGATATGTTGTGTGGCTAATCTTTTTGGTTGGTCAGCTGTATCGTCGGGCACAGATCCTATGTCGCCATCGTCCCCCGTGCTGTGCCTAATAACCACAGGAATCTCTGTAGGGCTCTTATAATTTTCGTACTCGTGAAGAAATTTCTGCAGAGCTTCTTGGTATAAGATTCTTTTCTCATCAGGTGTTTTTTCACTGTTTAATAGGGCTAACAATTCGCTTTCCATTCTTTTAAGTCTGCTTTTACGGGGATCTAGATACGTGTCTGGATTCCTTTGCAGTGAAGCGTACACCTCGTGGGGAATCACTACCACTTTCTTCATTATATTAATCTAGTCAGTAAAGGACCCAAAACTGAAAATAAGATGGGGAGAAATGACCCTCCTGTTTGTACAATAATTCGTTTTTTCTTCGCTACAGTTTGGCTTTTACGAGCGAGTGCACGTATTATGTTCTTGTAGCGGCGTAGGCGAGCCTTCTGATGGGTTTTCATTGATACATTGCAATTTATAACGTTAAGACAGATTTCACAGATGCATTTTAAAAAGTCGGCATCGATATTTTTAATAAACATCTGCTGCATTGCCCGGGGCAGTCGATGATAGATTTTATTAATTCACGGTATTTCTTTAGTCTCTTTGTCATTCTGGAATATACACCGTTTCAGGCTCGTTTGGAAATATATTCGTTCGCAGAAGCACTCTAAACGTGTTTCGCGGATGAAGGTCGCAAAGCAAATATCCGTAACGCGGGCTTGTAGCTTCTTTATAAACTTCCAAAAACTCCTTACGCTGATTCGGGAACATTTGATTGGCTAATACCCCAATTTGTGATACATCTCTACGTTGCGCGAATAAGACTAGATATTGCGTATTTAACGACACATCGCGCATGTATCTATTTTTGAAAAATAGATTCTGATTGATAAAGAACACGCTTATGTTAAGATGGTGGGAGAATACTGTAAATGTCTCGGCAAACGTTTTATCCATCTCCAACATGAGATCGTCAATTACAATGATTGTATGTTCATTTCCCTTTAACGAATTAACGTCATATAGGCCTTTGTGGAACAAAATATCATCTTGGTACTCGTTGAACACTGATTGATACGTCGAATAGCACCATATAACTTTATGCACAAATTTCGAGAACATCTCTCCCTTTTCTTAAATGATTTTAAGCATAAACACAGTTTTACCACATCCTGTAGGTCCAGATATAATACATGTGGATGGGCTCGTAAATCTGAATTTTTCTACAGAGTCCATTTCTAACACGTCACACTCCTAAGTGGGTCATTTACAAAATATTACAAATTTTGAGTGCTGTTCCTTATATTTCTTCTCCCACAGAACCGTGAATGACGATGAGGTAGAGCAGCCCATCATTACGGATGACCTCGACGACAGTGTAGTTGTGATCTCCTCCCCTGAACCCTCACCAGCGATACCGGTAACACGTCCAAAGCGGAGGTATGAGATACCCACGTCAGGTATAAAGCGACCGAAATACGCGCCTGTTGCACCAGTAATAGATCCCCAACCCTCAACCTCTTACGCAACAAGCCTCCCCGCAGCACCTAATATATCCCCTTATTCATCCGCCGCCCCCCGTTCTGTTAAGTCTACAATAATAGAGCCCCAACCATCAACCTCCTACGCAACAGGCCCCCATCAGCAGCACCTTCCGCTAATATACCCCTAATTCATCCGCCGCCCCCCGTTCTGTTGAGGAAGATATAACGCTCGAATTGGTGCGCTCCGCAGCCCCCACCCCAGCCTTGACTAGAAATCGGTATAGAGTCAGGGTCGACCCTAGAGTCATGTATAGCAATGGTATTGAGCGCGGATTACGCCGGGTTGTAGAGCGTATTATAGAGTTTGCTCTTCAGAATCGCGATGAGCGTGAAGTCAGGACGAGCCTGTCCTTTGGATTCGGGTCAGATGACGGTGATGTAGACGATTATTGGGTGATAGTGCCATTTAGACGTTTGGCGGCTGAAGATGTAGAATATATATTAGGACGTATAATGCAAGCCGCCCAAAGTAGTATAGCCTTCAATATGGACAACTTCACGGTAAATATTGACCATGTATACCGTGTTGCGGGTCATAGCGCCATACCGTATACTCTTAACCTCAATTCTCAAGCTATTTATAGACGGCATATAAACGTCGATCGTGGTTGCGGCTTTATAGCAGTACTCTTAGCACGTATGTTTACTGTACAAAATACACGAACTCAAAAAATTTGGTTGCCTACAGTCGTGGAGCGTGCCCGTAAACTAGCTGTAGACTGTGAACTTGAATTTGACTGTAATATGGGTCCTGAAGAACTGAGAAGGGTAGAACAGGAAATGAATGTCCGCATAGTTGTGTTTGGGTTGGATGATCGTCGTAGGACTGTGTATGTTTTTAAAAGCTGTGTGAGAGATCGTACAAGGCCCCTACTTATTTTAGGATTGTCAGGGACAACGTATCTCCCCATCCGTAATATAAGGTGGCTTTACGCGAGTTATGACAAAAGTCGAAAATATGGGAGACATCATGATTTGTGTAAGGGGTGCATCGAGTTTGCGGATGATATAGTGAGACATTGTAAAGAATGTCACATGGTATGTGAGCAGTGTAAAAGCACCAAATGTGAAAGCCGTGTAGTTGAAGCTGAGAAGAGAGACTGTGATGTGTGTAGACGCACATTTTTCAATAATAGCTGTTTTGATTTCCATAAATCAATTGGCACGTGCAGGAAAATGAGAATCTGTGAATGTGGTATGTTTCACACAATGGATAATTGTGGAAAATTTAAGCACAAGTGTGACGTAATTCACTGTCCTACATGCCAGGAGGAATATAAGGTGGATGGAGTAAAGCATGTATGTTATATGAAAGATGCTAAGCCTAAAAATAACCCTTGTATAACTGTATACTACGATATAGAAACATATACGAACGCTGAAACCAAAGAGGTAATTCCACATTTACTTGTGAGCCAGACTATCTGTGATGAGTGTATGGATATCGAATGTGATGAGTGCCCCAAATGTGGTAAACGGACAAACGTTTTTAAAACGAATGTCAGCGATAGTCCTGTGAAACTATTTGTGTCCTATATTGTCGAGTTAGCCGACAAGTTCAAAAAAATGAATGTGTATATTCTCGCCCATAACGGGGCAAAGTTTGACACGCAGTTCCTTTATAAGGAGTTGCTTGAACACGAATCCTCTGAGATATTTACAGGTGATCCATTGAAAAGAGGCAACAAATTAATACAGATGCAGATAAGAGGCAATGTACAATTTAAAGATACTTTATTATTCACACCTTGTAAATTAGCAAAGCTACCCAAGGTGATGGGAGTAGCAGCTGAAGTTTCCAAAGGATACTTCCCTTACACTTTCCTCACCAGCGAGACTTTAAACTACGTAGGCCCACCACCCCCCAAACATTATTTTGACTGTATGGATGAACGTGAAGAATTTGATCGATACTACGACAGTTTTAATGAAAGTAACCCTTATAATATAGCTGATGAATGTGAGCGTTATTGCGTGAATGATGTGCGCGTGCTTAGAGTATGTTTCCAGGCCTTTAGAAGGATGTACATAGCCCGTTTCAAATGCGATCCACTGCAAGTCGCAACCACCATCGCATCATTATGTTTTACGGTGTTCAAGAATAACTTCATGCCGAAAGACACCTTAGCCATTATTCACCGAAACAATCCCCGCAGTTACGGGCACAAGGCTATTTACTGCTCATACACCTACAGCAACAGACAGGTGTATACATAAAGCACGCCCGCAACACGGGTGAAGTACCCATTAAGATTAATGGACGTGTTTTTTGGGTTGATGGGTTAAGTGAAAACCGTGTCACTGGTGTGAAGACTGTGTACTCCTTTAACGGTTGCTGGTGGCATGGATGCCCCCGTCCTGAGTGCGGAATCACCGGAGATATCCACGGTAGGTCTCCTGCCGACTGTCTTGCATCGACCCGCACCCGCGATCAACTTATAGGATCACAGTTCACTCACAAAGTCTTGTGGGAGCATGAATATGATGCACGGATGGAGACAGACGAGGTGTACCGTGAGGAAATAAAAACGATCAAGCGTTCAATGGTGCTGGATCCTCTCAAATGTGGTGATAGCTTGTTTGGAGGACGTACAAATCCTTTCAGACTATACTTTCCACCTACGGAGGGCGTGAAGCTCCATTACTACGATTTCTGTTCTTTATACCCGTACGTGATGAAGAGCAATCCGTACCCCGTGGGCGTTCCTGAGAAACTGGTGGGACCTAGCCTACCCTCCATCAATGAATTTTCAAAAAATTTGAATGATCGTTACTTTGGGCTCTCTTTCGTAGACGTACTCCCCCCACGTAATTTATGGATGCCGATCTTACCTGTCGTTATCGACGACAAGCTCATGTTTCCCCTGTGCGTGAAGTGCGCGGAAGAGGATAACGGCGAATGTAACCATATACTCCACCAGCGTAAGATCAGAGGCGTATATACAAGTCCTGAGTTGGCCCTAGCCGTGCGCCATGGTTATAGAATACTGAAGATACATGAGGTGTGGAGGTTTCAGAAGCTACCCAACCTTTTCACACCATATATAAACACCTTTTTGAAGGATAAGGTTGAGGCATCAGGGTATCCGCGAGGAGTTGATACCGAAGATGAAAAGTCTGCCTATATTCAACGTTACCGCGACCGCGAAGGTATACAACTTGATCGTGTCCAAATTGTAAAGAATCCTGGCAAGCGCTTTAGTGCAAAGTTGTGTCTAAACAGTCTATGGGGAAAATTTGCGCAGAATACCGGCAGAGGGAGCATTCATTTGGCACAAAGTTATAGCGATGTCTGGGATTATGCCAATGCCCCCGATAAAGAGGTCATGGAGATCGTAAATGTAGGTAATACTTACGTAATAAAGTACAACAACACTGAATTTGCCACAGATACCTCAAGGGTTACAAACATACCTGTGGCCAGCTTCACAACAGCCTACGCCCGTATAAAACTTTGGGGTCTATTGCATTCTCTTGGGCGGAGAGTATTGTATGCCGATACAGATAGCGTGATATTCACAGAGAGGGGGTGAATACATGCCCACTATTGGGGAGTTCCTCGGCGAGCTCACTGGTGAGATCAAGGATGAGTATGGGACAACGCATACGCCGACTCTTTTGCCTCAACAGGACCTAAGACTTATGGGGTACGGGTCAGGGTGGGGGAGGAAATGAAATATATCGTGAAGGCAAAGGGTATTACGCTCAACCATGCGAATCGGGAGGTTGTTAACTTTGAGTCGTTGAAGGATCTAGTATGTTTGGACGATGATGAACAACCTCCCCAACTAATTGTAGGCACCCACAATTTTCGGGCGCAGAAGCTGGGGGGCGTGAAGGAACTTAGGGGTACGATGGTGTGCCGTAACACCTATAGGAAACGTTACCAGTTACCTGGAACCTATGATACCGTACCCTTTGGATACCAATGATGCTTCTAACTCACACGTCTTGTATATAATCGTATATTTGTAAATATATATATATAACTTGAATATCTCGTTTATTAAATCGTATTTGTAAATATATATAACTTGAATATCTCGTTTGTTAAATAAATCATGTTTCAAATAGCGTTTCACTTTCTCCTTTGTGTGTGTGTGTGTGTGTGTGTGCAGGTGAAAGTTCTAAGCTCCGCCCACTGTAAGACCGTGAGTCATGCTACTATCTGGGAATCCCTGCGTGGTCAGTCGACTGCAGTAAGCCCGAGAGATCAGACGTGTATTCAGATCAGACGTGTATTCAAATGTCTACCTTTAATATTGCTTGTACAACGTTTACGAAATGGTATTCAGTAAAGTGTCAGGATGTGGTGGATACCGAAAAACTTCCTATTCCTCCCTCCTATGCCTCTTTTAAAAACACATTGGATTGTGCGAAGTTCCAAGATGTACAAATACTCTACGGATGTTCTGGTGAGACCGTTGAAGGCTTTCGTTGCACAGACGATGTGCTGAAGTATACTGCAGAGCTAAACTTTATAAAGTCTCACATACACCGTGAAGTAAAAGAAACAACGCGTGCAGAAGAGAAGCAGCAGGTATGGATAATGAGTCTTGCTGATGGGTGGTGTGACAAGCGGTATTACGTCATGCTACACCATGTCGATTACTCATACCCTACGACTGAAAATGTGAATCTCGTGATCATGGACAATCTTAAGTATTTTTATCACTATATTAACGTATATCATGATGAGGTTCGTAGTGAGGTTGTGGCTAGTGCCCTGCGTGAATTTTTAACAGAGTTTAGAGACGAGTATCGTTTGATGGGCAGAAAGGAAAAATATGAACATATGTTCCTCTCAAATAGTGCGCCGGAGTGTGGAGATGTTTAGTAAAACATAAAATGTTCCTAGTTCTTACCTAAACTGTCTGGTGCGTAGGCTGGTAGTGATATTCTTGTACCGAAATATGTACAACAATTCGACTCGCGGTCATACGAACAAGCCCATTCACGTATCATCGAGTCAGCCGCCCGTCGAACCATTCCTGCCTACCTGCGTGCCTCACACGGCTCATAGTTATCTCAGAGCTTGAGCCGAGTGGACGTGCGCTCCTCGAATACGATGGAACTTCCTTTGAGCAGCATTCTCAACGCCTCGTACGATGTGTCCGTGACGAAATCGTTGCGTGTGTTCAGGCGTAATTCCGGTACCATTAGCTATGTACTGGAAACGGAATGTAGACCGACAAACAAACGGGTTTATTTAAGTATCGAGGAGATGAATAGAATCTTTGTGATAGTTGAGAAGTGGAGTGAAGATCGTTATAAAATACCTGTTAACGTAGGTACAAGAAGAGAGCAGATTAGTGACGCACCCTCATACGCCGTTGTATGTACGTTGTGTATAAATAACGATCGGCCGTGCATTGATATACGGCTGATGTGGAAGAATGCTTCTGATAATAACGCTCTTGTTCCTACGCGAAACCGTTTCATCCTCGACAGAATGTTTGAAATCGTCGGATTCCGTAAACTGAAACCTATATTAGACGCGCGTGTTACGGACATGCTTTATTTTGATACAGTACTTGAATACGCCTACACCGCTCTGCTCGATGGGTTTACCGAGTGTAGGGCTGGTGAGAATGGTCTAGAGCTGGACGTTTATTTAAAAAGTTTAGACTCTTTGAAATACCATGAACTTTGGTACAAAGCAATTGATCGGTACAAGGCTGAGCTCACCTACACCGTTCACCCTGAAGAACTATTTCTTTATATAACGCGCAGTTGTCGTAACGATTTAGAAGATTATTTCAATTGCCGCTATGTTGAGTGAGTTCACGATTGAAAAGCTCGAGTCGGTAGAAATAAACCCTCGATTGGAAAAGCGTGTTTATAAACTTGTGTTTAATAATGTAGCTAACGATGAACTCTTTGTGCGTGCTTTTGATTGTATTCTAGACGTATTTAAAGATGACTTACCAAACGGTTGTAAAGTGGGAACAAAAATAGTACTGAACGATATGAAAGCCCTTCATATCGAGTACAGGTTTCCCTATACTTAAAGCGGTGAAATATTATTAAGCCGCATATACTGCGTAATGCAGAGTAATAATGATGTAATTGTAAACTCGATTAAGACCGAGTTTAGTATTTTGAAAAAAAAGTGAATTGTATTTATATATATATTTTGCTTGACATTTCTCCTGTACTGATTATACGCATATTTCTATTGTTTTGTGTTTATATATATTTTGCGTGATATTTCTCCTGTACTGTTATGTACATATTTCTATTGAAGTGTATATTTATTTGAAATGTATATTTTATTTTATATATATCCATAATTGTGTGTATATATTTCCTGTACTGTTATATGCATATTCCTCAATTGAAATGTATATTTATTTTCTATATATTTATAATAAACAGAATGATGCAATGTTGTTTTACTTAATTGTTACGCCTTCTAAACCTACTACCGGTATTCTTTTAAGAAATATAATAATGTATACAGTGGTATTGCGGTATCTGGCAACATTTACGCCTTCTAAGCCAACTGGCTGATTAGGAGTCTATAATAATGCTAAAAAGTGGTATCTAGCAACTCAGTCTTCGATTAGAGAATACATGGCGCTATCTGGCAACTCAAGCCATTTACAGCCAACTGGCTGATTAGGAGTCTATAATAATGTATACAATAATACTGCTAAAAAGAGGTATCTGGCAACTCAAGCCATTTACAGCCAACTGGCTGATTAGGAGTCTATAATAACGTATACAATGGTATCGCTAAAAAGAGGTATCTGGCAACTCAAGCCATTTACAGCCAACTGGCTGATTAGGAGTCTATAATAATGTATACAATGGTATCGCTAAAAAGAGGTATCTGGCAACTCAAGCCATTTACAACCAACTGGCTGATTAGGAGCCTATAAAACAACGCCTACTCGGCTGAAGTCTTAATGTGCACTTGGCTCCTGCCAAGTGAACACCTCTCCTCCTCCTTTCTCTCCTTTCTCTTGGGGGATAACGCCGCCTCCAAGTTTTCCTTGTTCCACCTGCAGCATCCCCCCCTTTGGGGGATTTTTTCTTTTTGCAACCCCCACCCCCCTTTGCAACATCCCCACCTCTTGCAACAACCCCCGCCCCCTTTGCAACATTACGTCATCACTTGCAACATTCTTGCACTCTCCCCTTTTGCGGCTATCCTACTTGCGAGGAGTCATTCACGGAAGATCACCGCTCCGTGAATTAATTCAAACCGCCATAACTTCAGTCTGCCAATTTCGTCCTCTGCCGAGGTGGAACGGCTCTTCTCTCTCGGCAAGGACATCCTGAGGCCCAAGAGGTCAAGTGCCTAAAATTTAATTTTACCTTTCAGTTCCCGCCATAATAATTCTCTGGTAAATTAAAATTTAGTTAATGGTTAGTGGTTACAAGGGTTTCAAAACATGTAATCAGTACATTTTTTATTAAAAAAAAAAAAAAGTTATTAAGCAAAAAAGTTGCAAAACTTGATAAAAATACATTTAAATACCTATTTATTGTTGGATTTTGCATAGATAAAACATTTTCTATGGGTTTTAAAGCTTTTTTCCTTGATTTTTTTAAATATAGTAGTATAGCCGCAAAAGGTTAGAGTGCAGGAATGTTGCAATTTATTACGTAATGTTGCAAAGGGGTTGGGGTGTTGCAAAGGGGGTGGGGGTGCTATGCAACATGTTGCAAAGGGGGGGTGCAAAAATTCCCCCAAAGGGGGGTGGGGGATGCTGCACGTGCGAAACTTGGAGGCGGCGTTATCCCCCAAGAGAAAGGAGAGAAAGGAGGAGAGGTGTTCACCTGGCAGGAGCCAAGTGCATATTAAGACTTCAGCCGAGTAGGCGTTGTCTTATAAGCTCCTAATCAGCCAGTTGGCTGATTAGGAGCCAAGGGGGGAGGGGTACACCTGAAGGGGAGAGAGAGAGAGAGAGAGAGAGAGAGTAGCGGCCTTTGATTGCAAGGCATGCAACTTGGAGGCGGAGTTCTCCCCCAAGCTATTTTCGTTTACCTAACCTAAGAGGCCTCTAAGGGGTTTTCCCAAAGGGCCAGAAAGAGAAAGGACCAGAGCTTGAATAACTCCGTCATCAGCTTCTCACTCTTTTATAGACCTCTAATCCGGCTGAGTTGCCAGATAGCAAAAACCATATATTAATCAAAATACCACGATATATTTATATGATGGTAGTCAATACAGAATTAATTGTTGGAATTAAGAAGATTCATCTGTTTAAATAATTTAAACACACGCTCTTTACACAATAAATCACTTAATTCCTATTTTATTATAAATACCGAACAACAGTGGGAAAAACGAAAGGAGAAGAAACCTTGCGAAGAAAGTTGAAATAAACCAAAACACACGCTCGGCCATTCCCCCCAATCTCCTCACCCCATCTGTGTTTGTATATATATATATTATATATATATATATATATATATATATATATATATAGAAAGAATCATAATAACCGTGTCTATTTAATTTTGTCATTCCTTATATGTATATATATAAATGGATTTTCACCTTAAAGTGAAGTGAATTAAAACATTAGCCAAAACACACGGTCGTCCATTCCCCCCAATCTCCTCACCCCATCTGTGTTTGTATATATAAACGAATGAACAACTCGTGCACACACGCACACGCACACACACACGCCTCTGTACATATCATGTGAATGAAAATCAGAAAAAAATGCCAAACGTATATTTTGTCAATCCTTATATATATATATATATATATATATATATATATATATATATAATGGATTTTCACCTGAAAGTGAATTAAAATATTAAAAAATCACTAAACAATTAAAAGAAACCTTACGAAGATAGGTGATTGTATATATAATAAACGAATGAACAAATCGTGCACACACACACACACACACACACACACACACACACGAGGAAAGGGATACCGACTCGAATCACACCTGTTTGCCCAGAGGCCTTTTTTGACCAGAATCTGACCTTTCTTCCAATCTACTCGGGATAAACATCGCTTCACTCCGATTCTTATTTTTGCTGTTGTATTTTTATTTACGCGTAATTTGTATGGTATCATATTCTTAGATAACATCTCTGTTATTGAAAGATATACACACAATTATATTAAATAATAATCAGCGAAAGAAATAAGGTGGGCAAACCTGAAAGTACTAATAATTATATATATATATATATATATATATATATATATATTATATATATATATATATATAAACAAAGAGAGAGAGAGTTTTGTTCATTAATAAATAAAGGAATATGCTTGTATCTTTTGCCAGCAAATTCCATTCACGTAACCTGGAGCCCAATAATTCCGCTTTCTTTTTCGGAAGGTCCAAATCTCTCACGAGATCATTCAGCATAACCTGCGTTATCATACGTTGTTTATTTGATTCAGGTTGCTGAAAGTCTGTATCTTTAGTGTCATCAATTTCCATTGGTTCAATTTCAGACTCTTCATCCAGTGAAACGTTAGTCATACAAAAATAGCAATCCGTTAGGTGATCCTTGGGCTCTCTCCAAATCATTGGTATGCAAATGGCATAGATTTGCGGGTACCTTTAATCCAGTGGTGGCCAACCATTTTTTGATGAGTGCCATTTTTAGGTTAGGTTTAATTCGAAAGCGCCAAAAAAAAAATTTGTGAAAAATTTACTAATAACTTGTAAGTAAAAATAAAAATATAATATAATATTTACCTTAAATAGAAATATAATGTGAAAAATATTTACCTTAATTTTTCGTTAACTACATCTTAACTGCTTAAATCTTTGATTTTTAATATTTAGTGTTAGAAGTGAAAATTTAGCACAATTCATACTAGACCTCGATGCGCCACTTCAAAGTACTTGATGCGCCACCTTTGGCGCAATGCGCCGCGGTTGGCCACCACTCAGTGAGTTTAATCCAACCCCTAAGAGTGACGGCACAGGAAATGCATGAGATATGAGGTGCCCAGGATTTGTCTTGGTCGCCTACCTTACATCCAAAATAAAGTTCGTAAGCCTTCTTCACGAGTGGGGCCATCGTCTTCCTCTGTGCCATTATGGTCAGTTCTCCACATACGTAGGGGATTAATACAGTTTCGATCCATGCTGGCGGAAAATTATTGAAATCACGGAAAACTTTTTGGAATGAAAAACCAATTTTTTTTACTATGAAAAATTTTTAAATTTGAGCAAAACTTGAAAAAAAAATTCTTTCTTTTTATTAAAAATCTGTTTAAATAGCTATATTTTTTTAATGCAAAAAATACTATTAAATATAGTTAACCTGGAAAAAAGAAAGTAAAATTAATTAGTACACTTAATTTTAACTAATATTTTGGGAAAACTCTGAGTAAATGGAAATATTATTTTCTCGAAAACTATGGGTGATAGAAACATTCTGAAACCATATTTGGAATCAGCATCAAACGTTCTATGAGAAACACCAAATAGTTTTCAAGAAACAAAAATGTTGTTCCCTAGTGTAATTAACTCTTTCTCGCCGAATTGGAAAGCTTTTCACCGACCTTAGACCTACAGTTTAACGTGGATTCAGAAATACATCTCGTCAGGGAATGATTGCTCACTATTTCATCGAGATAATTAAAGCTCATATACAGGACCTGCATTGTCTATAAGATCTGTGGCGCGTGGAGCCTTCAGAAGAGGTGCCAGATACCATGGTATACATTATTATGGAGAGTTGCCAGATACCCTTGCTCAGGTACACAGTTGCCAGATTGTACCATTTATTTTCTTAAAAGTTGGTTTAGAATTCCGCTAGTAGGTTTAGAAGGCGTAACATGATATAATTAACCAAAAGAATTAAGTAAAACAACATTGCATCATTCTGTTTATTATAAATATATAGAAAATAAATATACATTTGAATGATCAATAATAATAGAAATGAGGAATATGCATATAATCCGTCAATATAACAGTACAGGAGAAATATACACACACACACACACACACACACACACACACACACAATTATGGAGATATATAGAAATAAATATACATTTGAATGATCAATAATAATAGAAATATGAACGAGGAATTTGCATATAATCCTTCAATATAACAGTACAGGAGAAATATCACACAAATATGTTAAATATATAAATACATTTCACTTTTTTTCAAAATACTAAACTCGCACTTAATCGAGTTTACAATTACATCATTATTGCTCTGTATTACGCAGTATATGCGGTTTAATAATATTTCACCGCTTTAAGTATAGGGAAACCTGTACTCGATATGAAGGGCTTTCATATCGTTCAGTACTAGTTTTGTTCCCACTTTACAACCGGTTGGTAAGTCATCTTTAAATACGTCTAGAATACAATCAAAAGCACGCACAAAGAGTTCATCGTTAGCTACATTATTAAACACAAGTTTATAAACACGCTTTTCCAATCGAGGGTTTATTTCTACCGACCCGAGCTTTTCAATCGTGAACTCGTCTTCACTCAACATAGCGGCAATTGAAATAATCTTCTAAATCGTTACGACAACTGCGCGTTATATAAAGAAATAGTTCTTCAGGGTGAACGGTGTAGGTGAGCTCAGCCTTGTACCGATCAATTGCTTTGTACCAAAGTTCATGGTATTTCAAAGAGTCTAAACTTTTTAAATGAACGTCCAGCTCTAGACCATTCACACCTTGTTCAGCCCTACACTCGGTAAACCCATCGAGCAGAGCGGTGTATGCGTATTCAAGTACTGTATCAAAATAAAGCATATCCGTAACACGCGCGTCTAATATAGGTTTCAGCTTGCGGAATCCGACGATTTCAAACATTCTGTCGAGGATGAAACGGTGTCGCGTAGGAACGAGAGCGTTATTATCAGATGTATTCTTCCACATCAGCCGTATATCAATGCACGGCCGATCGTTATTTATACACAACGTACACACAACGGCGTATGAGGGTGCGTCACTAATCTGCTCTCTTCTTGTACCTACGTTAGCAGGTATTTTATAACGATCTTCACTCCACTTCTCAACTATCACGAAGATTCTATTCATCTCCTCGACACTTAAATAAACCCGTTTGTTTGTTTGTCTACATTCCGTTTCCAGTACATAGCTAACGGTACCGGATTTACGCCTGAACACGCGCAACGATTTCGTCACGGACACATCGTACGAGGCGTTGAGAATGCTGCTCAAAGGAAGTTCGATCGTATTCGAGGAGCGCACGTCCACTCGGCTCAAGCTCTGAGATAACTATGAGCCGTGTGAGGCACGTAGGTAGGCAGGAACGGTTCGATGGGCGGCTGACTCGATGATACGTGAATGGGCTTGTTCGAACTCGTATGATCCGCGAGTCGCACCATAATCGAATTGTTGTACATATTGGGTAGGTGTTTTTCCGCTAGAAGAATTAATTTCGGTTTTATAACTACCAGACTACGCACCAGACAGTTTCCCTCAGGATAATTTTCACGAACTAGGCACATTTTATAATGTTTTACTAAACATCTTCACACTCCGGCGCACTATTTGAGAGGAACATGTGCTCATATTTTTCCTTTCTGACCATCAAACGATACTCGTCTCTAAAGTCTGTTAAAAACTCACGCAGGGCACTAGCCACAACCTCACTACGAACCTCATCATGATATACATTAATATAGTGATAAAAATACTTAAGATTGTCCATGATCACGAGATTCATATTTTCAGTCGTAGGGTATGAGTAATCGACATGGTGTAACATGACGTAATACCGCTTGTCACACCACCCATCCACAAGACTCATTATCCATACCTGCTGCTTCTCTTCTGCACGCGTTGTTTCTTTTACTTCACGGTATATGTGAGACTTTATAAAGTTTAGCTCTACAGCATACTTCAGCACATCGTCTGTGCAACGAAAGCCTTCAACGGTCTCACCAGAACATCCGTAGAGTATTTGTACATCTTGCAACTTCGCACAATCCAATGTGGTTTTAAAAGAGGCATAGGAGGGGGAATAGGAAGTTTTTCGGTATCCACCACATCCTGGCACTTTGCTGAATACCATTTCATAAACGTTGTACAAGCAATATTAAAGGTAGCCATTTGAATACACGTCTGATCTCCTTTTTTTCTTCTACGCTAGCGAATACACGTCTGATCTCAAGGGCTTACTGCAGTCGACTGACCACGCAGGGAATCACAGATAGTAGCATGACTCACGTTGCTGGTCTTACAGTGGGCGGAGCTTAGAACTTTCACTGTGCACACACAAAGTGGCCGCAGCAAGATTAATTTAACCTGTGCAACACACACACACACACACACACACAACAGTGGGCGGAGCTTAGAACTTTCACCTGTGCACACACAAAGGAGAAAGTGAAACGCTAATTGAAACATGATTTAGTTAATAAACGAGATATTCAAGTTATATATATTTACAAATACGTGTAATAAATAAGTTGACAATAGACACATCAATGATTATATTCAAGACATATATATTTAAAAACACGTGATAATAAGTTAACAATTGAAATTATGTAACACAAGAAATAACAAAACACAAGAAAAAACAAATGCATAGATTTGGTGATCACAAACAACAGTAACCTAATACTTTAAAGAAAGCATTCTATTAAATACTTTTAGCCTATGTTCACGAATTATACCGGTTTTAAAATAGATTCGAGACGAAGACCGTCTGGACTGATTTTATAGAATTTCAAGGATTCCAAGTTGATCACGAGAGAAGTTATGTAGTCATCTTCCATACTGCAAAATCTCGTCGTTTGCCTGTCTGCTCAGAACACTGACAAGAGGTAAGATCGAATCCACATCAACACAAAATTTTAGTCGCTAAAATAACAGCCTGAGTATTGTTCATGTTCTAAATTATCTTTGATTCGTTTTGGTAAAATTGAGTAAACTGCAGCCTTTGTTTCCTGATCAGAAACTCTCCGTCTTTTTCTGGTATGGTGCAAGGTTTCGTTGCAACCATATTCACTGCTCGAGTCTACTTTACAGTCGTTGTCTTCTAATCTAGATTTACACTCTTCACTAATGCATTCAATGGGTGAATAATCATCTTGGTTGATATTAATGACACCACAATCGAGAGGGCTCACTGGGGTAACGGGCACTTCAGGTAATGGTGCGGGCGCTTGAGGTGGGTCGGGGACAATCTCCTCAGGTTGCCCTTGTGGCGGGGAAAATATTGTGTGGAGGTAATTATGTGCTGCTTCTAAGTAAACAAAACGGGCTTTATGTAACACAGTGGTAACTAATAATGATTTATGCAAAGATGCACCAGCTCTTCTGGAACGTCTGGATGCAATTTTACCGAGCGATATATTTATCAACTTGTGTGCTTCAAACCCGTTTGGAACGTCAGATATCATGTTCACCACCTAGGAATTGGTCAAGGCACAGAGAGCTAACTAACACGACTCTATCCTCTATTTCCAATCTTGTAATGAGTTAAAGTGAAAGTTTCGCCTGCCTTTATACAATGTCGTTCTGACATCGTTATCAAGCTCCACGCAGGGAATTTCCAGGTAGTAGCATGAATCACGTTGCTGTTCTTTCACCTGTGCACGCACACACACACACACCACACACACCACACACACACAAAGGAGAAAGTGAAACGCTAATTGAAACATGATTTATTTAATAAAGAAATATTCAAGCTATATATATTTACAAACACGTGTAATAAATAAGTTAACAATAGACACATCAAAGATTATATTCAAGGTGTATATATATATTTACAAACACGTGTGATAAATAAGTTGATTGAATTTCTGTGTTAACATAATTTCATTTGTTAACTTATTTATCACACGTGTTTTTAAATATATATGTCTTGAATATAATCATTGATGTGTCTATTGTTAATTTATTTATTACACGTGTTTGTAAATATATATAGCTTGAATATTTCTTTTATTAAATAAATCATGTTTCAATTAGCGTTTCACTTTCTCCTTTGTGTGTGTGTGTGTGTGCGTGCGCGCGCGTGTGTGTGTGTGTGTGTGTGTGTGTGTGCACAGGTGAAAGAACAGCAACGTGATTCATGCTACTACCTGGAAATTCCCTGCGTGGAGCTTGATAACGATGTCAGAACGACATTGTATAAAGGCAGGCGAAACTTTCACTTTAACTCATTACAAGATTGGAAATAGAGGATAGAGTCGTGTTAGTTAGCTCTCTGTGCCTTGACCAATTCCTAGGTGGTGAACATGATATCTGACGTTCCAAACGGGTTTGAAGCACACAAGTTGATAAATATATCGCTCGGTAAAATTGCATCCAGACGTTCCAGAAGAGCTGGTGCATCTTTGCATAAATCATTATTAGTTGCCACTGTGTTACATAAAGCCCGTTTTGTTTACTTAGAAGCAGCACATAATTACCTCCACACAATATTTTCCCCGCCACAAGGGCAACCTGAGGAGATTGTCCCCGACCCACCTCAAGCGCCCGCACCATTACCTGAAGTGTCCGTTACCCCAGTGAGCCCTCTCGATTGTGGTGTCAATAATATCAACCAAGATGATTATTCACCCATTGAATGCATTAGTGAAGAGTGTAAATCTAGATTAGAAGACAACGACTGTGAAGTAGACTCGAGCAGTGAATATGGTTGCAACGAAACCTTGCACCATACCAGAAAAAGACGGAGAGTTTCTGATCAGGAAACAAAGGCTGCAGTTTACTCAATTTTACCAAAACAAATCAAAGATAATTTAGAACATGAACAATACTCAGGCTGTTATTTTAGCGACTAAAATTTTGTGTTGATGTGGATTCGATCTTACCTCTTGTCGGTGTTCTGAGCAGACAGGCAAACGACGAGATTTTGCAGTATGGAAGATGACTACATAACTTCTCTCGTGATCAACTTGGAATCCTTGAAATTCTATAAAATCAGTCCAGACGGTCTTCGTCTCGAATCTATTTTAAAACCGGTATTAATTCGTGAACATAGGCTAAAAGTATTTAATAGAATGCTTTCTTTAAAGTATTAGGTTACTGTTGTTTGTGATCACCAAATCTATGCATTTGTTTTTTCTTGTTTTCTGTTATTTCTTGTGTTAACATAATTTCAATTGTTAACTTACTTATCACGTGTTTTTAAATATATATGTCTTGAATATAATCATTGATGTGTCTATTGTCAACTTATTTATTACACGTATTTGTAAATATATATAACTTGAATATCTCGTTTATTAAATAAATCATGTTTCAATTAGCGTTTCACTTTCTCCTTTGTGTGTGCACAGGTGAAAGTTCTAAGCTCCGCCCACTGTTGTGTGTGTGTGTGTGTGTGTGTGTGTGTGTGCACAGGTGAAAGTTCTAAGCTCCGCCCACTGTAAGACCAGCAACGTGAGTCATGCTACTATCTGTGATTCCCTGCGTGGTCAGTCGACTGCAGTAAGCCCTTGAGATCAGACGTGTATTCGCCAGCGTAGAAGAAAAAAAGGAGATCAGACGTGTATTCAAATGGCTACCTTTAATATTGCTTGTACAACGTTTATGAAATGGTATTCAGCAAAGTGCCAGGATGTGGTGGATACCGAAAAACTTCCTATTCCCCCCTCCTATGCCTCTTTTAAAACCACATTGGATTGTGCGAAGTTGCAAGATGTACAAATACTCTACGGATGTTCTGGTGAGACCGTTGAAGGCTTTCGTTGCACAGACGATGTGCTGAAGTATGCTGTAGAGCTAAACTTTATAAAGTCTCACATATACCGTGAAGTAAAAGAAACAACGCGTGCAGAAGAGAAGCAGCAGGTATGGATAATGAGTCTTGTGGATGGGTGGTGTGACAAGCGGTATTACGTCATGTTACACCATGTCGATTACTCATACCCTACGACTGAAATATGAATCTCGTGATCATGGACAATCTTAAGTATTTTTATCACTATATTAATATATATCATGATGAGGTTCGTAGTGAGGTTGTGGCTAGTGCCCTGCGTGAGTTTTTAACAGACTTTAGAGACGAGTATCGTTTGATGGTCAGAAAGGAAAAATATGAGCATATGTTCCTCTCAAATAGTGCGCCGGAGTGTGAAGATGTTTAGTAAAACATTATAAATGTGCCTAGTTCGTGAAATTATCCTGAGGGAAACTGTCTGGTGCGTAGTCTGGTAGTGATAAAACCGAAATTAATTCTTGTAGCGGAAAAACACCTACCCAATATGTACAACAATTCGATTATGGTGCGACTCGCGGATCATACGAGTTCGAACAAGCCCATTCACGTATCATCGAGTCAGCCGCCCATCGAACCGTTCCTGCCTACCTGCGTGCCTGACACGGCTCATAGTTATCTCAGAGCTTGAGCCGAGTGGACGTGCGCTCCTCGAATACGATGGAACTTCCTTTGAGCAGCATTCTCAACGCCTCGTACGATCTGTCCGTGACGAAATCGTTGCGCGTGTTCAGGCGTAAATCCGGTACCGTTAGCTATGTACTGGAAACGGAATGTAGACAAACAAACAAACGGGTTTATTTAAGTGTCGAGGAGATGAATAGAATCTTCGTGATAGTTGAGAAGTGGAGTGAAGATCGTTATAAAATACCTGCTAACGTAGGTACAAGAAGAGAGCAGATTAGTGACGCACCCTCATACGCCGTTGTATGTACGTTGTGTATAAATAACGATCGGCCGTGCATTGATATACGGCTGATGTGGAAGAATACTTCTGATAATAACGCTCTCGTTCCTGCGCGACACCGTTTCATCCTCGACAGAATGTTTGAAATCGTCAGATTCCGCAAGCTGAAACCTATATTAGACGCGCGTGTTACGGATATGCTTTATTTTGATACAGTACTTGAATACGCATACACCGCTCTGCTCGATGGGTTTACCGAGTGTAGGGCTGAACAAGGTGTGAATGGTCTAGAGCTGGACATTTATTTAAAACGTTTAGACTCTTTGAAATACCATGAACTTTGGTACAAAGCAATTGATCGGTACAAGGCTGAGCTCACCTACACCGTTCACCCTGAAGAACTATTTCTTTATATAACGCGCAGTTGTCGTAACGATTTAGAAGATTATTTCAATTGCACTATGTTGAGTGAAGACGAGTTCACGATTGAAAAGCTCGGGTCGGTAGAAATAAACCCTCGATTGGAAAAGCGTGTTTATAAACTTGTGTTTAATAATGTAGCTAACGATGAACTCTTTGTGCGTGCTTTTGATTGTATTTTAGACGTATTTAAAGATGACTTACCAACCGGTTGTAAAGTGGGAACAAAACTAGTACTGAACGATATGAAAGCCCTTCATATCGAGTACAGGTTTCCCTATACTTAAAGCGGTGAAATATTATTAAACCGCATATACTGCGTAATGCAGAGCAATAATGATGTAATTGTAAACTCGATTAAGTGCGAGTTTAGTATTTTGAAAAAAAAGTGAAATGTATTTATATATTTAACATATTTGTGTGATATTTCTCCTGTACTGTTATATTGAAGGATTATATGCATATTCCTCGTTCATATTTCTATTATTATTGATCATTCAAATGTATATTTATTTCTATATATCTCCATAATTGTGTGTGTGTGTGTGTGTGTGTGTGTGTGTGTGTGTGTATATTTCTCCTGTACTGTTATATTGACGGATTATATGCATATTCCTCATTTCGATTATTATTATTGATCATTCAAATGTATATTTATTTTCTATATATTTAAAAACAGAATGATGCAATGTTGTTTTACTTAATTCTTTTGGTTAATTATATCATGTTACGCCTTCTAAACCTACTAGCGGAATTCTAAACCAACTTTTAAGAAAATAAATGGTACAATCTGGCAACTGTGTACCTGTGCAATGGTATCTGGCAACTTTCCATAATAATGTATACAATGGTATCTGGCACCTCTTCTGAAGGCTCCACGCGCCACAGATCTTATAGACAATGCAGGTCCTGTATATGAGCTTTAATTATCTCGATGAAATAGTGAGCAATCATTCCCTGACGAGATGTATTTCTGAATCCACGTTAAACTGTAGGTCTAAGGTCGGTGAAAAGCTTTCCAATTCGGCGAGAAAGAGTTAATTACACTAGGGAACAACAGTTTTGTTTCTTGAAAACTATTTGGTGTTTCTTATAGAACTTTTGATGCTGATTCCAAATATGGTCTCAGAATCTTTCTATCACCCATAGTTTTCGAGAAAATAATATTTCCATTTACTCAGAGTTTTCCCAAAATATTAGTTAAAATTAAGTGTACTAATTTAATTTTCTTTTTTCCAGGTTAACTATATTTAATAGTATTTTTTGCATTAAAAAATATAGCTTCATTCCCTGACGAGATGTATTTCTGAATCCACGTTAAACTGTAGGTCTAAGGTCGGTGAAAAGCTTTCCAATTCGGCGAGAAAGAGTTAATTACACTAGGGAACAACATTTTTTTTTCTTGAAAACTATTTGGTGTGTCTTATAGAACGTTTGATGCTGATTCCAAATATGGTTTCAGAATCTTTCTATCACCCATAGTTTTCGAGAAAATAATATTCCACTTACTCAGAGTTTTCCCAAAATATTAGTTAAAATTAAGTGTACTAATTTAATTTTACTTTCTTTTTTCCAGGTTAACTATATTTAATAGTATGTTTTGCATTAAAAAAATATAGCTATTTAAACAAAGAGATTTTTAATAAAAAGAAAACAAATTTTCAAGTTTTCCTCAAATTTAAAAATTTTTCATAGTAGAAAAAATTGGTTTTTCATTCCAAAAAGTTTTTCGTGATTTCAATAATTTTCCGCCAGCATGAATCGAAACTGTATTAATCCCAGAGATACATTTTGCTACGTATGTGGAGAACTGACCATAATGGCACAGAGGAAGACGATGGCCCCACTCGTGAAGAAGGCTTACGAACTTTATTTTGGATGTAAGGTAGGCGACCAAGACAAATCCTGGGCACCTCATATCTCATGCATTTCCTGTGCCGTCACTCTTAGGGGTTGGATTAAACTCACTGAGTGGTGGCCAACCGCGGCGCATTGCGCCAAAGGTGGCGCATCAAGTACTTTGAAGTGGCGCATCGAGGTCTACTGTAGTATGAATTGTGCTAAATTTTCACTTCTAACACTAAATATTAAAAATCAAAGATTTAAGCAGTTAAGATGTAGTTAACTAAAAATTAAGGTAAATATTTTTCACATTATATTTCTATTTAAGGTAAATATTATATTATATTTTTATTTTTACTTACAAGTTATTAGTAATTTTTTCACAAAAAAATTTTTTTGGCGCATCCGAATTAAACCTAACCTAAAAATGGCACTCATCAAAAAATGGTTGGCCACCACTGGATTAAAGGTACCCGCAAATCTATGCCATTTGCCATACCAATGATTTGGAGAGAGCCCAAGGATCACCTAACGGATTGCTATTTTTGTATGACTAACGTTTCAGGATTCTCTGCCAAAAATAAACATAAAATTCAATACCCAAATCTTGCATCTGCCATGAGACCAGTACTACGGGGTGTCAGGAAATGATTGCCCCCCCCCTGTAGAGCAAAAACTAGAAGACTTTCATAACTCGACACTGGGTGGCTGAGAGATTAAAAAGATCAGAAGACTTTGTCAAAAGGAATTGGAATAAGAATCCTGAAGATTGTGAAACAGAATTTCGAGGAGGAAGACCGGAGAAATTATCTCAAGAATCGAAAGACATTGTGCTTGCTGCATCACGGCGCCGGAAGAAGAGCTGCTCTGAGGTAGCGAAAGAGATACTTATCCGTCGTGGTAAGATAGTCAATCAGCAACTTTGCATCAAGTCGCCAAGGCTTGAGTGCTTGCATGAAATAGCTAAGCCAGCCACGAAGAGTGATCTTAATATTGAAGATCGGCTATGTTTGTGATTATCTTGAGGATGGACGGAAGCGATTTCCTTCACTTGGTTTGTCAGCGATGATTCTTCGTTTATGTCTCCAAAAACCAAATTTCAGAATGATCGGGTTTGGGCAACAACTCCTGATGAAGTCCCAGACGACCAGAAGTATCGAGAAATAGTAAAAAATCCAGCATGTGTGGGTGTTTTCAGTATGTTCTCTATTCGGAAGCTCATCTGGGTTATCAAACCAAGAGGAACCAGTTGGGATGGGCCTTATTTTCGAAATGTAATTTTAGCCCAACATGTAATTCCGTTTTTGAAAGACCCCGAGTGTGTTTTGGATGTTGAACAGGCAACCTTTCTTCACGACAAAGCCCCCTGTATGAAAGCACTTGCGACTCAACAACTGCTTAAGGACAATAACATTGATTTTTTCGGAAATAATTAATGGCCTGGCAATTCTCCCGATCTTAATGTCTGTGAACATGTCGGATCCATCATGAAGGATCGGGTGGAGTCCTTAACGCTGGAACAACCCATTCAGAATCGGTATTCAACAGAAATTATGACTGCAAAGATCAACGAAGTCCTTGAAGAAATGAGTCATGATACCGATCTCTTTGAGACACTTCTGGGATCATACCCCGTCGATTAATGGCCGTCAGAGCTGCAAATGGGGGCAACACCCGATATTAAAACAAGTGTTTTTTTATTCAAAAATTAAACGCTCTTTCGCGTGGTTTTGTCTGTTTTTTTCTATTCCTTTCAGTTTCTTCTGTACAGGGGGGGGGGGGCAATCATTTCCTGACACCCTTTACATGACGATGATAACCCAATTCTAACTCCCCCAAAATCATGGACACTGGATGAAGAGTCTGAAATTGAACCAATGGAAATTGATGACACTAAAGATACAGACTTTCAGCAACCTGAATCAAATAAACAACGTATGATAACGCAGGTTATGCTGAATGATCTCGTGAGAGATTTGGACCTTCCGAAAAAGAAAGCGGAATTATTGGGCTCCAGGTTACGTGAATGGAATTTGCTGGCAAAGATACAAGCATATTCCTTTATTTATTAATGAACAAAACTCTCTCTCTCTTTGTTTATATATATATATATATATATATATATATATATATATATATATATTAGGGTGTCTCTTATTTTCGAAGTGTTGATTTTTTTAGGTTGCGCCCCCTCAACCAGTTCCATTGGTTGAAAAAACATCACATATAAAATTTTTTTGGATTGAACAATTTTTAGAGGTCGCCCCCGCTTATTAAAGTTCATAAAATATAGCTATTATTTATGCAATTAATATTTGAAATTACTAGCAGTTGTCAAGTATACTAAACATATGTTTTTAATTAATTAATCATCATATTTATGATGAATTCAATTAAATGAATATATTAGAGATAATTGTCAAGTTTGTAGCTGAAAATATTGCTTGATAAGACAAGATCAACCTGTTTAAACATGTTTCATCAAGAATGCTCCAGATTATGTTGCAATTGTTTATTTGTCATCATTCAGTGTTCTGCTGTCATAAGTAAAAGGTGTGTAACTGTGTATCACTATACTTCTTTTTTGCTATTATCAGATAATAAACTATGTTATTTATATTTTTCACAATTATTTATACTGATTTTGTTATTAGTGTTTGAAAAAAATTTAATGAATTTAATGAAAAAATTAGAATTTATGCTCTTATACACATATTATGAAGTTTTAAACAATGTTGCTATTTGTCACAAAGAATTTAATTTAGTTCAATGGAAATTTTACCTGACATGTGTTTCATGATCTGTGTTTCTATCAGTGGCGTCACTAGAGGGGTGCGGGGGGTTTTTGTGCAGTGTTTGAGCAGAAATTTATTATTTTTTATAAAAATATCCCTGTAGTTAGTTATAACAACAAAAACATTTTTCGTAAGCCCAGCTTACATGTATCAATATACCTACAAGGCTAAAACTCTATGCTAATTTACTTTTTGAACCTTCTAATGCGCTCCGGTCAGAGCTGTCATTATTACCCAATTACAATGACGCTTCGAATCACGTGGTTTCGTCTGCACGCTCTACAAGCACGCGCTGTTGTTTTCGTTGCTGCTGGTGTTTTTATAGTCGCTGATTTTGTCAAATTTTCTGTTGTTTTAGCTACAATATTGTGGTAATTAGTATTTGTGAACCTATATCAATAACTTTTTTGAGAATGAAGTAGTAATTAAAGGAAAAGAAGGAGAAAAATAAAAAAAGGCTTCCGCTCAGTTGTTGCAGCCTCTGTCTTTATGATGTTGCAGCCTCAAATTTATGAGTATATTTCCATATGCATTTGTCTACAACTTCTACATTATTTGGGCCGTTATTGATTATGCAAACCTAATCCATTAATGTATCTCATGTAACGGTAAAGTTTAACGTTAAAATGAACATAATTTTGATGTAGTTCTTAAACGTTTTTACTTCGAATTCTATTGTTTTCTTACCGAATTTTCACTTTAACCACATGAAACTATGTAAATGTAAATACATTTAGGCTGTGCGTATGATATTGTAATTTAAAGGAGTAATTTTAATTTTGCTAGTTGTTTATGTCACTACTATTGCCATTACATTCAGTGATATACGGGAATTACGATTTACGAGTAACATTAGTACAAAAAACATTACTAAGGATTCTGTATGGTCTGGTACGGGAGGAGGTCCATGGGGGGGGGGTGACACCATGAGTTACCGCACTGGGTGACACCAACCCTAGTGACGCCACTGTTTCTATTTCCAATAAAATAGCAAAATATAAATTTCTACTAAAAATATTTATTCCTTGTTTCTTAGATTAAAAAATAATAGGAATAATAATTGAGAAAAATACGTTAGATTTATAAAATAGACCAAATTAACTTTGTCTACCAAATTTTTTTTTTTTTTGTAATTTAAAAAAGTCAAAACAGTGATTTAGCCCTGCTCTACAAAACCATAACACTACATTAATATTTTGTTTTCTTATTTTGCAGATGAATACAAGAAGACCATTCTATTTGCTCGGATCTACAGTAGATGATATTAAAGGCTCAAAGCTGCCCCCATATAGGCAAGCTTTTGGTTATTTTATGCACCTCCACAGAGAGAAAAACATGACAATCCGCGATGCTCTGCGTCAATCTATTCGAGCCACAATAGTTATCTGGGATAAGGCCAATATTCCTACTCAGCAGGAACCTCGTGCCATGAAGAAGTTAGAGAATTTCTTTAACGAATGGACTTGCTTAAAGAAGCATGCTTCCAGAACAAGCCAGAGCCATAAAACCAAGGAGGCTGATTTTGTAGAGCGATTGGAAGATCTCTTTGACATCGCCCATGGAGACGCTGAGAAGCTGATCAAGAATCGTGAGGACTGGGAGTTCCTTCAACTGCAAAGACAAAAAGGTCGTCCTGGCTCAATCGGTGGTGTGGACACTGTACATCTTCACCGCACAAAAAATGCAGTCAAACGGTTGGAAGCTGAGGCAGAGAGAAAAAGAAAGTCAGAATCTTTGATGGAGGCGTCTACTAGTCAAGTTGTACTGGCTTCTTCCACATCTTCCAGCAACACTGATGAAAGTGAGAATGAGGAGGAGGAGCCCAAAGGAGCTTGTGCTTTACCAAAATCTAAGAAAAAACGAGGCATGAAAAACATCATGACTATTCAGATGTCTGCTGCCCTGGATCGTACACAAATTTCCTCTAGAAAGGCAACATTTATCCTCGCAGAGGCAGCTAAAAGCTTTGGTTTGGACGCTTCAGATTACAACATAAACCAACATTCTATCCATCGCCTTCGAAATAAGAACCGAGCTCGTCATGCTAAAGAACTTAAGGAGCATTTCCATGGAGAATGTTCTATGACAGTCCACTGGGATGGCAAGATGATGGAGGACCTCACCTCGCACAAGCACATTGATCGTCTCCCAGTACTTGTGTCAGGACCTGGTGTTGAACAGCTGCTTGGTGTCCCCAAAATCCCAAACTCAACTGGAGAAGCACAAGCTGAAGCCGTCTTTAACTGCCTGAATGAATGGGGAATTACAGAGAGAGTAAAAGCAATTTGTTTCGATACAACAGCTTCAAACACGGGTCAATATAGTGGAGCCTGTGCTCTCATCGAAGCAAAATTGGGACATGATGTTTTGTACTTGCCTTGTAGACACCATGTTTTAGATTTATTGTTGGGAGCTGCATTTGAAGCAACATTGGGATCTACATCAACTGGTCCAGAGATATTGATCTTTAAGCGTTTTCGTGACAATTGGACTTCTGTTGATCAAAGCCAGTTCCAAACAGGTGAGACAGACACGATTACTAAAGAAGCAATTATCCAGTCTAAAACTGAACTAATTCAGTTTGCTAGATCCCAGGCACCTATGCTACGGGATGACTATCAAGAACTTTTGGATCTGTCCATCATCTTTCTTGGAGGTGTCCCCAATAAAGGCATCAAGTTTCGTGCACCAGGTGCCATGCATCGAGCTCGCTGGATGTCCAAAGCGCTCTATTCTATCAAGATGTGGCTTTTTCGAAACCAGTTCAAGATGACTAAGACTGAAGAACGAGGAATTCGAGATCTTTCCCTTTTTTCTGTTCTCATCTATATGAAGGCTTGGACAACATCCTCACTCCCTATTGAAACCCCATTTAATGACTGGCTCCTTATGAGGTCATTGATTAATTATCCTAACAAAAAGATTTCTGATGCAACTAAAAAAAAGCTCTCTAACCACTTATGGTACCTGTCTGAAGAAGCAGTTGGTCTTGCTTTCTTTGATGAGCGAATTACTACAGATGTAAAGAAACGCATGGTAAAGGCATTAGAAGATGAGTCCACTGATAGACCACCCAAGCGTCCTCGGATTCCTGAATCGACCTTCTGCTCTGGTGAAGGACTACACCAACTTGTTACAAGAAATACTAGAGAATTCTTTACTAAGCTGAATTTGCCAGAAGGATTTCTGAACAAGGCACCCAGCACTTGGACATCCAACTGTGAATATTTAAGGGCCAGAGCTATTGTTGCAGCTCTATCTGTTGTAAATGACCGGGCAGAACGTGCAGTAGCTTTAGTTCAAGAGCTGAATAAGAAATTGACAGTGGGGGAAGAGCAGCTCCAGTTCCTGCTCCAAATTGTTGCAAAACACCGCCAGAGTCACCCAGTTCCATCAAAAACTGTTCTTCTCAAAAAATAACCATCAATGAGGTCGCACCTTAAAATACACCATATTGTATAATCATTGTATATTAAATAAATGTTGTATAAGGAAATAATGCTAATTAAAGTAATTAAAGTATGTAAATAGCACTGGCATTTTGAATTTATCTCTATATAATAAACTAATGGTTTTTTTTTGTAGCAATGCTTCATTGCTGATTGTATATAAAAAAAGAGCCAGGAAGGATTTTGGATAGGAGAAAAAGGATTGGGATAAAGAAGGATTGAGGACCAAAGGATGGATTATAACAACATCAAGGATAGGTTAGAAAAGGATCAATGATAAATAAGAAGGCCTATACTTATAAAAACGAATCAAACTAAAAAAAGAAGGAAGGAATTATGTGTATAATGAGCATAATCATATGTCAGGAGCTATTATGCCATGGTCACCATTTTTATTAGCCGGGGGCGACCCCTAAATATGAGCCAATTTGTGTCAAACTTTCAAGTTTTAGTTTTTATGCTAAATGGAACTATTTTAGGGGGCGCAGATAAAATAATTCAACATTTCAATTTTTGACTACCCAATAAGAGACACCCTAATATAATATATAGAAACACAGATGGGGTGAGGAGATTGGGGGGAATGGACGAGTGTGTGTTTTGGTTTATTTCAACTTTCTTCGCAAGGTTTCTTCTCCTTTCGTTTTTCCCACTGTTGTTCGGTATTTATAATAAAATAGGAATTAAGTGATTTATTGTGTAAAGAGCGTGTGTTTAAATTATTTAAACAGATGAATCTTCTTAATTCCAACAATTAATTCTGTATTGATTAACTACCATCATATAAATATATTGTGGTATTTTGATTAATATATGGTTTTTGCTATCTGGCAACTCAGCCTGAATACATGGCGCTATCTGGCAACCCAGCCGGATTAGAGGTCTATAAAAGAGTGAGAAGCTGATGACGGAGTTATTCAAGCTCGGCTCCCAGCCGAGCAAGGACCTCTGGTCCTTTCTCTTTCTGGCCCTTTGGGAAAACCCCTTAGAGGCCTCTTAGGTTAGGTAAACGAAAATAGCTTGGGGGAGAACTCCGCCTCCAAGTTGCATGCCTTGCAATCAAAGGCCGCTACTCTCTCTCTCTCCCCTTCAGATGTACCCCTCCCCCCTTGGCTCCTAATCAGCCAACTGGCTGATTAGAAGCCTATAAGACAACGCCTACTCGGCTGAAGTCTTAATATGCACTTGGCTCCTGCCAGGTGAACACCTCTCCTCCTTTCTCTCCTCCTTTCTCTCCTTTCTCTTGGGGGATAACGCCGCCTCCAAGTTTCGCACCTGCAGCATCCCCCACCCCCCTTTGGGGGATTTTTGCAACACCCCCACCCCCCTTTGCAACAAGTTGTATAGCACCCCACCCATTTGCAACACCCCCTTTACAACAACCCCACCCCTTTGCAACATTGCAACATTACGTAATAAATTGCAACATTCCTGCACTCTAACCTTTTGCGGCTATACTACTAATGTTAGTAAAGAAATAGTTATCGTTAACGGATTATCGTTAACTTCCGTTAACTTTGTAGTAAAATTAACGGATTATCGTTATCGGAGTTAAAAATTGGGGTTAACGGATTATCGTTATCGAAGTTAACTTTTTGGTTAACGGTGCCCACCACTGCGAATAAGTAATGGTAAATGACAAACACTATCGTTTTTTTCTTTTTCATGATGTTACCCATATATATATATATATTGGCGCAAAAGTCACGCACCATAGGCATTTTTAGTTTTGACTATTTTTTCCTTTTAGGTAGGGAATGGCTACGAAATTAACAATAGATGAGAGGGTGAGCTTGGTTTTAATGTATGGAATACCTGGTACTACAAATCGATCAATCACTACCGAATTTAAATTCTGTACCGATTCATCGATTTGTAGTACCTGATATTTCATACATTAAAAGTTAAAACCAAGCTCACCCTCTCGTCTATTGTTAATTTCATAACCATCCACTATCTAAAAGGAAAAAAAATAATGTCAACAATGAAAATTCCTATGGTACGCGACTTTTGTGCCACCCTGTATGCAGTGCTGGGATTAGCGGCGCTAAAATTGGCGACGGTAACATTTTATTAGCGATATTGTTAAGGCCGCTTCACACGAGCGTATTTTTGTCGCGCACATCTGTTTTTCTAGAAGGCGTGTGTTCACACAGACTTTTGTGTCGCACGCATCATTTCAGTTCGCCTGCATCTCCTCGTGATGAAAAACGTATACAAGAGAATTGTTTGTGTGTATTTGATGAATAAGGTTATGAAAAAGCAAAGAAAGCGCAAATGGTGGGTCCATCCTATAAACAGCACCAGACTATTACAAGATGCATTTTTACACGTTATATTCAGATCTAAATTTTAATGCAGTTACATAGCATTTGTAAATAAATTTAACATTAATGTGCACTTAAATTTATAAGTAAATTGATATGTAATGAACATGTACATACATTGTAAAATAAATTTCTTAACCTGAATTGTAATCATTTGCAACATTTGTAGCACATGAAAATTACGCATCCAAATCGTACGTTGAGAGTATTGAATTATCTGTAGTACCAGACATATTTGCATTTGAGGTGAGAAGCTGGGGAAGGTACTCCAGGTGAATGTGCTGGTGATTCCCATGTTGTAGGGGTCTGTTGACACTCGTGAAATGTTTGCAATGTACTCCGTGAGGTTGAAAGTGCTAAGTGTTGGGGAGTGTATGCCATTGTAGGAGGGATATGGTGTGGAAGTATTTGATTTGAAACAGTTTGATAAGTTGGATTATGATGCAAAAATAGATATGGGTTTGGAAATCCCTGTGTTATTTTATTTATTTGTTGGGTTCAAAATCCCAGCTGAGCCGTGAACGGCCAAATTCTAAAGGGCCAGTTCTACCTGAAGCCCAAGTTAAGCTAAATTAAAACTTACGGATTTGAGATCCTATTAGGTCCTACCTCAGGGTAACCTCAGGGTTGCTGACTCGATGCGGGCCTACCTTAGACCTTAGTTACATGAATTTAATGTAAACAAAAAGGGTACTATTTATGGTCTTCTTTCTCAACCTTGCAACAACAACGCAACCTGGACTATTGCACGGTGCAACAATCTTGTATCTAAACAACCAAACTGAATTGCAAGAGAGCTCTCTACAAGACCACACCCTGTACGTACGACATCCTACAAACGAGTAGAAAAGACGCGCAGCGCCCCAAAATGATGCCACCAGCGTCCCAAACACTGATGCCACAAGAGCCCAAAAATGCTAGCTCTTATTAAGTGAATTTTTCACTAACCTTACAATTATGAGATGGATATATATACACCTTAACTTAATATATACAAGCAATGCTGCATCAATCAGCTTAGTCATCATATCGCCTTGGGACAACAATGGTTCTTCCTCTTCTAGATTTTCCAACACTCCCCACCGAAGAGGCATTGTTGTCGTTACCTTCCGCAAGGTTAGCCATGAGGCTGTAACTCAAATGTTTCATCTTGACTATGTGTTTTTGCTGATTTCTAAAGCATAGAGTTTTTGTATAGGTCTCTTTAACTTTCCTCCTGAAGTCTTTACCAGTGCAGACCTAACTAAATTGTCTTTGCCAACAAACAACTCTTCAATTATGCCAAGCTTCCAGCATTGCCTTGGTCTTTCATCCCCAATCATTACCATTTCTCCCACCTTGATACAATTTGCATTGGAGCCCTTTACCTTGCCTGATGGGTAATAATTGAGTTCTGGCAAGTATTCCATCTGCCATCTCTTCCATAACTGATCTTGTAGCTCTTCAAGGTACCTGAACCGTCTGGTTAACTCTCCTTGAGTGCTCTGGATAGGCTGCAAGTCTTCTGGCACACTGGGTTTTGATGTTAATCGTTTACCACAAAGAAAATGATTTGGTGTCAATGGCTCTGCATCCTGCATACTGTTGTAAACAAAAGTGATAGGCCTACTGTTCACCATTGCTTCTACTTCACCTAAAACAGTAGAGAATTCTTCTTTGCTCAAATGAGCATTAGCTAAAAGTTTCTTTAATGGACACTTTACACTTCTCACTAGCCTTTCCCAAAATCCACCCCACCATGGTGCTCTCTCAACAATAAACTCCCACTGTACCCCTTGGTGTGAAAAGTAGGATTGGAATCCTTCCTCTTTTAGCAAGGACCAAACTTCTTGGAGTTCCTTTGCAGCCTTTTTGAAGGTTTTTGCATTATCCGATATGATTTTATTTGAGAAACCCCTTCTGTTCACAAACCTTTTAAAGGCCAAAAGAAATACATCACTACTTAAATTGCTTACCAACTCCAAATGGATTGCTCTGGTGGTAGCACATGTGAAAAGACATATATAACCTTTGTTAGACTCCCCTTGCTCATACACATAGACTGGCCCTGCAAAGTCTACTCCCACTACATCAAATGGGGCAGTATAGACACACCGTTCTCTTGGAAGTGGAGCCACCTTTTCATAATAAGGCTTTGCACTCCAACGCTTGCAAACCACACATTTATGCACGACCTTTTTTACTACTTGTCTAATTTTGGGAATCCAAAACTGTTGTCTGATCTCTATTATCACTTCTCTAACTCCAGCATGTCACAGCTTATGATGAGTATCCAGGATCAAAAGGTCCACAAAGTGCCCCCCAGAAGGTAGCAAAATTGGATGTCTTTTCTCCTCTGGAAGCCCAGAAAACTGTAGTCTACCTCCTACTCTCAATAAATCCTGATCCAAAAACACATCCAAACCCTTGAGCGCAGAATGTGTTGGTAGAACCTGTAATGGATGGCTGGTGAGCAATTCTCTCTCTTCACCAAATTTTTCCTTCTGCATATATACCACCCAGTATTTCCTGGCTTGCTGAATCTCATTACTGTTCAGAATTCCTTCCCTTCTTGTTTCTCCCTTAATGTTGTTGGTAAATCTATATACCCATGCTGTCACTCTTAACAATCTTTTCAGACTGCTAATGTCCTCAAGCCTCAATATGGGTCCTGCTGCATAACTTGACAACTGTTCACAGCGCATTTTCTCACCTCACTCACCCATGCTTCTTCAGCCTGGCATTCTCCTACAATAGGCTGATTAGAAGGCCAGTTTTCACTTCCAAGTTTTAGCCACTCTGGCCCATTCCACCACAAACTTGACTGTGCAAGATCTTTCACTGAAATTCCTCGTGTTGGTAAATCAGCGGGGTTTTGGGTGCCTGGACAATGCTTCCATTGCTTGGGATCTGTGTGCGCTTGAATTTCCTCCACCCTATTGGCAACAAATGGTTTCCATTTCCTTGCCTGACTTCTTAAACAGTGCCAAACTATAGTGGAGTCTGTCCAATAATAGCTTGGAATTTCATAGAGGGCCAAAGACTTTCGCACTGTAATTGCAAGCCGACTAGCAATAACGGCACCCATCAATTCCAACCTTGGAACCGAAAGCCTTTTCAAAGGTGCTACTCTGCTCTTTGCAGCAACCAACCTGCAACTTACTTCCTCTTGCCATGCGCCTCTTATATAAATACAAGTTGCATAGGCTTCCTCACTTGCATCACAAAAGATGTGCAGCTCCAAATTGTCTGGACTATTGTTCAACTCTCCAAAGTACCATCTTGGGATTTCAATGTCTCCAAGATGTGCCAATTCTTTGAACCAATATTTCCACCTTACACCATATGATCAGGTAACTCTTGGTCCCAACCAAGTCCAATTTCCCAGAGGCTCTGAAACCAAATTTTTGACTTTATCACAAATGGAGCCAGGAATCCAAGAGGATCAAAGACCTTTGAAGCCAAACTAAGAGCTGTACGTTTTGTCCACCTTGTCTCATTCTCAGCCAGCTCTACTAAAGATTTCCCATTGAAGGTAAACAAATCATCATCTTGCTGCCAAACAATGCCTAGCACCTTTGCGTCTATTGCCCACAACTCCTTAATACCAGAATCCTCAATACTTCCTGCTGCATCAGGTACTACAGAGGAATGACTCATAAACTCTTGTAATTGCGAATGATTGGTCTGCCATTTTCTGAGCTCCATGCCAGCCTCCCTCATTATAGCTCTAGCCTCCATGAATATCTGTTTAGCCATTTCTGTATTATCCACGGAACACAGCAAATCATCAACATAAAAATTCTTCCTTATGTGTTCAATAGTGTTAGGATAGACTTCAGAATATTTCTTAAAATGGTACTGCATAGTAGCTGCCAACAGAAATGGACTAGAGCTGAGGCCAAACAACACTGACTTCATTCTATATGCTTGAACCTTAGGTTCATTTTCCAACAAGTCTTTCGTATCCACCCACAGATACCTTACTGCATCTCTGTCCTCTGGTTTTAACTTTATCCCCAAAAAGGCTTGCTTCACATCTGCAGTCAATGCTACTCTACCAAACCTGAATCTCAGTAACAAGGAAAATAAATCTGCATTTAAATTTGGCCCAGCATCCAAACATTCATTCAAGGACACACCACCTTTGTCCTTGGCTGAGCCATCAAAAACTACCCTCAGTTTGGTGGTAGTTTTGTCTCGCCGTACCACTGCATGGTGTGGCAGATAATGTGCCTCCTGGCTCACCAGCTCACCTTGCACCCTTTCAGCATAGCCTTCCCTTACATAACTTAGGATGGCCTCATTGTATTCAATTAACAACAACTCATTTTTTCTTAGCCTGTACAATGAAGTCTCCAACCTCCGATTAGCTAGCTGAAGGTTTGAACCGGGTTTGCAAGAATCCTTCCATAGTAGGCCAACTTCATAGCAACCATCTCTAAACCCAATCCCTTTTTCAAATTGCTCTAAAACATCATTGTTCACTGTACTTGCCTGTTTGTCCTTTATGCCAATAGATTCAAGTTCCCAAAACGCTTTCAAATGCCTTTCCAGACCATGGCTGTTCTCCTCAATCTTAACAAAAAGAGCCTTAATTTCCATTTCATTGCAATAGCTACCGCCTACCATGTAGCATCCAGCCTAGCTTACTTTCAATAGCTACCGGGCCTTGAGATGTACGGACAATATTACCAGTGATGAAGTCCCAATAATAGTCAGCTCCAATCAAAAGACTAATATCTTCTGTTCCCTCAAACTTATTATTGCCCAAATTAATTCCTTTAACTTGCAATTCTTGGACACATGCCATATCTAAACAAATAGTGACTGGAGCACAAAGTTCCTCAATCTCTACAGCTTGGACCTTGATAGTGGGACTTTGCGGTAACAACCCTTTAACCAGAACTTCTACCTTCTTAAATTTGGTTCGGGTTTGAACGGAACCCCCAAACCCAGAAATTCTTAAATTTTCCGTCTTAAGTTCTTTAAACTTCAATTTTCTGGAAATTCTGGTCTTAATAAAACTACACTGGCTACCACTATCAAACAACACTCTTACAGTAGCTTCTCCCTCATTCCCAATTAATAAGGCTGCAGTTGTTTGCAATAATCCCCCTTTACCTTTACTCCCTTGCATAGCAGTGGCATGTGCCACTGATGTCTCTACTTCTGGGGTAGGCCTACTAAGAGTATTTTCACACAATAATGGCTGATGCCTACCATGACATTTTTTGCACAAAATTTTAAACTTACAAAACCTTGCTCTATGACCTTTCAAAAACATTTAAAACATGCTGTGGACTTAGTTACCCTGTCCTTTCTCTCCTCAAAGGGTAAGGCCTCAGCCACCTCACATTTATATGACTTGTGGTTGCCTTCGCAAAATATGCATTCCTTGATTCCCTTTAATTTATTCTCAGAGGAGGCATGTAGAGCTGACACTGTACCTGGGCTATTCCTTTTTGTAGAAACTTTGGTGCTGTGCCTGCCTTTGTCCCCTTGTTTACCATCCCACTGTGCAAACTCAACTCCCTCTCGTCTTGCTAATTCTGTGCCTAAAAGACTTAACATCTGCTAAAGGGGGATGTACACATGTTCTGCAGAGTGTCCCCTACTTAATTCAAGCAAAATTGAGCTAGGCAATTTAGACTCCAGTGTAGGAACCAACATTATACCATACTTTTCCATTCCTACACCCAAGTTGTCCAGGGACCTAGTTCTAATTTCAAATTCATCATATAACTGCCGTAACTCCTTGACACTATTAGGATTATTAACAGGAGGTATAGCTAAAAGTGCACGGAGGTGGCTTTTAATTAAGATCTCTGGCTTACCAAACCGTTTCTTTAATATATCCCAAGCCACATTATAATTAGCCTCTGTTAATGCTAATCCTGCTATAGTCTTTGCTGCCTCCCATTCCAAGAGGGACCGCAAATAATTAAACTTCTCCACGGCACTTAACACGACTAGAATGAACTGCTGATTGAAAACTGTCTGCCCATCCTTGCCATTCCTGAATACTCCCAGAAAATGTTTTGAGTACAAGCCTCGGTAATTGAACTACAGATCTGTTAACCTTAACTTCACAAACATCATTTGTTGCGTGTTGTGTTTCATTATTAGACCTGGTCTCTAACTGTACTGAGCTGCTAAACTCTTTTGCTCGGAGGCCTACTTTAATTATATCATCAATAATCTCTTCAAAGTAAATTATGTTATTTTCTATTTCATCCTCTTCTATAAGAGCCTCAATTTTAACATTTATCTCACTTAGAGCAACCTTTTTATTTTCTAATATGGAAAGCTGCGCAGTCACTAAGCGTAAATCCTCTTGCTCTATGGCAGAATCTATAGTGGCAATGACCTTTGTAATTAGACCTTTGTAGGCGCTTCTCCTTTTTATAAATTTGTTCAATTCAGATGCACTCATCTTCAATGCAAACAACAATTAGGCTCAATACCAAATGAGCTGAATTGGCAGAAATACTTAACCAAACTGATCAAACGCAAATTTTACTTTCAAATAAACTGAATTGCTAGGTGGGGTACTAACCAACACCAGTATGGAATACCAAATTTTCCACCCAAGTAACTGGCGCACTGGTCTGCAACCTTCGCCTACGAATAATAAACCAAATTAACCAAACTGGTAAATGTAGGCCAAAACCCACGACAGACAAGTGGCCAAGTTTCGCAATTGGGCAACCAAACTTTCTACCCTGGGACCTTAATTCAATAATAACCCAAAATTAACCAAACCGGTAAAATGTAGGCCAAAACGACGACAGACGACTGGCCAAGTTTAGCAATTGGGCAACCAAACTTTCTACCCTGGGACCTTAATTCAATAATAACCCAAAATTAACCAAACCGGTAAAATGTAGGCCAAAACAACGACAGACGACTGGCCAAGTTTCGCAATTGGGCGACCAAACATTTTACCCTGGGACCTTAATTCAATAATACTCAACCCGTCTAGGCCTAACTTGGGCTACAATTTGCACAATCAGAACTTTGCCGAAGAATAGTCACTGACTCAGTCTTGGGGTAGAATCCGGTTCTGAAGGACCATGTTATTTTATTTATTTGTTGGGTTCAAAATCCCAGCTGAGCCGTGAACGGCCAAATTCTAAAGGGCCAGTTCTACCTGAAGCCCAAGTTAAGCTAAATTAAAACTTACGGATTTGAGATCCTATTAGGTCCTACCTCAGGGTAACCTCAGGGTTGCTGACTCGATGCGGGCCTACCTTAGACCTTAGTTACATGAATTTAATGTAAACAAAAAGGGTACTATTTATGGTCTTCTTTCTCAACCTTGCAACAACAACGCAACCTGGACTATTGCACGGTGCAACAATCTTGTATCTAAACAACCAACTGAATTGCAAGAGAGCTCTCTACAAGACCACACCCTGTACGTACGACATCCCACAAACGAGTAGAAAAGACGCGCAGCGCCCCAAAATGATGCCACCAGCGTCCCAAACACTGATGCCACAAGAGCCCAAAAATGCTAGCTCTTATTAAGTGAATTTTTCACTAACCTTACAATTATGAGATGGATATATATACACCTTAACTTAATATATACAAGCAATGCTGCATCAATCAGCTTAGTCATCATATCGCCTTGGGACAACAATGGTTCTTCCTCTTCTAGATTTTCTAACACCCTATGACTCTGGAATCGAAGGGGCCCTATATTGCCCTGCTTTGATATTCCGCAATGCCTGCATAATCTGCAATCTGAACTCAATTTTATTATCTTCGCTTAAAGTCCGTACAGTTGGGAGTATCGATATGAAGAAATCTTTATCGTCGTCTTCCTTCTGTTGCTGATGACCTTCCATAAATTTGATCATCCTATCCTCGAGCGAAATCCTCTTCCTTTTTTCATTAGATCCTGGACGTGCGGCTGATTGTCCACTTGTGCAATCTTGGGATGTTTCTTCACTCACCTCTCCTGTGTCCTGGGCAGAAGATAAGCTATTTGTCGTTGTCCTGTTTCCGGTAACCTTTCTTAGGAAGGACAATTGCTCAGCGAAGATGTGGCGACGAAATTTCACCGCTCCGGACCCCGATTTGCTCTCATTGTTGTTTCTTGTAATCCCGTGCATATGCGTCTCGTATACTCTTTCATCTGGCTTGTACTTTTCCTGCAAAAACATTTGCCAATTATTGTGGATGTTGTTAAGTCATAACCGAATTGAATGGTCGAAGTGCAGCATTAACCATTTATATGTTTGAAGTAGACACACAAACAATTGCTGTAAACAGACACACACATCCGTATTTATATTTATATTTACATGCATATATTATTTTATACTCTTTTTTCTCAGGTATCTTGCCTCTGGTTGCAGTTTAACTGATCTTCATTACACATACAGAATCGTTTTGTCGACTGCTATTGAGGTTGTACATAGAGTATGTATTCAAGTGTGGGACATAATGAAGGGAGATTGTATTCCGGAGCCAGACGAAGAGGAATGGTACAACACTGCTACAAGGTTTGAAAAACAAGCAAATTTTCCCCATTGTACTGGTGCAGTGGATGGAAAACATATCAGGGTTATCAAACCAATTAACAGTGGGTCTATGTATGATACTTTAACTATAAACACTATTTCTCTATTGTTCTTTTGGTTGCAGCAGATACAAATTATTGCTTAAAATTTGTTGATATTGGTTCATACGGGAAGAATTCAGACTCAACCATCTTTCATGATTCACTTTTATGAAAAAAAATTAAGGAGAATACTATGAAGATTCCTCAGCCAAAACTTTTGCATGGCACGAATGAACTATTGCCATATGTGTTTGTTGGCGATTAGTAGTAGATATGTTAAGTGCACAAAATAGGGTGTCCACTTCAAATCCTGATGCAAAGATCCCCTTTGGTATGAAAGTTCCCTAGGGCCATAGGAAAGAATTTATCCAAAGACTCAAGTTGTATCTATTTACAGTATAGACATGCTTAATTTTATGCCTAATCAGCATAAATTATGTTAATGACTGTATTTCTAACTTTTGAACCAATTAACTTAGAAACGTGTGTGATGACTCGTTTTCAGCTAAATTGAGCATGAGAAATCCATTTCTGAGGTTATTATGGGGTTTGGAGATCATTTTGACCCCCAAAACCAAATATGGCCGCTGGCCGCCATGTTGAAATTAGGGATTTTCCGCAGTTTCCAAACTGACGGAGTGAGATATCCCAAAATAACCTGAAACCCCCAAAATAACCTCAGAAATGGCTTTCTCATGCTGAATTTAGCTGAAAACGAGTCATCACATGTTTCAGATTCACAATGATTAATCCGAAATGAGTGACTCTAAAAGCACGCCTGCCATTATGGACACTCGCGACTGGAGCTTATGATTCATATGTCAGTCAGACAAAAGCTATGAACCGACTAAGAATCCTTCATCATCTGTGAAATTGAGAAACAAACTTGAAAAACTTTCAGCCTCTTATAAAGAAGTTACGGACAACATCCAGGAGCTCAAGGAATTAGGGGAGTTGCCCGACTTTGTAGTCGTAGATGACATTGGTGGCGGTGCTCAGAATGTAGTGCTGCTGATGATGTCTGATCAAGTAGTGTGGCACAAAAGTTGCAGGAATGCTGTCGACAATCAAAAAGTGCAGAGAGCGAGGAAAAAGCATCAAGGGCAAGAGTCAGTTAGCCCGGTGAAAACTCGCCGCATGAACAGTGGGGCCAGGTCTATCACACAGGCCTCACCCTCACCCTCTACATCTTCGAGCGAACCAGTCGACACTCCATGCCTCTTCTGTGACGAAGTGGGCAACAAGAAAGAGCTGAGGAAGGCCTCCACTCTTGGCTTGGATAAGAAAGTCACTGATTGCGCTCGAGTGTTAGGTGACAAACGTCTGTTGGCTAAACTTTCTGCCGGTGACATGGTCGCTATTAATGCCGTCTATCATCGTGCGTGCCTGACTCGGCTCTACAGTAAAGCGGCGACGGTCGGATGTGACACGACTGAGAGTCATGCGACTCGGGTGATCCGAGCACATGTTCTCAACGAGTTACTTGACTTTATTGAAGATAATCGTGTTTCAGGGACGTCAATGGTAATGGCTGACTTGACGGCCCTTTATGACAAGCGCCTTGCCGCTCTCGGTTTTCCCTACATCAATTGCAATACAACACGCCTTCGAGAGGATATTGAGCGCATGATTCCTGACATCAAGGCGATACCAATGAATCGTTGCTGGTCTCTTGTTTTCGATGACGACCTAAGCAAAGCTGTAGTTGATATGGAAAACAATACATCACCTGAAGTCTCCATCCTCCACAAAGCAGCCAAGATCCTCCGGCGAGATTATCTCCACATGAAGCAGGCTTTCACAGGCTCCTTCTCAACCTCATGTGAAGCTGAATCCATCCCGCCCACGTTGAGATCATTCTTGCACATGCTTCATGATGGACCTGGTATCGATGAGCCGGCTCCTGATTTTGAGAAGTCCAATGGTGCAACATCAATCGGGCAGCAGATCATCGTCAACTCTGTTGGACGCAGATCCAAGAAACCTGGGAGTGTTCCTCGTCACATCAAGGAGAGGGAAACACCAGCATCGCTGTATCTGTCTATGAAACTACATCTTTAAACTGGCCGTGAATCTCTAATCGATGCTATGCATCAACGAGGACTGTGCGTCTCGTACGACCGTTTGAGTGTTGAGCACAGACATCGCGAATTCAGTCATCGGTCACTGGGAGCAGGTCGGTGCGGTAGTGCCACCTCAGACTGTCAAGGGCGTGTTCACCACAGGCGGTTTTGACAACATCGACCACAACCCTTCCTCTACGACGGCAAAATCAGCCCTCCATGGAACATGCATCAGCATTCAGCAGCACTTCTCTTCAGACAGCCAACAAGTCAAGAATCTCGCCGACATCCTCAATCCAGCTGAGATGGGGAAAAAGGCTGTGAGGTCCTTGCCAGCTATCTATATGACCATGGATCTGGATGTCTCGCTGCCAAACTATGAGATACTGCACGTTCCTGCCTTGAAGACCAACAGTCATCCTCTACCGGCTTCGCGCTCTCTCACCAGCATCATTGAAGAAGGCTAAGGGTGGTTGGAGCGAGTCCGAAGCCTTCTATCCAAACAGACCCTCGAAGCCGGTGAATGGATCTCATGGGCCGCGTACTGTGCCAGCATCACAGAGCATCCTGCTATTCCCAAAACCAAGTCATACATGCTGCCTCTGTTCACCGAGTCTTCCAACAGCCCTACCATTGTTTGGTATAGGATGAAAGTCACCCGCCAGACGATCAGCTACATCAATCCTGGTCAGACACCAGTCATGGTAGCCGATTAACCCCTCTTCACGCTGGCCAAGAAACTTCAGTGGAAGTACCCCCAGACAGAGCATGGCAAGGACTCCTATCTGGTGTTGTTGGGGGCGATGCATACTGAGATTTCTCTTGTGACTTCAGAGTGGACACGTGTGGAATACGCTCATCAAACCTCCAACTCCAGTCTCTCCAACGGAATGGGGATGGCAGCAAGAATCCCCGACTCTGCGCCAACTCCAGTCTACACCACAACTTCTACCATTTCGCGGGACATACCAGAGCTTGTCATTTGCCAGTGTAAGATAGACTGTAAGGTTCTTTGTAAGTGCTACGTGCAGGGGCAGCCCTGCATGTATCTCTGTAGATGTAAAGGTTCGTGCTCCCACACTGGTAAGATGAGTGAGGTACAGATAGATGAGGAATCAGGTTAGTGTTGAACGAAGGAATGTCATGAATGTGCTTACATTGTCACAACATTGTGTGATGATATATTTGAGTCGGCTAGTTATTGGTCGAGTATACTATGTATCAATTATATATACTATTTGTAAATTTATCATTCAATTTGTAATTCTTACTTCCATGCCTCTAAATTCTGTTTTCATAAATTTTATCAAAATGTCAACTTTGTGTATCATTTCCAGGATTTGACCTTTAAATGAACTGATGCCAGATATGAGTTCAGCGACCTCAAATTAGCTGGAAAACATGTATCATAATAGTTTCTATGACAAACGGTTCCTTGGCTCTGAATCGGCCATGTTTTCCAATATGGCCGACGGCGGCCATCTTGGATTTAAGATACAACTTGTGTCTTTGGATAATTTTTTTCCTATGGCCCTAAGGAACTTCCATACCAAAGGGGACCTTTGCATCATGATTTGAAGTGAAAAGTCACTTAGCATGTCTACTAGATGAGGCTTTTCGACTCTCAACCAATTTTCTTCCTAATGGTGGACGAAATTTAACACTTCAGAAAAGGGTTTTTAATTATAGGCTATCGAGAGTAAGGCGGTATGTAGTGTGTGCATTTGGTATATTGTCAAATAAATGGAGAATATTTCATCAACCTCTAAATGTGAACATTGATTTTGCTACTGATATAGTCAAAGCCTGTTGTGTATTGCACAATTATGTCTGCATAAGAGAGGCAATCAATTTGGACGATACGTTGGTGATCACAGGATTTGAAGATTATGACTTCAGGGAAGTAATGCAGGGTGGAAGGTATGTTAACAAATGTAGGGATATATTCAGCAATTACTTTATTAGTGATGTCGGAAAAGTGCCATGGCAGTACGGACAAATATAATGATGAGCATGTATGGGCAACTGAGTTTTGTAATATATTATGTAGTAAGATTACTTACAAATGTGTTTTTTGTATTTCTGCTATGTGAATCAAAATAAAATGACATACCTATGTTGTTTTCAGCATTGCTTTTCTCATCAAAGTCTTCGACGAGTGAGCAGCAAACCTCGGCTCAGGCTTCCACTTTCCTATTTTTATCTTTATAGTCTTCTGTCGAAGAATCCCATAACATAGGTCTCTCTTGAACTTCTACTATGAGTACTTCTGTATCAAGATGGTCTGCCATGACTTTTTCCTGTAACATTTTATTACATTCTCATTATCAGTGTTCATAATCAGTAGTAGTAGGCCTATTACTAATATTATATAATAACATATATAATACTGTACAATATATATAATGTATATAATATATATTATAATAATAACAAAATATATATATACTATTTAGTTATAGATATCCAAAATGCATATTCATAATACACAATTACTTAAAAATACGTACCAGACAAGGATAATACAGAGGCACTTACAGTAAGATATTGACTCTGCCAGAGCTGAACCACAACTGATGCATGACAAGAAATACGTTCGTCTGAAGTCACTCTGAAATACTCCATTGCCACACGAATTCTAGAACGCTCGGGCATTTTTATGCGTCGCGTTTTGGAAGTACGGGCGTTTGGTGAGTGTCTGCGCCGCGTTTGTTTTTGTCGCGCCGTGTGAACGATCCCATTGAACACCTTTGATTTCTAAAACTCGCGACAAAAATATGCTCGTGTGAAGCAGCCCTCAGCGCCGCTAATTTTCAAAATTGTTTGCGAAACAGGTAGCGGCGCTAAATTTTTAGAGAAAGTCAATCGCTAATTTTTCAAAACTACTTTTAAACTGAATAGAATTTATTCTTCCGTCGATTGGTTTTCCCTGTTAATATATACCAAAGGAAACTCTACTCCAACATAAAAAATTTTCATTTTCGTAGATTATAACGTTACATTTTTGTACCTCAGCAACCAATTATATCAAGGTGTGTGCTAATATATGTAAGTAAATTACGGAAGGCAGAACATATATAAATTAGGGGTGGTTTCAGAAAAAATTAGCGTCAGCGGCGCTAAATTTTATGGTAGTTAGCATTAGAGTTACCGGGCACAGCACTGCCTGATATATACATATATATATATATATATATATATATAATGTTACACACAGACCGTGCATGGAACAAGGAACTCTTCTGGGAAAATTAAATCCACCATAATTCGAATAAGTAATGGTAAATGACAAATACTAAGTTTTTCTTTTTCATGATGTTAGCCCGACGTGGGCAACGGGTTACTCGAAAAGAGGCCCCCAAAATATAGCTTCCATCCCGAGCTATCTGCTTCCATCCCGAGCTATCTGCCAGTTGCAGACACGTCAACCTTGAAGTATGAAAATCCGTGAGATTTTGTCTGGTTTTGATAACTGGAAACATATCCCACATAAGGGAGTTTGAGATTTAAAATCTGTGAGTCTCACGGAAAATCCGTGATAGTTGATATGTCTGCAGTTGAGGTTTAAGTTTGGGTTTTTGGCTGAAAATACAATAGTTACCCCTTTTTCTTTGATGTATTCGATCCGACGTGAATGCAACGAGTTTCTTGCGTATATTGAGGTTCTGAATATAGTAGGCTAGGTGTAGCTGTAAACCCTAGATCCTGTCCCAAAGCTAGATCCTATCTGCTTCGCTGATAGTTGGTGAGGGAAACTATATTTTGGGGCCTCTTTGCGAGTGACCCGTTGCCCACGCCGGGCTAACATCATGAAAAACTATAGTATTTGTCATTTACTATTAGAAAGATTGACTGAAAGGTGATGACATTATCACGTGTCTGCTGATGGTGGCAATTTTTTGTCTTTTTTGCCCAGTGATGGCAAATATTTCATCGGTTATGCCCAATACGTCATAGCAAGCAGATCAGCCAATTAACCAAGACATTTTTTTCATTTTTAAGAGTAAGGGCAAGTTCGAAAATGAAGCATGAATTTGACCACTCTCATAGATTGAATGGAACTTCTCCATCCATTCATTGTGTTCTGCCTTATCAGGCAGGTCCAACTCGTGTGTCCCGCCAAAGTGTTCTATCCTGAGCAAGCCTTTTCATCTCATGGTAGCTCCTGCCTACCTTCAAATCATCCAGCATTGCTTTCTTTTTCCTTCCCCTCGGCCTTCTACCTTCATATCTACCCTCTATCACCTCCTTCAACAATTCTTCTCCTCTCAACACATGTCAGATCCATTTCTTTTGTCTTTCTCTTATCACCTTAATGAGTCTTCTTTCCTCCCTCACCTGTTGCAGTACTTCCTCATGTATTTGTTTGTATTTGTATGTATTTGTTTGCATTATTGATGATCTGATTAAATGTCTTGAGTGTTGTATTGATGTTTATGATGGGTGTTCTGTTTAATGTGGTGAATTGTTCCTCAGTCTGTATTTTGAACTGGTCCCAATCAGCTTTCTTGTAATTTCTGTAAGTGTGCCTAAGGCTGTTGGGGCAGAGTGTAGAATGTGTTGTAATGATGATGGGTAGGTGGTCTGATGGCAGTTGTTTTTCTGTTCTCCAGTGTGTATGTATTGCTAGTGAGGGGGAACAGAACGTTATGTCTCGGGAGGAGTTTGAGTATCCTGCTTGATGTGGTATGTGTGTATGTTCTTCTGTATTGTTAAGAATGAAGAGACTGTTTAGTTGTGGGCTATGTTGGCGCCTCTGGTGTTGCTTTGGTTGTGCAGGTACCAATTAGTGTCTTTAGCGTTGAAGTCTCCTCCTAAGATGACATAAGTGAGAGAGGCCAGATTGTGTAACTGTGGATTGTAATTGGCTGGCACCTGAGGTGAACTATCTGGTGGGATGTAAATGTTGATGAGTGTGGTGTTGTGTTTTGCGCGTGTTTTAATGTTAACTGCCTGCATTTCTATCGTGTTATCTGTTTGGATTGTGTTTGTAATGTTTTGGGTGGCATCAGTGTAGCTAATGCTTTTACGTATGTAAATGATGAGTCCACCCCCGTGACCCAGTACGATCTTGACGGATCGCCGTGAAGTCAGGGATGGTGGGTGTTTTGTGTGTGCGTTTTAGTTTTGTTTCTTGTATAAGTGCTATGTGAATGTTTTGTTTGTGTACGAATTCCCTAAGCTGCATGATTTTGTTTGTGAGGCTATCTACGTTGTACTGTAATATGTTAATATTATGTTTCTGTATGTGTCTCATGGTCCTATTGTGTCTGTCTTTGTGTATGGTGACATGTGTAAGTCGTATTGGGGCCTGGATTAGTCTTAATGTCGCCGGAGAGTAAGAGTAGTCCGGGAGCACGTCCGGCACGCAATTGCTCCCGTAAATGAAAAAAAGCACGCTGGCATAGGTCCGGTCCCAGGAGCCGATCGGCACTCTGACCGTGGTGTTGACATGGTTACTTGCTGTCGCCATCCAGGAGAGACTAGATACGGGCGTGTCAGTGGAAACCGTAAGGTGACGGTTGCATGAAGCAGGATATCACCACTCGCTTGTGGCTGATGCCTATTATATTAATAGTGTTTTCCAGATTGTATTTGTATTATCAATGTGGAGAGAGAATAATTTAATCATGATGGACAGATAAACCCATTAATGTTTTCTAGATTTCCTGTTGCATTATCAATGTAGAGATATTATTAGATCTTAAGGAATATATGTATACAATAAAACACCAATTCTTTATTACAACAAATATGCAATGGTTGAGAATGTAACACCAATTCTTTATTACAACAAATATGCAATGGTTGAGAATGTTTTACTAAATAGTTTGTCGTACAAAATGCTCACACCTCGGTTTGTCGCATCAACGTCATTTCACAAACATTAATATAATATTATACGAGTTTATAAGTATATGTACTGTAAACCAGATTAATTTCGCGGCAGCAAATTTTCGCTCTTTCATATCCTTGGACGAATTTGCGGCATCATAATTTCGCGGTCAACAGTTGTCAGTTATAATCTTACAGATTAAAATGACGTCATGAACCACGACATTTATTCTGGACTGTGATTGGTCGAGGTTGAGGTCGTATATCAAGGCAATTTTTACCTCTTGGTGTGCGGATAGTTTCAGCAGCACTCAACGTAAATGAATCTCTCGGTAAGATAGATTTGACGCTCTCCACACTGAAACCTATTCATACTAAATGGATTGTCTCTGCATGGGATAACCTACACAAAAAGAGTACGACCAATTCGAAAGGGTTGAGAAATTAACGGCATTCATGACATTATTGTTATACAGTAATAATACAGTATAATTTAAAATGTTTTTACTGCTTTTACTTTACAATGTTTTATTACAATATACTGAATTTACTTTTCAAATAAAGTATTTTAATGATCTAAGTTTTATTTTCTTACTATCTTTCAAAGATTAGTTTAAATTGTCAAATTTTTGTCTGCTGGATATTTTTGCATAAACTATAGCCTACACAAAAAACGCGAAAATTTCCTGCAAGCGAACATTTCGCATTCACTAGTATATAAAAAGTTCTATTGTAGTAGCTGTTCATATAGATTTGCAGTAATCATAATGGAACCTTATTACTGTATAAGACTAGTAAACAACATGGAGTTCAACTGTTCAACGCTGTTCATGATTATATTAATTGTTTATCTTTATGAACACAGACTTGGACTCGGTTGTCCCCCCTCCACCCCATCTTCCCCCATTTGGGTACCTTGACTAACACTGCGGCGTTGCCACGTGTACGGAATCGCCGTGAGGCGAGGAACATTACATATGCGGCCAACTGTACAGTAATATGAAGTGTTATTTGTATAAAACGATGAAACGTGATAAATATATTTTCACATGTCCTTGCGAGAAGTATATATTTATCTCGCAACGAACATGGTTTCATAGGTTCCATTTAAGTTACGGTAGAGTGTCATTAGTTTACCTACGCATTTGTTCATGATTTGCCTGTTTCTGCTTGTTCATTCTAATTTAAGGTTTCAGTGCCAACAACTATATTTGCACAATTTTTGCCGGGAGGTGTGCATAAGTGTTTGTTTTAAAAGTGACCGGTAAGATAGGGGGAATAGGTGAAATCGGTGACATTGACGAAAGTAAATTCGTCGAAGGAAGTACCATCGGGGAAGGAGTGTTGAAGGGCCATTGGTTTTGAGGGGAGTAAAGATGGGTGAATGTGGGAAGTGCTTCCTCGTACCGGTAGAAAAATGGGATACGAGAACTCTCACTGCAGAAATAAAAGCCAATCCACCTACTCGAACATTTTTCGATGAATGATTATGTTACGTTTAAGAATCCGGAGATCGGTGTCATCACAAATACAACTGGTCCGCCTAGAAAAGAACCTTTCTCACTTTTGACCAGAGCAAAAAAACTTTTCGCCGGTTATTTAGAAGCTTACTGTATGTAGCGAGCTGTGCACCAAATGGAGGATCACTTTGAAGATACCCAAATCCACCACAGGAGGTAAGTGAGCCTACTTTCGTAAATTGGGGTGTGATGTGCCCGGGTTAGGCGTACGCTAGGTGAGGTGAATAGGTTAGGTTAGTACAGCCATAGATATTATATATATATATATATATATATATATATATATATATATATATATAACGTAAAGAACGACGCTTGTATAGAAGAACAATCCGCGCAAGATGAGGAGGGAGAACGAACAAATGAAAAAAATGAGGTAACCACCCGGGAATCGAACCCGGGATCTTCCGATTGCCGGTCAGATATGATAACCACTACACCATGGGCCTCGATTGATCAGAAGTCGTAATTCTCCTACATACGCGCAGAAACCAATGCCCCGAGGGGACACTTCCCGCATGCCGCCACATATATACATTTCAACTGCAAACACTGATCGAGTGAGGCCCATGGTGTAGTGGTTATCATATCTGACCGGCAATCGGAAGATCCCGGGTTCGATTCCCGGGTGGTTACCTCATTTTTTCATTTGTTCGTTCTCCCTCCTCATCTTGCGCGGAATGTTCTTCTATACAAGCGTCGTTCTTTACGTTAATTATACTGTGTGTTGTTTGCAGTTGAAATATATATATATAGGCTTACCATAATTTTTTTGCCTCAAACCGGGACATTTTTAGGGTTTTACTTGAAAAAATAGGAAAACATGTGATACACCACATACACGAAGTTATAAAGAATATTTACTTTAGTACAAACAAATAAAGGCTAAAATATATCAATTACCTGCATGGAATCACTCTTTGGAGAACCAGTTGTATTTTTCACTAGCGTGAACCTTTCTTAGAAATAGTTTGTTATTTTTTATTTTTTCATAAAACTCACTGCAACTTAAATCAATGTTTAGTTTACAGTACATTAGTCCTTTTACTGTTGATTCGGTCATTCGACCTCTTTCCTGAGACCATACATTGTTCATCACTGAAAATACCCTTTCAACAGGAGCAGAAGTGCCTGGTAGACAGAAAACATACTCCATAACACGGCTGAGGTTATGCACAGAAATGTTCTGGTCTTTAAAATGATTAAAGAGTTGAGCCCATTTTTCTTCACAATTTATATTCTTTATTTTCCAAATATCGTAGTTTCAAGACCAAAATGTCTTGGCAATCACTACTTCATCAAACAGTTCATCTACGTTTATTGCGGCATTTCCAAGCGTTTCATTAATTTTTATAACTGATGTTTCAATTTCTGGCCATTTAATATCACTGTTGTTTATCCAGACAAAGTATTCTCCTCCACCAAAACTATTTTCCCACATCTCAATGTAAGATAGACATCGATCATAAAATTTTGTAAATTCATCTACAATCAAATCAGCAAATTATTTTTATTCTCGCGTTTTTACTGACTGGGACAAAATGACAAACTGACCGGGACGTCGGGACTGGACCTTCAAAACGGGACGTATGGTAAACTTATATATATATATATATATATATATATATTCCACTCCTTAACAGCGTCCCAACACAAGACGGTCGCCTTCTGCTGGGTCGGGCCCCGGCACATGTCGGTATCCTGGGTAATGAGGAGGCGGACCGTAAGGCGAAAACTGCTTGCTCATTGCCAGTCTCCACCGGGCCTCTCCCTTTCATTGATTTCTTCCCGACTCTCCGCTCCCACTTCCGTTCCATCTGGCAACCGGAATGGGACCAGGCCACAAACAACAAACTTCACCAAATCAAACCACAACTTGGATATTGGGCCTCCTCGTTCCATAGGCCCCGCCATAAAGAAGTAATTCTAGCCCGTCTCTGCCTAGGACACACACGTAGTACACACGGTCACCTTATGGCTAAATTGCCACCCCTGCTCTACCCCACCTGACATACTCTCATCACCATCGTCCACTTCCTGGTCGAATGCCCGAATCTGTCCCAATTTCGCCATAGCTGTTTCCCCTACCTGTCCCGTATTCCCATGTCTGAGCGTCTCCAGTCCATACTCGCCGAAGGCCCCCACTTTTCAACGGAAGCGATTTTCTCTTACCTCACCCACTCAACTACTACACCACATCTAAATCCATACCCCTCCTCCCACATATTCAATAACCGAACCTTCTCACCCCCCTAGTCCAATGCTCCCACCCCAACGACACCACCCACCCACTGTCTCGCCGAGATACGTACCACTCTAGATATGAATCGGCGGTTAAGCAATATATATTAGGGTGTCACTTATTCGTATGGTAAGAAATGAACCATCAAGAAGTTTCGGTCTGACCCTCTAGAAATGTGACATTGCATGTAAAAACGCTGATTATGAAGTTTCATGAGAAAATATTAATATTTAGAGGTCGCTCAAGGCCATTAAAATTTTGATGACGCGTCGTTACTTGTCCTAAATTGAAATGCGCTCCCTTTCTATGCCTCACCCCAGTATTATTTCAGTCGCCTTAATGGTACGATGTGTTTGCATTAGTGTGTGTTATTTTAGTCTTTTAGACCTCCCTGATATAAAAAATCGCATGGTCACAGAGGCGTACCGAAGGGGGGGGGCGACAGGGGTGATCGCCCCCCCCCCTTGAGCTAATAAATTATTTTGATTATTTTTACGTATTTAATTTACATATTCAATTAAATATTTTACATATTTAATTTCATTATTGTTTTTATTATTTTATTATTAATTACACAGCTCAACAAAAAATTTTTTTTGTTTCGTTGCCAAGGAAATTCGTACGAATTTAGGGTATTTTGGGGTTGCTGAATTCCAAAATGAAAGTAGTTTTTCCGATTTGGCTCTAGTTCTTGAGATAATGAATACCCTCAATTAATAGGAAACGTAACCATAACGCGTGCATATGGGAAACTACCGGAACATTCTAGATGGTGAGACACGCGAATATTCTTAGTGTTTACTCCGCGATCATTCTAGAATATTCTCCCTCCGTATATAAGTCATCGGCCACCCAACCAGTAGTCAGTTGACAGTTGGCAGTGGAGCGGTACGTGTAAAGATGGTAAACTTCTTGCTTGGGCAGCAAAGTGGATATACGAAGTACCCTTGTTTCATCTATTTATGGGATAGTAGGGCAAGGCAAGATCATTGGAAAAAAGTGACATGGCCTTCAAGAGAAAACATGACTGTAGGTGCAGCGAACATCATTAACGAGCCTTTGGTTGACAGGAAAAAAATCATCCTCCCACCACTTCATATCAAGCTGGGACTAATGAAACAATTTGTTAAGGCCTTGGACAAAGATGGCGATTGCTTCAAATACATTTGTAGATCGTTCCCTGGACTAAGTATGGAAAAACTAAAAGCTGGAATCTTTGATGGCCCTCAAATCCGTACACTTATCAAGGATTCTAATTTCACAAAATTTATGAATGGTGTTGAAGCTTCTGCCTGGTGCAGTTATGTCTCAGTTGTCAAGAACTTCTTGGGTAACCACAAAGCAGACAATTATGAAGAACTGGTGCAAAACATGCTCACAAACTTTGAAAAGTTGGGTACTAATATGAGCATAAAGGTATACTTTCTCCATAGCCACTTACACAGATTTCCGGATAATCTTGGTGATTTTAGCGAGGAACAAGGGGAGAGGTTTCATCAAGATATCAAGGTGATGGAGGAAAGGTATCAAGGCAGATGGGACAGACACATGATGGCAGACTATTGCTGGAACCTCCAACGTGATTGTCCTGATAACCCACATAAAAGAGAATCGTACAAACAGAGATTTACTATACATTAATTGTAATTATGCGAATCAGCTTACTGTGTTTATCTGTTATTATACCGAATAAAATGCCATTATGTCTTTCATGTGTTTACTTTTGTATGATTTGAGACAATTTCAATGCGATTTGTAAGTAGGCTCCGCCTGAACATTGAATTTTTTGCATTTTTACGTGTTTCAATGGGGTACCAATTATCTCATAAATTAGAGCCAATCTAGCAAAACCGATGTCATATTCGGAATCAGCACCACAAAGTTACCCCAAAATCACTCTAATATGATTGGCAATAAAATGAGTGTTGACCAGTGTTATTATTTTGATTATTTTTACATATTTAATTTCACGCGCCAATCGAAAAATGTTAGCTAGCTTTCTAGCGATTTTGTGTTTCATGAGTATTGCGTCATTTTTCATGACACCTGGCAACTGCAGTTTATCGATTTTTGTTTACATTCATTTAAATATTTAGTTTGTGAACTTTCTAAATTTTGATAATTTTAAGTATTGATTAAAACTTTGTGGGTATGAATGTGTGTGTGTGTGTGTGTGTGTGATCATGTGTGAAGGCCGCTTGGTCTCAAACATGTAACTAATAAATGAAGTGAAAAATTAAGTGTTATTTTTAAAATTTGGTATTCAGTTTTTTGCACATTTTAAAATTTAGTTTCAAAGTTTTCATTTAATTTACAATTTTTCACATTGTATTTCACACACAAAATTTTGTGTGGATTTTGTTTGGATTTTTCATTTCATTATAATGGACTTTAATGTTATGGTTAGTAATAATTCCTATTTCTATTTGTAACTTTGTAGAGTACTATTTGCAGGTGTCACAGGACTAAAGATAATGGACCTTTATAAATTTTTCAAAAGAAAAAATGTCCAAACTGACAGTGGTTCTACTGTTAATCCCAGTAAAATTATTAGGTTACAACAGGATGAGAATGAAAGTGAAAAAATTTCGGCGCCTTCAGACGCTAGCTCTTGCCTCCCCTACTACTAAAAATCTAAAATGGCTTAGGATCCCGAAAACTCTTAATCCGGCGCTGAGAATAATTTTCTTTTATAAAGGTAACAGTCCAAGGAAATGCTTAATCTCGAAATTAGCACTTTTTTATTCTTATGTTAATACAAATCTGAGCATCCTAATTGCGGTTTGCATTGAATATTATGTTACTAATCAGATTTTTATCATAATTTTTATATTTTTTATAATATAATTTTTATATTTTTATTTATAATGTGTCTTAGCAGTAGCTAGTTAATCATCTCTAACTGAACGATAAGCTCATCATGAACGTACATAAAAATTATTTATCTCTATTTCAATTATACTTCTACGATTAGTTCCAAGTTCGCCCCCCCCCCCCTTGGCAAATTTCTGGGTACGCCCCTGCATGGTCATATCTATGACTATTGTTGATGGACAAGAGAACCTTCCAAAGCGTGTGGTTGTTGACCTGGATACTGTGAAAGAAAAAAGCTTGGAAAACTTTGTAACAAAAAACACAAAATCATTGTTTACGAAGCTCAATCTCCCAGATGAATTCTTGGAGAAAACTGCAGAGCAATGGGAAGAAGATACCCATTACCAGACTGCGAAAGAGACTGTAAAAACCAGGGCTGTGGAGCTGGCACCAAAATCTTAAGCTCCGGCTCCGGCTACAGCATTTTCAAATTTCTGGCTCCAACTCCGGCTCCGGCTCCAGCATTTTTTTATGCCCAGCTCCGGCTCCGGCTCCGGCTCCAGCTCCTCTCACCATATATTAATGATTGATAAATCTCTTGAAATTGTACCTTGCTACTCATAGGCCATAGCAGGCAGCCACACAAAACATTTCATCACCATCACATGATTCATCAGGCTACTTTTTAAAATTTAGACCAAAGCCTGCTGCAGCTATTAATCTAAATTCTAATGACTATAGCTATGCCTTTGTGGCTTTTTTTTATCATTTATTAATAATAATATTACCTACACCTTTCATGACAAAAAAAAATGTTTTACAAAAAGACAAAAAAAAAAACCTTATTCGTTTGTATTATAGAATGTTTATTTGGAAAATGTAGCCTTTTAAAAAAATTAAAATAATTTTTATTACTTTTTATACATCTTCATTACATGCCTGTCCTCAGAAATAAAATGGCTTCTGCTAAGTCATCCTTCATTGATGCTCTTAAATCAGATTTCACTATTCTCAGTGCTGAAAAGAGGCGTTCTACACTGACTTGTGTGGGTGGTAGAGCTGATACAATACTAGCTACATTCCTTATAATCTTTGGATATAAGGGTATGACATCGTCAACTGTCAGTTTAGAGGAGCGGTTGTATTTTTCTACTTCCTTTAATTCAGCATAGAATTCTTGCTTGAATTTGGTTATTTTCATCTGTGGAGGATTCTTTAATTCTACTTTGAGACGTTTTGCATTTGATCTATCTATTCTGTCCAAATATTTTGTGAAATCTTCCTCATCATTTGAAGAGGATGATTGGTTGGTAATGCTGCTATCTTCTTCATTCTGGGCGTCTGGTTTTTCAGATACCAGCTTTTCCATGCGCAATGCAATGTCATAGAGGGCCTCTTTTCCTTTAGCTTTTTGATCTTCATTTAATAGAACTCTGTTCATTGGGTCTATGTAAACAGCAGCTAATACAATTGCATTTTCTAATAGTAATACCTCTCTTTTCTTCATCGAAGAAACAATTCCCTCAGCAAGTAGTCCTCCTATTTGATTGAGACGAAATATTAATTCTTTCCATGCCAACAAGAATTCACCAGAAGTTAATTCTTCTGTTTGAAACTTTTTAGTGACAGCAAAAGGGTAACGAAGCAGAACTTCTAATTGGGTCAATTGCATCCATTCATTTTCAGTTAATGAGACATTTTGATTTGCCAGGTCTTCAAGATGTGGTTTCAGATCAAGCAAACGCTTAATCATCAAATAGGTGCTGCCCCACCGAGTATCTTGATCTAAAATAGCTCCCATACCTGAATGTTTCTTCACAATGGAGTCTATTTTTGGTGTTCTGGCTGCAGTGGCTATCTGTCTGAACTTGCTGATCATAGTTGCTCCATGTCGTTCTTTTAATCCATCCCTTATCGCTAACTGCAATGTATGCACAACACAGCGCATGTGTTGAATATGAGATAGCATAGTGGTTTCTTCAGCAATATCATCTAGAAGTTCATCATCTTGTTCTGTCACTATCATTTCATTTGCAGAATCAATTTCAGAAATGTCATCTTCATTTTCCATTATTTCATTAGTAACTGTCCCTCTATTTAGTTTTTCAATAGTGATTAGCATATTCGAAGCATTGTCAGTGACAATACATAGAACTTGTTCTTTTTTTATTTTAAAATCTTGTAAGACAGTTTCGACTAACTTAGAAAGATATTCACTGGTGTGATGTGCATGTGTATTCCTTACTGCCAGTGTCCGAGTCCCCTTTTTATTGTTGTTTACTGGCCATTTCTCCATTAAGACCTAAAAAAGCTGGTGTTGAGAAAAAAGATAAAGGTATACTATTTTTTACCACCATTTCTATGATGTACTTCTTGAATTTATCTGAGGTCATATTTACAGTAACTTTATTACTAGGAAAGAAACTTGTTAATGGTGACATTTGCAATTGTCCCCCAGGACAAATTTTACTTTTAGTTGAGGTGGATGCTTGACTTGCTTCACTGTCTTTCTTATTAACAATTTCTAAAATTTTTGGATGAAATCGTTGTAGATGCCTTTTTAAATTTGATGTCTTGCCAGTCTGGGTTGGTACTTTTGTATCATAGCTTGTACAAGAACTAATTTTAGTTTCACATAATTGTTCATCATTATTTTCTTTCTTACAGTGACAAATGAAATATTTTCCATCTGTAGAAACTGTGAAGTATTCAAATAATGCGGACTTTGTTTGACTTTGAGATCTAGTTGTCATTATGAAAGGGCTCAAAAAAAGAAAAATGAAACTTAATATTTTCAATTTTTAAAAATTAAGCTTACTAGTTTAAGTTTCTAAAAATTAACACATTTCCTGAAAAAAATTAAGTCCAATTAGAAATCACTCAAAATTAAAAAAAAATACCATAAAAAAGTTTGTATCTAAATATGAACTCTTTGTATTGGGCTGGAGCCGGAGCTGACACATTTTTTATCAGCTCCAGCTCCAGCTCCAGCTTCCCAAAAATAACTGGCTCCAGCTCCAACTCCAGCTCCACTCACCAAAATTGCTTCAAGCTCCAGCTCCTGGCTCCGGCTCCAGCTCCAGCTCCACAGCCCTGGTAAAAACTCTAACTGTAACAAATGACTTCGCTGAACGTAGAGTTGCTTTCATCCAGGATTTTTCTTGATACCTAACCAAAGATGAAGAATGACTCCAGTTTCTTCTCCAGGTTGTTGAAAACCATCGCAAGCATTGGACATGGGGGCAAAACCATACCTTGAGTGGAAATAATGATTAATCATAATAATTACGTTACTGTCTGATGTTAATGTACTTCATCTTAATATTATGATAATGTCTTTTGCACTTCCTGCTAATGTAGGAACATGATAAATTGTTTAAATACATTTGGAAATTGTTTATATTCACACTTTCTGAGAATCTCGTATCCAATACTTCGAAGCCGTTGAGCGACCTCTAAATATTAAAATATCTCAATAAAACTTTGTACTCAGTGTTTTTACATCATATGGCATACTTTGATGGGGTCAGAGCACGGAAACTTAAAAGTTGAAAATAGGTGACACCCTAATATATATATATATATATATATTATATTATATATATATATATATATATATAAAATTGCTGAGAATTTTGGAAAAATATGCTCCGAAATCACAGCCAAAAGGAAAGAGTTGCTGGCTAGAGAGGCAAAAGAGAAGAATATTCCGCAAAAGAGAGTGGAGGCGAAGTTAGTCAACTGCAGAGATAATGCCAGGAAAGTAACACAAGAAAAACTGGATGGTATCGATAGGGAAATACAAACCCTGATAAAGGACCATACAGAGAGGGAAGAGGAAAAGGCAGTAGAAGCAATAAAGGAAAATCCAAAATACTTCTACAGCTATGCGAAAAGGAAAACAAAAACGCGCGCCGATATTGGACCCTTAAGGAAGAAAAATAATGAACTAACCGACGATCTGAAAGAAATATCTGAAACATTGAGAGCCCAGTATGAATCAGTTTTCAGTACCCCAAAAAGTGACAGTGATACCCGACATAGATGCATTCTTTGAAGAGAAATTGCAAGGAGAGTATGGAAAACTGATGTGTGGGTAGTTGGGAGGTAACGAAAATGGTTCACCGAGTAGGTAGGTAGTTAATCTAACAATTATTAAATTCCTTTTATGTCAATAACTGGGTGGATGAAACCAATTGGTTGCTCACCAGAGTCATTCTCCACACTAGTATTTATATACTGTGTGACAAGAGCGTGCTCGGTAATAGATATACATTACCGATCAACCAACCGAAAAAAACCAAGAGGACGCTGGTGGAAAAAGCCCCGCGAAAAGGAGGACAAGGGAGAACGAAAACGAGGAACGGGGCGAGAGGACGGAACGAGAGAAGGGAGAAGAAAAAACAACGGAAAAAAAATCCCCACCAGCAAGTACGCTCTCAACAATTAAACAAAAGGGGAAAAGGGACTCTCTAATAACACTCAGTAAGCGACTAATTGTGTTTTTAACCCAGTTAGAAGTAAACGCAGTAAATTAAGCTGGTTCAGACAAATTAGGCCTACATTGTGGTCTAAGACCTAGCATCAACTCATAGCTTAACAAAGGTGAAGGTAGATTGCCCTAACCTAATTTGGTGAGGAATCCTACTGTGGACCTCAATTTATCTGCCCGCTCTGGACCATTTCCGGAATCTCTAGGCTGACCCTTACAAGGCTAGACTTAATCTACTCTATAGTTAGACTGGAGATATTATGGGTGGGTTAATTGGGGACCAATTCATACAGAGCATTTCTCACAGAGAGTGTATAACAGGCTTTGATTTTACCCCCAGAAGATGTAGCGAGAGCTATAGGACAAATGAAACCACATTCAGCTGCAGGTCTGAACAATTAGAATGCATTATTGATTAAAAACTGTAAAAATGAAATAGCTACACCTTTGTACTGGATATGGAGAAGACCACTAGACACCGGGGAAATACCGAGCATCTTGAAAAGAGCAAACGTTGTCCCTATATATAAAAGAGGGGACAGATTTCGAGCAAAGAACTATAGACCAGTGTCATTGACGTCCCACCTCACCAAAGTATTTGAAATAGTTCGAGAGAAAATTTATGATTTCTTGGAGACACTGGAAAGATTCAACGAAAATCAGCACGGATTCCGACCAGGTAGATCATGCCTATCACAACTAATAGGACACTACAACAATATCCTAAATGCACTGGAAGGCAATGGCAACTACGATGTCATATCCACGGATTTTGCTAAAGCTTTCGACAAATGTGATCATGGTATAATAGCACATAAAATGAAATATATGGGAATAACAGGCAAAGTGGAAAAATGGATCTACAACTTCCTCAGAGAATGTCTACAGGTCGTCAAAATTCAAGGTATATCATTATCAGAATCGGAAGTACGCAGCTCAGTACCACAAGGTACAGTACTGGCCCCGTTCCTATTCATTATCATGCTACCAGACATAGACAGCGGAGTAAACAGCAAGAGTATAGTAACATCCTTTGCAGACGATGCAAAGATCAGCAGAAAAATCAACGATGTAAATGAAGTGGAGGCCTTGCAGAGGGACACGAACAAAATATACAAATGGTCAGGACAACATGACATTTAACACCGAAAAATTTCAGCGCTTGAGATATGGTGAAATGAGGGACTTAAACAGGCTGCATATTATGCTCCAGATAGACAGGAAATTCATAGAAGCACGAAGGCGATCGATCTAGGTAATAATGACCGATGATGAGAAATTCGAAACACAAAATCAGATAGCTATAAATAAAGCAAAAAGAGTCGCGGGACAGGTACTAAGAACGTTCAAAAGAAGGGACAGGGCAGTAATGATTCCCCTGCTAAAAACACTGATTATACCAAAACTTGAATACTGCTTAGTCTTGACGTCCCCATATAAAAAGGAAGAAAAAACTCTGAGACATTTCACAGCACAGATTGATGGTTGCAAAGAGCTCAACTACTGGGAAAGACTACGTAAACTAAATCTGTACGCCCTGGAAAGAAGAAGAGAGAGGTACACCATACTCCAGCTTCCAAAGGATGCCAGAAACGTTACAGGGGTCAAAGTTGAAGTCTTCAAGAGAAGACTAGATGCCTGGCTCAGGACTGTACCAGATGAGCCGGGTGTACCTGGCTATGTGCGGTGGAGAGCGCAAGAAAGCAACTTGCTCCTCCACCAAGCCAAACCTAGAGGCAGGGCCACCAGCTTGACCTTCGTGTGAAGAGACCATCACACGGAACAGCAACGAGGTTAACGAGGTGTGTATATATATACAGGGCGTCCCAAAAAAATGTATACACACTTTAACAGCTGATAGCTCAATTGATGTTTCTTTCTTTCCAAGTTAAACCCATTAGAATTAATAATGGCAGTCAGACTAAGCTTTGAACAAAGGAAATTCATTCTAAAATGCTACTGGAAGTGTGAAAACGCAGTTGAAGTGCAAAGACAGTTTAGGAGGGAGTTTCAAACAGATCCACCAACGCGACTTACCATCACTCGAATTAGAGATAAGTTTGAAGCCGATGGAACTGTTCAGAATGTCCACAAGAAGCGTTCCGGAAGACCACGGACATCGACAAGCCCCACAAAGCAAGAAAGAGTACTGGAAACGTATCACCAAAGTCCAAGAAAATCTGTGCGGCAAGCGAGTCGTGAGGTAGGAATTTCAGAATCGTCTGTCCAACGCATTTTGAAGCGCTGTCAATGGAAAAGTTACATTCCAAGATTAGTCCATGCTATTAATGAAGATGATGATCCGGACCGAAGAGTGGAGTATTGCGAGTGGTACTTGGCACGATGTGGATGTGGATTGGACGAAGGGGTTTCGTAGAATACCCTCCGCGTTCACCAGACCTCACACCACTAGACTTTTTTTTATGGGGATACTTAAAAGACAAAGTCTACGCTATAAAACCTGCAACAGTCGCTGAATTGAGAGCAGCCATTGAACGAGAATGCACACAAATACCAAACGAAATGTTTCGTGATGTTTGCGATTCCATTGCTTCGCGTTATCAGCAGTGCCTGGACCAGAACGGACGTCGGTTTGAAAACAGGCGTTGACAAAACAATTAAATAATGTCTGTAGATTCTATTACATTTTGAAAATGAAATGTATTTTAATAAACACTGCCTTTATAATTATTTAAAGTGTGTATACATTTTTTTGGGACGCCCTGTATATATACACAAACTCAGAATGGTCCCCTGAGAAACTTATATGTTAAACACAGACCGTGCATGGAACAAGGAACTCTTCTGGAAAATTAAATCCACTATAGTCCGAATAAGTAATGGTAAATGACAAATACCATAGTTTTTTTTTTTCATGATGCTAGCCCGACGTGGGCAACGGGTCTCTCGCAAAGAGGTCCCATAAATATAGCTTCCCTCACCAGCTATCTGCAAAGCAGACAGGATCCAGCTTTGGGACATGGATCTAGGGTTTAAAGCAAGCCTAGTCCCACTACATTCAGAACCTCTATATAAGTAAAAGACTCGTTGCATTCACGTCGGATTGAATAAATCAAAGAAAAAGGGGTAACTATTGTATTTTTAGCCAAAAAAACAAAACTTAAACCTCAACCGGGACATTGAGCGTCCACTTTTCAAGGCGCGTAACACGTCCGTTTAATATACACAAACTCAGAATGGTCCCCTGAGAAACTTATATGTTAAACACAGACCGTGCATGGAACAAGGAACTCTTCTGGGAAAATTAAATCCACTATAGTCCGAATAAGTAATGGTAAATGACAAATACCATAGTTTTTCTTTTTCATGATGCTAGCCCGACGTGGGCAACGGGTCTCTCGCAAAGAGGTCCCATAAATATAGCTTTACCATTACTTATTCGGACTATAGTGGATTTAATTTTCCCAGAAGAGTTCCTTGTTCCATGCACGGTCTGTGTTTAACATATAAGTTTCTCAGGGGACCATTCTGAGTTTGTGTATATTAAACGGACGTGTTACGTGCCTTGAAAAGTGGACGCTCAATGTCCTGGTTGAGGTTTAAGTTTTGTTTTTTTGGCTAAAAATACAATAGTTACCCCTTTTTCTTTGATTTATTCAATCCGACGTGAATGCAACGAGTCTTTTACTTATATAGAGGTTCTGAATGTAGTGGGACTAGGCTTGCTTTAAACTCTAGATCCATGTCCCAAAGCTGGATCCTGTCTGCTTTGCAGATAGCTGGTGAGGGAAGCTATATTTATGGGACCTCTTTGCGAGAGACCCGTTGCCCACGTCGGGCTAGCATCATGAAAAAGAAAAACTATGGTATTTGTCATTTACCATTACTTATTCGGACTATAGTGGATTTAATTTTTTCCAGAAGAGTTCCTTGTTCCATGCACGGTCTGTGTTTAACATATATATATATATTATGTGACGCGGTTTATTTCTTTATATTTATAGTATGAATTATACCTTTATTTTGGCCTGTTTTCATTTAAACCACATCATATAGCTTTAACCCAAGTTTATATATCGGGTGGTCCGAAAAAAATTACGCATTTTTTAAAAATTAATATCTCAGTAACCCCCTTCCTTATCATGACAATTTTTATATGCAAGATACTTTCAAACGTCTTTTTTTGAATGCAAGAAACGGAATTCTGATATCTTTTATAGTTTTCTCGCAATTAACAAAAGTAACAACATGGGTCAAAAAAACGAATATCATGAGAAAGGAAAAATTTAATCAGAAATTTAACTAATTAATTTACAGTAAATGATCGATTGGACCACCACTCTGTTGACACACTAATCTAAGTCTTTTCTTCCACACAAAAATAATACTTCTTACTTCATTAATGCCAATTTCTTGCCAAGATTCAAGTATTTTACTTTTTAATTCTGATTCGGTGAATTTTTCTCGTCGACCTCGGTAAACCTTCTCTTTTAGTAACTCCCAAATTGAGTAGTCCATAGGATTACAATCTGGGCTTTGTGGTGGCCACTCATTTTTCGTTATTAATTTTGGTGTATTGCTAATCAGAAACGACTGTGTGGCGTAGCTTGTATGCGACGGTGCTCCATCTTGTTGAAATATGAAATCATTTTCTTGATACAGGCGACGACAATCCGGCAACAATTTTGTTCTTAAAAGTTCAATGTAATTTGCAGAATTCACCTTTGTCTTTTCAGTTTCAATAAAATGAACATCTGTCTTGCCATTCCAAGAGACCCCTGCAGATATCATAACCTTTTTGGAGAATCTTGACGTTTCATGATACAATCTGTTTATTGAAATGTCACACTTTTTACCACGCCCGTAGACAACATCATTTTGACGGTTTCGCGGAATTTCTAGAGTGAAATCTTTTTCATCCGTGAAGACTATCTTTTTAATATCAACGACAGAGAAATTATCAAGTAACTTTCTGCACCTTGTTTTTCTTTTATCCTTAACAGTATCACTTTTTCTAGAAGATACTATTCTTTTGAAGGCTTTTAGTTTTTGTGCTTTAATTATTCGGTGTACAGAAGTCTTTCCAATATTCAAATGTTTAGCAATTGTTCTTTGTGACAAATGACTTCCTGGTTTATCTTCTTGAGAGCAGATTTTATCGTTGATGTAATCCACATTTTCTGGAACCGAAGCTGTTTGAGGTCTACCGCTTCCTGGTTTTCTGGCAGTACTTCCCGATTCGCGAATCTTCTTTAAGAGTCTTTCCACTGCACGCCTTTTCCACTTTTTGCCGGGAAACTCTTGCAATAACCTTCCAGTCTTCCATCCTTTTTCACAGTAACAATTTTTAATGAGAATACGATCTTCCTCTGACAACATCATTAAGGGTACTGACGAATTGTTAAAAAATAAAAATATCCACAATTTGACTTGTTCATTCCTGTAGAGTTTTGTAATAACTTGCAAAAATATCGCATGATATCGTATAAAAATGATATCGTATAAAAAACGGATATTATATTGCGATTTTTGTTTTTTTGACCCATGTTGTTACTTTTGTTAATTGCGAGAAAACTATAAAAGATATCAGAATTCCGTTTCTTGCATTCAAAAAAAGAAGTTTGAAAGTATCTTGCACATAAAAATTGTCATGATAAGGAAGGGGGTTACTGAGATATTAATTTTTAAAAAATGCGTCATTTTTTTCGGACCACCCGATATATTCTTATTTCTCTGTCAATCCGTGTAGGGGTATAATTGAAAAACCTTTTATAAAAATAATATATTCCTCACAAAACTTTTAAACCAATTAAATGCAAAATGAAACTTTTGACAGTAATGAAAATTTGTTGAAGAACAACACTTGATAATAAGACAATTAAGTAAAATGCACAAGCAATTTAAATATGACTGTTAGACAATTTTAATCTACAATTTGTAGTTATTTAATTGCATACAGCCTATTGTAATACTCAAGATCATTACAATTAATAAACGCTTACATACTATTACTACAATTTTGATTGCATTATCTTGAGTAACAGTTGGTTCTCTACTCGGCCTTTTGACCATATTTTGTACATAATACAATTTCATAGAATTAATTGAATCCTATCTGATTATTTGACCATTTTAACTACGTATAATACCGTACGATAATATGTCTAATGCATACCTTAACCCTTTAAGGACTGAAGATGCCAATTGCTAACGTTTCAAATACACGTATTCATAACTTAACCCTACAAAAAATTCAGGGCTTAAAGGGTTAATTACAGTTTACCTACTTCCTTTTTGACAGTGTTAAATATTCCCTTCTGTAGGGATTAAATCCTTGTAACCAAACTTTAAGACGACGCATTCATACTATTTAAAGTTAACACAATATATATATTTTTATATTTTGCGTTTTCTTTCTGTGAACTTTTAAAGAGAGACGATTTTTTAAGTCTTATTTCATTTCTAAGCCAACCCGTTTGCTTTTCGGGTAATTTATGCTTAAGTCGAGGAACAATGGTACGTTAAGCCGCGCACAATATTTTTTGGTACGAACTTCAGTTAAGTTCAAAATTAATTTTAATCCAATTTTGTTTCATTTTAAACAGGATCTTCACGGGACCCGCTTTATGTAAAGCTTCGACACACACTAATTCTCTCTTCTAATTTTAAGTTCGTTACACTTATGCCTGGACCTTAAAGAAATTTTTAAATTAAAATCTCTTCTTGAGAGATTCCTCACGCGAAACCAAAGGGTAAACAAAAACACCTATGAGCATTCATTCACCCTTGAGGTATCAACAACCATTCGTTTTTTTGGTAACGTGAGCGTGATTTACACCCTTCTCCTCTAACCTCTGGTCCACTTCAGTCCCACGAGCAAAAGTAATTTAGTGTTCGCATAACATGAAATCGATCTTAAAATTATTTCATTTTTTACTCATACAAATTTGTATCGTTTTTGCATGATCAATTTTGTTTGTTAGTTAACTTCTAACCAGTAATTAATTAATCTTATTATATTATTCCCATACATAATATATAAAATCAAATTTTGTACGTGGATTCTGATTGGCCGAAAGCTGTTGTCAATAGGATTAGCCGAGAGCTTATGACGCCATCAACTTTCAGCTACTCAGGATCGTTGTACAAAATTTGGTGTCATAAAACTAGCGATCCCGAAACTCAATGTTTACCCTCGGGTAAATTGACTTTATCCATCCATCCACCCATTCTGCACGATTCACTTTATATCTTTGAAGATAGTAGTATGAGCACAAGATTCAGTACATTATTGCTAAATATTCTTATGACGTTTTATTTTTCAAGAAAAAAATATATTTACTGGAATTTCTCCAGATGAAAGGGCGAGACATCACTTACGAACAAAAGTTGAATGCGGTCGAGAACTACGCATTTGAATTTAAGCAGTAACAACACGCGGTTTCAGACAAATGCGGTCTTTCTGTATGTTGTCAAACATTACATCAAGAAATTGAATTGCTTTTCTTTTCCTTTATTTTAAGAGAACCTGCCTGCAGTTAATATTTTTGTTGTTGCTAAGTTCTGAAATTTCACATTCGCATTTGAACAAAATTGTTAGTCAGCCAGTTCATTAACAGCTATGACAATTTCGATTAGAGAGGGTCTTATTAAGATTTGTAAGGAGGAACTGCTCAACACCGACAAATAGAATACATTTAGAAAGGAAGATAAAACAAACTCGGATGTACATTTCTTTATTAAATAATACAGACGCTTCGGTATATTTCTGGTACAGTAATAGCATCTTTAATACATACTTTAAAAGGAGATACTGCACTATATTCTTGTTACGGTAAAATAACGGTGATACAGCACGTTCACAATAAAAAGGCCAGGCAGAAGAGAAATCCATGGGTAAAGATTTACCATGATAGTCACAGTGTATTAATTACAACAATGTGTAGTCGAGAGGCATCTGGTTAGGATGATAATTCGCTATAATAGTGAGGGTAGGTGAAATGGAATGTTAAAGTGCGAAATGAAAAAGTCATTGCAATTGAGAATAAAGGATATTATGGTCCGTTAGTACGGTCACGAAGAAAATATTCGTCCGATATTTTAATTTTTTCACGAAGGATTAACGCCAAATTCTTTTGATTGGGATGTAACCTCACTCATAGTGATGAAGCCTGTGTATCCTTATGTATCGATTGATTTGAATATACTGTAATGATGGGGTTGTTTAACCACCTCCGCAACATTTGGAATCATATGACTCAGCCAATGAGGGGATAGAGCATTCAATAACTACAGCATTAGTTTCAGAAGTGAAATCCAACCACCCACGACAGTGTCAAGCTATGTATTTGAGGTGTAGCCTTAGAAAAGTCAATACGATGAGAAATATGAATTTAAATAGTAGTAAACCCAAATCTTAATTTTTAATTCAGTTTGATTTACGATTCCTGAAGAATGAGGAAATCTTATCTCACGACGTTTCGTCCGTAACATTATAAATAAGTCCTGTGGTAGTGATTGAGACATTAGTAATTGAAACTTATAAACGAAAGTATTATAAATGTAATCATTACGCTCATTGCAATTAGAGCGACAAGATCATTAACTGTATCAGTTACATCAGTCCAAACTGACACAAATTATATTTTAAATGTTATGTTAAACGGATGTAACTGTTAATGTGATAAGAATGAAAGAGCAGTGTGTACTAGTTACCGAGCTGTATTCTCGTGTGGATTCGAGACATTTGATAGCTTCCTCATCGTTAAAGTGACTAGTCCAACTCAACCCGAGACGGAAGAGAGGGAGTCGCACCGGAAATATCACGTTCTGAGTTCAGTCCCTAATCGACCAAATTATCAAATATCCGACACGAAAAACAACTGTTAACGTTAGATATACTTGGCTACATAAACAAATTACATTTACAACTGAATAAAAACCGTTAAATATATTTGAACGTTATATTTTTTCCCATAATGACAACGAACTCCACAGCAAATCGAAACGAACACTATTTCTCTTCTGAATAACGACGACTTCAAACATTTATAAATTTTATATACAGTACTGAAATAAACGGATTCACGGAAAGTAACACGTGCACAACTATCGTAAAATACTGAACAGTTTGAAAGAAGTTGCTCATCCGAGATTAATTAATAGATGTTCATGCCACAAATTACGATATAAAGGCAAGGACAAGCCCATAAAACTTAATCTTTTAACCACCTACTTTTAAAAACCTTACAACATGCAGCGACATTATAGTAGTAACCAATGTAATAGAGTATCCACGTGTAATCGGCGTGACTGCACTGTATGCGCTCACATATATCAAAGTAAATAATTGCACACGTTTACGTAGCTTATTGCAACTTTGAATTATTGTCTTAATTATCTTTTTTTCAATAAACTCAGCACGTTAAGGAACTGTAAATTCCTTGCAAATGAAACGAAGCCGAAATGCATAGCAAAACACGTAACGAGTTTCCATTACCGCTTGTAAGAAATTAGCTATATTAAATATAGTATAAATAAACATTCACGCTTTTAGATGGTCTAATAAATAATAATATCGGGGTAAGGTAACTGGTAAGGAGCATTAGGAGACACGAGGTTTAGTGCGATGTCGCAGCCTCCTATAAAATTTGCACTGGAGATGACTGTTGTGGAGGAAGTTGGCTGAGTTGTTACTGCGGAGGTGGAGACGGCGGGGTTGGGCTGATAAGTGGGTGGAAGGCGACTAAAAATCTCAGACAGCTTCGACTGGAGTGTATCCGGCTGCTGTAAATATGGAGGACTGAATGAGTGCACCGAATTACGAAGAAACTCCATCCCAATAAAATTAATTCAAAATTAGGATGTTATAACTACGTAAAATACGAGACACGCAAGGATGTTAATCTTTAAAGAAACTATCGTTTTCTTACTTGCAACTTCGCAACGAGAACCTCGAAAGATTCTGTCATGAATGCTTCTGTGAGTCGCTTCCTCTTCTCATCCTCCACCTTCTGTTGCTGTTCGGGACTCTCTGCCAACACCTTTTTCAGAGACTCAAACGTCACCTCCTCTTCAAAAGGTCTCTGAAAGAAGCCACGAAGGGAAAAGAAGAGTTTAGATGGATATAGTTTCGAAAGAGTTCACAAAGTTTCTAAAAACCATAAAATATTACTGTTTTCTTATGCGGAGAGAGGGAGGGGAGATTATTCGCTGAGGAAGTAGTGAAATTTCAAAAACAAAACCCAATCATTACTAATTAGTATTTTTTACTTCTTAGAAATTGTTTTTGGGTGAACTTTTACCCGATACTGTGTATTTAGGTCAGCGAGGATCCAAATACAGTTTAGACGAAACGAGATCTACCGATCTTGAATCAGAAATGCGAGCCTACAATCCACATTAAGCGTAAAACTTTTCATTGTACTTCTCATTTTGTAACCTTTGTCTTATAGAATTAACTAAATATGGATTTCATTTAGTTTAATTATATCTAATTTATAGTGTTAATCTCTAACCTGGCTCTATGAACTGAGACGTTCTAAGGTAAAGTTACCATTTAAAATAAACTAATAATTAAATAAACACTGTTCGCAGTGATATTTGATCTCATTGTTTGCGTTTCCACAATAAATATCCTTTACATCTTTAGATCAACTTCACTTACCCTGGCGACTTCAGGAGAACTGGCGGCGCTGTCCACTTCCACACTGAGGGAATTGATGTCTGACAAGGAGGCGTTCTGATGTCGAAATGTGGAAGGTCTGCGCATCATGCTCGCGACATTGGCCGTGAGACGGCGTTCATCGAAACTGAAATGAAGAGATTTGTTTACTATTTGGCATTATTAAAGGCACTCCCATTTTTCAAAGGTCAGACACGACGCTCGAAACCCAGATGAGAACCTTTTAACAATGCACCATCCAAATCTTTCAAAATCCAATGTTAACCCTTTAAGGACTAAAAGGTACAAATTGCTAACGTTTCAAATACACGCATTCATAACTTAACCCTACAAAAAAAATTCGGGGCTTAAAGGGTGAAGTGAGTCAACCCCTCAAACACTAAAAAAATTATTATGTAAACAAACTAAAAAATTAAGTCTAAACTTAAATGCCAGATCAGAATCACGACAAATAAAATCATTCGCCAGAATGAAAATTAACACTGTACCAGTCTACGACGCTAAATAATAGTCAGGAAGGCCAGAAACTGGCACAGCGCTCAGGCCAACTAATGCGGCCCATTGCTCTAATTCCTCTATTATTATTATTACCAGCATCATCGGGATTCAACCCCCGACCGCAGTCTTCACTTCGCTTTTGGGAAACTGTTACTCATTGAGTTGCGGACAGTGATGATGATGATTGTAAACCTATCACAAATTTATCGAGAGAATCTTCATTCACTGACTGACTGATTAAAACTAATACCTCTGGCGTCACATCAAGATCACTGATGCCGAATATGCGTGTTAAGGTTAAAAGCTAAATAAAATCATCAGATGGGTAACGCCTAAAGGAATGAAGAACGAATGATGATAATGCAATGAACGAATGAAGACAAGGAATGAATGAGTGTAAAAACACTACAAAAGAGGAAGACCAGCCTCTTCCACAAATTGAAAAGTCCCGCTACCGGGTTAACACGCTCCCTCTCAGAGCACCGGAGGGGGGGATAGATGACATCCCCGCTTCGGTGCTCCAAGAGATGAGGCCGCCGCCGCCGCCGCAAAGGGACAATGCAGTCACCACAGTAGGATCGAGGACATCGCACCATTAAAAACCAGTGGGTAAAGAGTCCTCAACTCCTCATGTTTTAAATCAATCCTTCTGAAGACGTGGTCTGCAAGAATCTTTCAAGTTTTAATTTTAAATTTTACCTTAAAATTACCCTTAGTAATTTATGAGATATTTAAACCTTCCATTTCATTTAATATTTATAGAAACGAACTTGACCTCGTACTTTAAATATTTTTCCCCACCTCATCAAGCCTCACGAACACGCGTACAGTTAATTTAATGATAATAATTATCAGTTATTTTTTACAAAGTTTACTTCCAAACAATAACGAAAATAATAAAACTTGTTCATACATTTAACATTATCCTATACGTCACAAATATAAACACATCTTTCTTCTACACAACCAGTCAACTCTGGAACGATCTTCCTCAATCCATCTTCTCCCCCGTCTATGACCTCCAATTTTTCAAACGCAGTGTCCAGGCATCTCAAAAACCCTGAACCTTGATTTTGGCTCTTCTTCTACCGTGGGAGGGGGGGGGGGGGCGCTTTTGTGGGCATTCGCCCTTGGCCCCTCCTTCCTGCATAAAAAAATAAAAATGTCATACAAAGATTTAATTACCTAAAGTGAAAACTGCGTAAAAAATAAAACTATGACGACACACGAGGGTTGCATACGTTACCTCGAAATGTTTGGCATCGAAAATATTTGCTAATCGGATTATACTGATCTTCCCTAGGGTTGAAAGAGGTGCTCAATTTATCCTAATGAGAGAATTCCAAACTCGGATAACGCAATCTATTTATGAATCCTGCCATTTATCTTCAAAACTACGAGATTAACAGCAGTAAAAAGTTTGTCTTCAGCGCCACAGAATAAAGATCACATTATGTATGGAATATAAATAACGTCACAACTCCACGCTCGTGCTGCTTTTCTTAATTTCAACGTTTCTTTACTTTTAATTAGATATTAATCTTCGTATTTTAATGTATATATGAAATTCCACACGTCATGAGTGAAACTGTTGCGTGTTCCAAATCAAAGAAAGAACTAAGATCATACTTCAAGGTTTATTCTTGCGACTATGATGTGTATATAGTAAAACGTTCGATCCAGAAACCTGCATATATTACGAAAATAAAAGTTTTTGCGTCTTTAAACTAACGAGGTTCAATATATATTGAAATCTAGTTTTTGCTTTTGCACTAACACGCAAAACTTCAGAGGCAAACGAGTTTTTTTTTAACAAAGACAGGTTTTTAGAGAGGATTATAATATACTCTGTGCGTGCGCGTTTTTTTTATTTATTTATTTATTTATTTTTATTTTCTCATCCCTTTCCTGGCCAACACTAACGAAAGGGTTAATTGGTATTCTCAGTCTCTCATCTACTCAACCAGTCAACTCTAGAACAAACCTTCCTCAATCCATCTTTCCCCCCCGTTTATGCCCTCCAATCTTTCAAACGCAGTGTTCAGGCATCTTAAAGTTTGGACCTTGATTTCGGCAACTCTTCATCTTTGGGAGGGTAGGGGGGCATTTTTGCGGCCCCTTGGTCCCTCCTTCCTGCATAAAAAAAAAGTGGTTTTCGCTCCCCCCCCCCCCCAAGAGTTAATCAGTTAAATCTTCATTAAAACAGCTTTCAAATTTCCTTACTTGGAGTCCTTAAGAATGGTGAGAACAGCGTCGCTGTCAAAGATCAACTCTGGCTTTAAGTTGTCAATAACTGGCGCTGGGGACCCATAATGGGGCAGCAAATTGGGCAGAAGGTGAGGAGCTTCTGTTGACCTGATTAAAAGCTTAGTGATTAATTAAAAGATCTCTGCAATAAAAATAATTAATGGTTATTAAAATTATGTCCCCCCCAAAGATATATCTAGCAACTACCAACTTTTTTACCATTAGTCCCAATGTCATGTCGATTAACATAGCTGATCTAACGGGAAGCGGTGTTACGAGGTGGTCGCGACGTAGTCCGATATAATGTGGTCTAATAAGTAACATTATGTAAAACTACAGTATGAATCCTGAACAAAATGCTTTTACTTATTTGTTCTTTCCAATTAATATCAAATAACATTTAGGTTTAATATGAAGGTCATCAAGACTGGTTCACTGCCTATATATAATATATATATATATATATATATATATATATATATATATATATATATATATATATAAGCACACCGGACAAAAAATTAGTCACCCCTCTCAGAATGTACCTAATAACGTGTGACGGCGCCTCTGGCCTTGATAACCGCACGAATCCGGCGAGGCAGAGACTCTACGAGGTTGTGCATGTACTGAACATCGATTTGCTGCCACTCGTTCATCAGCCGGTCCCGAAGTTCCGCCAGAGTCCGTGGGTGTCTACTCCTGCGCTTCACTTTCTGTTTCCAGCCTGAACAACACCTTCGACGCATTCAGGATTAAAGGCTTCATTGGACCTGCGATGTACTCGTCGCCTCCCATCATTGGAGAACAAACAAAAACGGGACTCATCGGACCAAATTACACGTTTCCAATCTGCCGCAGTCCGGTTTTTGTGCCTCTGAGCCCATTTATAACGTGCCAATTTGTGACTTGCTGTTAACAGCGGCCTCTTCCGTGGTACCTGCTCCAGATGTCCATCGCATGCAGTTCTCGTCGCAATGTCCGTTCGGAAATTGGTCGCTGGAGAACCTCATTGGTTTCTTGGAGCAATTGTTCTCTGGTTTGAAAACGATTTGCAGTTACTAGACGAGAAACATGGCGGCGGCCCCTATTGTCGAGAATTGTTTTCCGGCCACAGTTACGCCGTCGATTGTCAGTTGATTGCGAACTACACCACTCTTTGTAAACTCGCTGGACAGTACGCGTTGACACACCAACAAATTGGGCTACTTCAGACATTTTGTGTCCGTGGGCTCTGCCAAACACGATGGCTCCTTTTTGCCACTGAGTAATGTCTGCCTCACGACCCATTTTGCAGACTATATCCACACACACTGTTCTTCACCACCTCACGAAACAGATCTGATCCTGTGTGCTACGTCACCGCTACTTGTCACTTACCAATGCTATGCTACATCAGCGCCCTCTGTGTGACCTTGAACTTCCTACTATCGGTGCTATTAGGGGTGACTAATTTTTTGTCCGTGCTTATATATTTAGGGTGTCTCTTATTGGGTAGTCAAAAATTGAAATGTTGAATTATTTTATCTGCGCCCCCTAAAATAGTTCCATTTAGCATAAAAACTAAAACTTGAAAGTTTGACACAAATTGGCTCATATTTAGGGGTCGCCCCCGGCTAATAAAAATGGTGACCATGGCATAATAGCTCCTGACATATGATTATGCTCATTATACACATAATTCCTTCCTTCCTTCCTTTTTTTAGTTTGATTCGTTTTTATAAGTATAGGCCTTCTTATTTATCATTGATCCTTTTCTAACCTATCCTTGATGTTATAATCCATCCTTGATGTTATAATCCATCCTTGATGTTATAATCCATCCTTGATGTTATAATCCATCCTTGATGTTATAATCCATCCTTTGGTCCTCAATCCTTCTTTATCCCAATCCTTTTTCTCCTATCCAAAATCCTTCCTGGCTCTTTTTTTATATACAATCAGCAATGAAGCATTGCTACAAAAAAAAAACATTAGTTTATTATATAGAGATAAATTCAAAATGCCAGTGCTATTTACATACTTTAATTAGCATTATTTCCTTATACAACATTTATTTAATATACAATGATTATACAATATGGTGTATTTTAAGGTGCGACCTCATTGATGGTTATTTTTTGAGAAGAACAGTTTTTGATGGAACTGGGTGACTCTGGCGGTGTTTTGCAACAATTTGGAGCAGGAACTGGAGCTGCTCTTCCCCCACTGTCAATTTCTTATTCAGCTCTTGAACTAAAGCTACTGCACGTTCTGCCCGGTCATTTACAACAGATAGAGCTGCAACAATAGCTCTGGCCCTTAAATATTCACAGTTGGATGTCCAAGTGCTGGGTGCCTTGTTCAGAAATCCTTCTGGCAAATTCAGCTTAGTAAAGAATTCTCTAGTATTTCTTGTAACAGTTGGTGTAGTCCTTCACCAGAGCAGAAGGTCGATTCAGGAATCCGAGGACGCTTGGGTGGTCTATCAGTGGACTCATTTCTAATGCCTTTACCATGCGTTTCTTTACATCTGTAGTAATTCGCTCATCAAAGAAAGCAAACCAACTGCTTCTTCAGACAGGTACCATAAGTGGTTAGAGAGCTTTTTTTTTTAGTTGCATCAGAAATCTTTTTGTTAGGATAATTAATCAATGACCTTATAAGGAGCCAGTCATTAAATGGGGTTTCAATAGGGAGTGAGGATGTTGTCCAAGCCTTCATATAGATGAGAACAGAAAAAAGGGAAAGATCTCGAATTCCTCTTCTTCAGTCTTAGTCATCTTGAACTGGTTTCGAAAAGCACATCTTGATAGAATAGAGCGCTTTGGACATCCAGCGAGCTCGATGCATGGCACCTGGTGCACGAAACTTGATGCCTTTATTGGGGACACCTCCAAGAAAGATGATGGACAGATCCAAAAGTTCTTGATAGTCATCCCGTAGCATAGGTGCCTGGGATCTAGCAAACTGAATTAGTTCAGTTTTAGACTGGATAATTGCTTCTTTAGTAATCGTGTCTGTCTCACCTGTTTGGAACTTGCTTTGATCAACAGAAGTCCAATTGTCACGAAAACGCTTAAAGATCAATATCTCTGGACCAGTTTGATGTAGATCCAATGTTGCTTCAAATGCAGCTCCCAACAATAAATCTAAAACATGGTGTCTACAAGCAAGTACAAAACATCATGTCCCAATTTTGCTTCGATGAGAGCACAGGCTCCACTATATTGACCCGTGTTTGAAGCTGTTGTATCGAAACAATTGCTTTTACTCTCTCTGTAATTCCCCATTCATTCAAACAGTTAAAGACGGCTTCAGCTTGTGCTTCTCCAGTTGAGTTTGGGATTTTGGGGACACCAAGCAGCTGTTCAACACCAGGTCCTGACACAAGTACTGGGAGACGATCAATGTGCTTGTGCGAGGTGAGGTCCTCCATCATCTTGCCATCCAAGTGGACTGTCATAGAACATTCTCCATGGAAATGCTCCTTAAGTTCTTTAGCATGACGAGCTCGGTTCTTATTTCGAAGGCGATGGATACAATGTTGGTTTATGTTGTAATCTGAAGCGTCCAAACCAAAGCTTTTAGCTGCCTCTGCGAGGATAAATGTTGCCTTTCTAGAGGAAATTTGTGTACGATCCAGGGCAGCAGACATCTGAATAGTCATGATGTTTTTCATGCCTCGTAATTTTTTCATTAAATTCATTAAATTTTTTTCAAACACTAATAACAAAATCAGTATAAATAATTGTGAAAAATATAAATAACAGTTTATTATCTGATAATAGCAAAAAAGAAGTATAGTGATACACAGTTACACACCTTTTACTTATGACAGCAGAACACTGAATGATGACAAATAAACAATTGCAACATAATCTGGAGCATTCTTGATGAAACATGTTTAAACAGGTTGATCTTGTCTTATCAAGCAATATTTTCAGCTACAAACTTGACAATTATCTCTAATATATTCATTTAATTGAATTCATCATAATATGATGATTAATTAATTAAAAACATATGTTTAGTATACTTAACAACTGCTAGTAATTTCAAATATTAATTGCATAAATAATAGTTATATTTTATGAACTTTAATAAGCGGGGGCGACCTCTAAAAATTGTTCAATCCAAACAAAATTTTATATGTGATGTTTTTTCAACCAATGGAACTGGTTGAGGGGGCGCAACCTAAAAAAATCAACACTTCGAAAATAAGAGACACCCTAAATTATATATATATATATATATATTACAAATACACTTAATTTAAAGCTTTTAGAATACGCAATTTAAGCAATGTGATCCCAAACTAATACTTAAGAATAAATACACTATAGCTTTGTAATAAATTTGTTTAAATTTCTTGCCCATTTGGGGCATAAGATTCCATGGGATTTTAGTTCCTCATTTTGTATCTTAATTAGTTCCTATTTTGTTAGTTCCTCATTATTAATTGTATATCTTAATTAGTCCTCTCATTTGTATCTTAATTAGTTCCTCATTTGTATCTTAATTAGTTCCTCATTTTGTATCTTAATTAGTTCCTCATTTTGTATCTTAATTAGTTCCTCATTTTGTATCTTAATTAGTTCCTCATTTTGTATCTTAATTAGTTCCTCATTTTGTATCTTAATTAGTTCCTCCTTTTGTATCTTAATAGTTAAAATTTCTCAGTGTTAAATTTCATATTGTTGCCTTCTGATCACTTAAATTCAGTTCATGTCTGTTTGTAGGGGTTCTAATTATATGCGGGTTTTCCCCCCCCATCAGCAATATAGGGGCTCAGCTATTTCATTCCAGTAGCTTTAATCAGTATAGCGTTCCATTTCTCCGGGCCTGCTGCCGTTTTTTTTTTTTTTTTTCGATATATCTCGTGTGATATCCGTTGTGAAGTCAGTCCGTTAAAATTTCCCTTTGTACGTTCCCTTCAAAAACGCATTTCTAAAGCGTGTTAGTTTATCAGTTTTGGGGATACTGAAAGTTGATTCATACTGAACTCTTAATATTTTGGATACTTCTTTTAGATCATCGGTTAATACATTAATTTCATTCTTCAAAAAGGTCCAATGGTCGCGCCATTTTTAGTCTTTCATTTTGCAAAATTATAGAAATATTTTGCGTTAACCATTATTTATCGTTTCTATAGCATCGTCGTCATCTTTCTGTGTGTGGTTTCTCAATTAGATCCTATATGACGCAATCTACTCTCTCTCCAGTTTGTCATTTATTATTCTTCTGATGTTGCCTTTAGAGATTCTTGATTTTTCAGCCACTTTCTCTTGCGGAACAGCGACTTCTTTCGTCTCTCAAACCTGCTTCTCTTACCTCTCTGTCGTTTTTTGCGACATGTTTTTGCCACGATTTGTAACGTTTCTCCCCGAGGGCTATTAGCATCTTTTCCAATATCTTATCCTTAATGATTTGTAGTCTACTGTTTCCATGCTAGATGTAATGCTTCCCCAATTTATAGCCTTACGTGAAAATTAAAAATTTTGAATTTGCCTCTTTATAGCGTTTTTTCGTTCCGTTTCATATTGATTATTATTTCAACAACGTTGTGATATATATAGATATATCACATTATATATATATATATATATAATTATATAATAATATATATATATATAATAGAGGCGGGGCCACCAGCTTCACCTCCGTGTGAAGAGAGACCAACGCACGAAACAACATAAGGTTCATAAGGTATGATGAATAAAAACCACGAAGGAAAGGAAACACAGAATGGTGCTCAAGCGCTTTCGTCTAATGACATCCTCAGGAACACTGAAGTACATAGAGTTACAGCCTATATATAGTTTACAAAAAAAAAAATTATATATATATACACACACAATAAACGGAGAAATGAAATTTTTTTTTTTTTTAAATTATTAAAAATTAAAAGATTGTGGTAGGGGCATACAACTTTGTAATTAAACACTATCGATTTTTAGCACAAGATCAAACTACCGATTTTTAGCACAAGATTAAATTAATTGTTTCCAACTAATGTTATAAAAAAAAATATACAAATTTATACTGGAAATCTGCCCGGGTTTTATCACTCTACCCATCTTGTATATAAAAATAAATTGAAAAATAAAAGTTATTAGAGTGGCATACAAGTTTACCAGATTTAGCGTTCTACCCTTCTTATCTAAATCTTTTCTGAAGGAATTCAAAACAACAGGATCGAGTTGAAAAAGACCTTTGCTTATGTTGAAGTTATTTGAAAGTTGGATAATGGCAGACTCAAGAATATTTCTATTAACAATGTTGCTAGAGTGAAATAAAACTGAAGCATTATTCCAATCAATACAGTGGGATAACTCTGACAATGGACAAAAAGGGCACTGGACGACTGTCCTGTTCTAACGGAATATTGATGCTGTTTTATACGTGTGTGCAAATCCTTTCCCGTCTGACCTATGTAAAAGGAATCACATTGTTTACAACCAATTTTATAGATAATGCCTGAATTATTGGTAGGGCTATTTTTTACAACGATATTTTTCACAATATTGTTATATGAAAATACTACATTTATATCCAAAAGTTTAATTACATTAGCAATGCCTAAAAAGCCTGGAAAAATGGAAGTACTAAAATATTTTTGGACAAAGTACGAGTGTTATTATTGCCCCGAGAGAAAGTTCGTTTTGCCTTGTTGAGACAAGATTCCATAAACGCAGATGGATAACACAGATCACTTCCAATACCGTTGATTTTTTCTAATCGGCATCGATGTATTCCGGACTGGCGATCCTAAGGGCGCGGAGAAACATTGAAGAAAAAATGGCCTTAGTGGGGGTGTCATGTCCCGAGTAAAAGTGTACGTAGGACAAATTGTTTTTTTCCGATAGATACTGAACTTAAAACCTGGGCTTCCCTATGTACACGCACATCCAAAAACGGAATTGAATTGTCTTGTTCCACTTCTAAAGTAAACTTAATGGAGGAGACTTGATCATTTAACTGAAGGAGGAAGTTATCCAGGTCACGATTCATGGGCCAGATACACAAAATATCCTGGGGATTGGCATCCCTTGGTGGCGGTACGTCGACGATATTTTGTGTATCTGGCCCATGAATCGTGACCTGGATAACTTCCTCCTCCAGTTAAATGATCAAGTCCCCTCCATTAAGTTTACTTTAGAAGTGGAACAAGACAATTCAATTCCGTTTTGGATGTGCGTGTACATAGGGAAAGCCCAGGTTTTAAGTTCAGTATCTATCGGAAAAAACAAACAATTTGTCCTACGTACACTTTTACTCGGGACATGACACCCCCACTAAGGCCATTTTTTCTTCAATGTTTCTCCGCGCCCTTAGGATCGCCAGTCCGGAATACATCGATGCCGAATTAGAAAAATCAACGGTATTGGAAGTGATCTGTGTTATCCATCTGCGTTTATGGAATCTTGTCTCAACAAGGCAAAACGAACTTTCTATCGGGGCAATAATAACACTCGTACTTGTCCAAAATATTTTAGTACTTCCATTTTTTCCCGGGCTTTTTAGGCATTGCTAATGTACTTAAACTTTTGGATATTAATGTAGTATTTTCATATAACAATATTGTGAAAATATCGTTGTAAAAAATAGCCTACCAATAATTCAGGCATTATCTATAAAATTGGTTGTAAACAATGTGATTCCTTTTACATAGGTCAGACGGGAAAGGATTTGCACACGTATAAAACAGCATCAATATTCCGTTAGAACAGGACAGTCGTCCAGTGCCCTTTTTGTCCATTTGTCAGTTATATCCCACTGTATTGATTGGAATAATGCTTCAGTTTATTTCACTCTAGCAACAGTGTTAATAGAAATATTCTTGAGTCTGCCATTATCCAACTTTCAAATAACTTCAACGTAAGCAAAGGTCTTTTTCAACTCGATCCTGTCGTTTTGAATTCCTTCAGAAAAGATTTAGATAAGGGTAGAACGCTAAATCTTTGGTAAACTTGTATGCCACTCTAATAACTTTTATTTTTATGTACAATATGGGTAGTGTGATAAAACCCGGGCAGATTTCCAGTATAAATTTGTATTTTTTTTTTTTTTATAACACTGGTTGGAAACAATTAATTTAATCTTGTGCTAAAAATCGGTAGTTTGATCTTGTGCTAAAAATCGATAGTGTTTCCTTACAAAGTTTATGCCCCTCCCACAATCTTTTAATTTTATTTTTTCATTTTTTTTTTTTTTTTAATTTCATTTCTCCGTTTATTGTATACATATACAGTGCCCGCGAAAAGTATCCGATCACCCTTGAAATTTGTATTTTTTACATAAAAAACAATGTTTAAATGTATACTAACCTTATATTAGTATTTTGTCATCTGTCCTTTGGTTTGGATGACTTGTTCTAGACGTTTTGGCATGGATTTAATCAAGTTTTGACAAACTTCCACTGATATTTCCTTGCACCATACCTTTTTGATGGCCTCTTGTAATTTTTCGACTGAGCCAGTGTCGTGGCATTCAACCTTATTTTTTATTATTAGCCACAGATTTTCTATCGGATTGAGATCTGGACTATTACCAGGCCAATCCAAAATATCAAATTTATTGTCAGTAATCCATTTTGTCACTATTTTGGCCCTGTGACATGGTGCACCATCATGCATGTATGTTTTGTCCTTTGGATTGCCATTGCCATTGGAAGTTTATCCTGTAGCATTGCTAAATACCGTGCACCATTCATAGTTGTGTTCTTCGGAAGAAAATATAAGTTTCACGCCCATAGTAACCGAAACAACCCCAAACCATCACACTTGGAGGGTGTTTCATTGTCTTTAGGGTGTATTTAGGGTCCATCCTATTTGAGCCAATAGGCCGGCGAACCTTTTTTGGACAACTTCTGAATGTCAAAAATGTCGACTCATCGCTAAATAAAACCTTCTTCCAGTCATCAACAGTCCAATGAATGTATTTTTTACAAATGCGACACGTTTTTTACGCATTTTTTCATTAATGAACGGTTTCTTAGCAGCATGGCAAGATGGTAATCCGAGTTCTTTTTGGAGCCGCTCCTGGATAGTTCGTTCAGAAACACCAGATAACAAATTATTCATATTAAATTTTATTTCTTTCGCAGTTATTGTTGGGTTTTTCAATACTAAACGTTTCATAAGTTTGTCTGTTCGCGAATTTGTTTTTCTCGGTCTGCCAGATCGTTTTTTAGGGACTGGCGTGGTTAGGCCACCATTGTTCTTAGCCCGTGAAACCCATAAATTAACGGTACTTTGGGATATGTTTAATTCCTTAGCTATCTGTCTCTGTGATTTCCCACATGCATGCAAAGCAACAATAGCACCTCGACAATCACTCTTAAGTTGTTTTTTAGCACACATTATATATAAATTTTATTTACACACTTTCTGTAAAAAAAAAAAAAAGAATCAAGAAATTTACACAAACAGTGAAATCTGACAAATTGAGACACAGCCACCCGCAACGAAGGCTACCAGAACACTAATTTGAGAATGCGTTGGATAGCTCTCATATCAGCGAGCAACCTCAAAGTTACCAGATGTCGCTAGAACAAATAGAAAGTGAATTACGTGTCTCTGAATATCAAGGGAAAATATTGTATTTTCTTGAGTGATCGGATACTTTTCGCGGGCACTGATATATATTTTTTTTTTGTAACCTATATATAGGCTGTAACTCTCTATGTACTTCAGTGTTCCTGAGGATGTCATTAGACGAAAGCGCTTGAGCACCATTGTGTGTTTCCTTTCCTTCGTGGTTTTATTCATCATAAATATTTTTCACGTGTTACTTTTGTGAAATAATTTTCATATATATATATTTTTTTTTTTAAGTTCAGGAAGAACCGATTCGCCTCTATTTAAAAGGGCATATCTCAGCGGAAAAACAAAGAAAAAGGGAGAGGAAAGAGGAAAAAGAAAGGGTGGAGGGGACAGTCGAAGTGGAAAAAGACCAAGGATGACAAGGACTGCAGGGTCGAGCCCATCATCCTTGGGTGCTAGGGCCGGGAGGGCGCACGTGAAACCTCCAGGAACAAGCACGTACAAACGAGCACAGAGCACTCAAGAGCACGAGCTTAGAACCCCCTTGCGGGGGTATATATATATATATATATAATATATATATATATACCCGCAAGGGGGTTCTAAGCTCGTGCTCTTGAGTGCTCTTTGTGCTCGTTTGTACGTGCTTGTTCCTGGAGGTTTCACGTGCGCCCTCCCGGCCCTAGCACCCAAGGATGATGGGGCTCGACCCTGCAGTCCTTGGTCTTTTTCCACTTCGACTGTCCCCTCCACCCTTTCTTTTCCTCTGTCTTTCCTCTCCCTTTTCTTTGTTTTTCCGCTGAGATATGCCCTTTTCAATAGAGGCGAATCGGTTCTTCCTGAACTTAAAAAAAAAAAAAAAAAATATATATATAATATATGTGTGTGTGTGTGTGTGTGTGTGTGTGTAATTTTTTCCCCTTGTTTGCAAGATCTTTCGTGTATTCATCAGTACACCTCGTCAGGGAATGCAGAAAGGCGGCGAGATGACAAAAATACATACATATGCGCAACGGAGAAGAAATAAAGCGATTAGCACATGATTAACAAGCGTTGATTAAAGGCAAAAGACATTTTAACAGGATATTGTCACTTTTATACATTCCTCACTGTTATTTAAATGATTTTAAAGTGGATAAATGCACATTCTAGAATATTCCTTTCAGTTCAGGATTGGGTTAATTAAGTTAAACTTTTAAAAAATTTAATGTTAAATTAATTGATATATCTCCAAATTAATTGATTAACTTCAATTAATTTTCCTCTAAAAATGCTGTTTTTATCTTTCTGAGTGAAGTGTAATAGGCTGAGATATGAAAGGTTTGAGAACCATCTTCTGTAAAGTTAATAAGCATGTTTAATTTGTAAGTGAAGTATATATTTTGTGTATCTAATTTGACTATTGTTGGTAAGGAATCTGGATTATGTTCAGTGTCAATAGTGTACAATAAAAAACAGTGTTTAGAAAACAATGTTATTAAATTCATTTTGCCTTCATTTTTACAATGGAAAACTATTATATACCTAAAAGTTGAGACTTGTTGAGAAAAGTTGAGTTGAGACCATTGTAGTGTTTTGCCGATTCTCATTTCAAGTCTTTTTTTAGTTTTAAATTCATGGTTTTTTTTTTCTCTTTCCAACTTTCGCAGGCTCTAGTTAAGTGTTAATCAATCTAGTCAAGCATAGGCAGATAGTTAACTAATGCAAAAGGTGCTCAAATCAGTTTAATAGGGCATCTTACTAGAAACAGCTCTGGGCTAGTGTTAAACCCTAGTCCAGTATTTAGCCAGCCCTGATAGTCCCTGTTGAATTCAAGGGCGAGATCACAGTCCATTACTGAAGCCAAAAGGTATATTTTTGAAGTTTAGCACTAAGGATGCAGAACTGAAGTGCTCCTAGGCAGACAATCCAGTGTTGTGCACGAGTCCAAATTTCTTGAAGCATTGCCAGCGTGTACCCTTTTCTCGCAGCTTTGGGCTTATAAACCTTTAATTAAGCTATTGCATGTGAATTCATTAAATACCTATACATGTTGTCTTGTCCAGATAAAATGGGAAATAAACAAGTGAGGAGAATTCCAGTGACTATATTACAGTTGCAATCTAGAAAGTTAAAACCCTCCAAAGTTTAGATAGTTATTTAGAATTCTGGTGTTTTGTACATAAATCATCTTTATATGCTCATTATCATAACTAACCTTATTAACCCCATCATTATTTCAGATTAAAGTTTCTTATTGTCTAGAACCTTCAGAATGAATTGTAAATAATTACTGTTAAGGTTTTTTGTTCAAGTCTAAGAAATGAGAGGTTAAGTTGTTCTATTAAATCAAGTTATAAATAAAACTGAAAAAAACTAAAGTTCTAGTTTGCCTTCTATAAAATCATTAAATATCAGTCATGTTACATGATGGGGAGATCAGTTCCACATTTGATCATCACAGGGAATATGACTAGATAAAAAGTCATACACTGGAATAAGGTTTACTAAATTTGGTGATATTTCAAGTCAAGAGAAAATTCTTGAATTAATTTTCAGTAGCATAGGTCTTGCCTGTACTGTGCTTATTCCTGTTCATTCTGTAGTCCTCTCTTCCTTTTCTGCCTGAACCCCTTTCTTTGGCACCCACTCCTTAACATTCCAGCACATACTGTTGCTTTCCATTGCTTGAATGCACTGTGGTGATCTTGCTCTTCCTGCTTGACATTTTTATGAATGGTCCTTGCTCACTTATGTCCAGTGTACTGCTTGGGAAAATATCTGAGTACAGCTTCATCTCCTGCCTTCCAGTCTATTCACTTTGCATGTACTTCGTGGCTGGCCAGTAGAATTGGATTCCTACCATAGGAAGAACTGTTTCCAGAGTCAAATCCAGGTGGGTTCTCTAGTTTTCCCACAACACCATAAACAAATTTAATTTATAACAAAAACAAAAACAATAAAAGCTTATAGAAAAAATTATCCTTATGTCTTGCCCTGTATAATATGCAAAAAAAATACATATAATTTATCAGACATTGACAACCACACATAAGGTGATTCCACATAATTACAGGTTTATCATTTCCTTGATTAGTTATATATAATGATGAGTCTACAGACTACTTCCAATAAAGAAAGAGTCAATTGATTAACTTTCAAAATTAAGTTAATTTTTTAAGTTTGCATTAACTTAACTTGTTAATTTTGGAAGTTAATAGACCCAGCCCTGTTTCAATTATATCCATTTTTAACGAGCGCTTTAGAACTATCCCACTTGATACTATGATTACATTTGTACACATGGTTAACAATGCATTAGAATTATTTGCTGTTCTAACACGCATATTTATGCCGTTTTATCCTGATATCTAAAGTTTCTCCTGTTTGACCTATATATACAATACACACAGCCAACCGCATTAGCCGAGCTATTCTTTATTAGGCGAGATTTAACAGTATTATTATACTTAAAGACTTTAATTGAACAAACTTTAATTGAATATACACTCCAAAGGGGGAAAAGAATCTTCAACGAGAGTCATTCGACTGCGAAACCCCGATCTTATTAGCGAATTCTGTATTTTCTTCAGAGACTCGTAAATGGTTAACGAGAAACATCACTCATTACGCGCAAGCGGAAAATTTTTCGGCCCATTTTATAATGAGTTTATCTTATAATAGTTTCTGATAAGGCCTCCCTTTACTATTTATGAATATCAATGACCAAGTTCAGTGTTACAGACATTCGAGGCAATTTAATTAGTGTGGCTTACCTCTTTTCAACCACGCTCCTCACATGGTCTTTAAGAGAAGGAATGCAATGTGAAACGGCCACCATGATCGCAGCTACGAGAGCCAATAGCTGAATTCTCAGCGTGTTGCACAGTTCACTGATGTTCGCAATTGCAACATTCTGAGGGCAGTAAAATATTTAATATGAAACTCGCTTATTACATCAATCTTTGGGTCTAAATCTGTTTTATCGAATCGTTATACTTGGCAAAAGCAAATATTAAGAAGCTTCATTAAAAAAGAAATATAATATTTTGGACGAAGTTATAATCTGCTGAAGTGAAGATCCATCAAGAAGATACGGCAATTAAATCAAATATTGTTAACCTATATTCATACACGTTTAGTTAGTTACGTATGTTTACCTAAACTTGGAAGATATTACGAACAAGTTGGAAAAAAAATCGATAATTATTTCACTCACGAAAATGAAGACGTCATATGAAGGAAAATTGGATTAAGAACTGATGGGTAATGACCGATATGAAAAATGCAAGTACTTTGTTAACATAATTGAGGTTAAGTCCATAACTTTCAAGATGTAAGCCATTAATACAGCAATACCCCGATTAACACAGTTAATTCGTCCGCGGAAAGTATCGTGTTATGCGAATCAGCGTTGATAGGGGAATGTAATCAATGCGAAATAAAGTGTTTCGTTCTCAGATGTCAATGATAAAGAAAAATCTGAAAAAAACACTTCTTTTTGCGTGAAAATGAACTAGTTTTAATTGTGAAACAACTGCAAACAATTTAGTTACGAATATGTTTAATTTTTAGCTAAAATTGCGCTCATTATTACGTTCTTTTTTAATATGTCAAACCATCCGCGAGACCGCGACTAGCAACAGTAAAAGTTTCTTCATACGTTAGCGCTTTCAAATGAATTGTCATCTCGCTAGGCAGAATTCTTTTTTATTACAATCTTCAAGCCAAACAGGTAAAAGCTGTTCCCTATTTACCATTGTATACTCTATGTTTAATTTTTAGTTAAAAATTAACCCCTTTAATTTTGGAAAAAAAATGTTCATATTTTCTACATTTTTTAAAATTGCGCTTATTTTTAAAATTAACTTTGTTCCATTCAACATTAAAAAATGCATTTTTGTCAAAAATGTTTGCTACAAAAACGTGCAAGAGCGAATCGGAAGCATCGCTGTTCGAAGAATGGTGTCAAGGTTTTATCAGCATTATGGCGAATCAGCGTTGAACGAATTCGTGTTATGCGGGGTATGCCTGTATTACACGAGGTGTAACAAGGTCACAATGCGCCAAGTTATCCTAAAACCTGAAAGTATGCTCTATTCCAGCATCTTAAAAAAAAAATACAAAAGAAACAATTACGATGTATTAACAGATCAACACACTTTTTTGCAAAATGTTTACGGCGAAAACACCACCACAAAAACTAACTTCAACCAATTCAAATATAATTTTTCTTTTCCATGTTAAATATCACCATTTTCTTAATATCGCAAAACCCAAAACAGGGAAATTGGCTACGTTTCAAAAACATGAATAGTCCCTCAGTATTTTTTTATCTATCAGGTCATCCCATAAGTAATGTTTTTTAGATCGGAATTTGAAGGACAAAAAAAAAACTCTACTGAAACTTTTGAATCTAGTATATATTTTCCATCGGAATCAATGACACTGCCAACGTCCTACAAGCTTTTCAATGCCATGTTTATAAAATTCAGGCGGTTTTGAGGCAAAAAACGTACAAAGACTGGTGTGCGGGTCATCTAAAGAAGTATACGGTTTCTCGTCAAGATAGTTTGCAGACTCCTGAAGAGATGATAATCTGAAGGAGCAAGGTCTGGAGAATATGGAGGATGTAGAAGTTTTTCCCACCCAAGCTCCTCAATTTTTGCAGAAATGATCCGAGCGGTATGAGGACGTGCGTTGTCGTGGTGGAACACGATTCCTTTACGATTAACCAAAGAAGGTCTCTTTTCTTTTAGTGCAGTGTTCAATCGATCCAGTTGTTTTACAGTAGACTTGAGCGGTGATTGTTTGGTTGTGTGGTAAGGTTTCAAAGTGTATTACACCACCTTTATCCCACCAAACACTAAGCAATACCTTCCGAGGGTGAAGACTTGGTTTTGGCTGTGGTGTCGCTGGTTCTCCGGCACAAACCCACTGTCGACGGCGCTTAACATTCTGGTACAGTATCCACTTTTCATCACCAGTCACTAAACGGTGCAAAAACGGATCTTGGAGTTCACGGGAATGAAGAGCTGCGCTAATGTTTACCCGCACCCTCAGATTGTCGGCCGACAATTCATGTGGCACCCATTTTCCTAACTTAGGCACTTTCCCGAGTTGTTGCAAATGTCGATGGATGGTGGACGGGGGTGAATTGAGTTTCTGGGCCAATTCTTCGACAGGTCACAGTTGTTGAACAGTCTTCTTCAAGTGCGGCTAACAGCAGGTCATCATCAAACTCAGCAGGGCGTCCAGAGCGTGCTGCATATGTCAAACAGCAGTCACCATTCCTAAACTTTTGAAACCATCTTTGACATTTCCTCACATGCAGAATATCGTTGCCATAAACGTCCTGAATGTTTCGCGTTGCTTCAGTAGCACTATTCCCTTTTTTGAACTCGTAAAGCATTATATGCCTGATATGCTCTTCCGATACCGCCATGTTTATGAAGGGTTCACATAAAGCAAAACACACGTCTTCACTGGTCAAGGTCTGTAAAGTATGTAGCGAAACACTATAGATCTCCTCTTAGCTATAACCTTCGGAAAATTTATGTTAAACCGAGTAGGACTAGTTTAAACTTAATCTATCGTAAGAAACGACATTACTTATGGGATGAGCTGATAATTATTATTTCCAAAACATTTGTAATTAATTTTCGCACAATCTTCAGATTGAAACGAAATTTACAATCTCTCGAGGCTTAGAAATAAAAAAAATTAGGATAATACACAATGACAACGCCTTCCTCCTAACTATAAGAACGGCAATGACAGTGAAATAATAAAGATAATGACGACGACCACGAAGACAATTATATATATTAGTACATATAAAAAGAGAAAAAAATATATGTCCAGCAATTTTCTGTTACTAAGAATAATGGGCAAGAACAAAATGCCAATATTGCAAAGCACAAAGACTTTTAAAACGCAAAAGCCTTACCTGAATGTGGAAGAGCACCCTCAGTGTGTCTACAACTACATCGTCATGTCTAATTTCAGTGAGGAGGAGCATCATGGTGGTGTAGAGAGATTCTACATTATCCAAAGTGTTGTTACTGAATTCAGAGTTCTCCTGAATCGACAATAAAATTTCGTTACCAGACTTCTTCCAGAAGTTCACATCCTGTCTTACAATTTTCCCGGTGTTGAGTTTCAGAAGCCCTACATCAATACTGCGCAAAGAAAAATATTTTAAGCATAGAAAATTAACAAAATTATCACTCGCTCGAGTTCACGAGTCTTAAACATAAATGCTGCTGCGGCTTTTAACTTAATTAAAAAACAAAAGTTGTTGACTAAAATTGCAAGTTCCACATTTTATCATAAAAATGTTAAAAAAATATTACAAAATTATTTGCAAGAATCCACTAACGAACACTAAAAATACTTACGTTGCCTTCGCCAATTTTGTTGAATTTTCGTGTCTATCGATAAGTGTGTGAAGAATCTGCTGCACAGTGAGGCGCACTTTTGGATCACTTGATACGGACATACGCATTAACCGTACCAGGAAAGTATGAGAGAAGGTTGTCGAATAATGAACCGTACTGTATTTACTTCCAACCTATTTTAAGAATTTAGAAATCAAAGTGTGTCTATACCGAGGGAAATTATTTGAAAAAAGTCCTTCCTCCATCCGAGAAGCTTAGTTTCTTTCCGTTTTCCACTATACACTCGCTAATAGATTCTCATCTTACCTTCCAAAGAGATTTAAGTAGTAAATGTTGAAGTTTCACCTCCCATTCCGGACGCACTTTTTCCAAGTCCTCAATTTGATCGCTTCCAGGCACCTACAAGCATAATACGAATCTTATACAAAGAACATTAAAATTTTGATTTGGTATAACTGTAGATTAGCTTACTCGTTTAAATAAGTAAATATGTACGTTACCAACCCGACATATATTTCTCAGCCGCTACCGACCTTGTTTAAAATGAAGACCATTGACTCCGTTTTCTGGTAGTCCGGCAAATGGTTGGCGTATTCTCCCAAAGCGTGGATCAAAGTTTCCTGATAAATTTTCTCGTCGTAATTCTCTTCCGCTTCCACTCTATCCTTCTCACTCACGATCGATGAGCGAATTTGTTCCAAAAGGGAATTAATTATGTCAATCACGGACGGCCCTGAAAAAGAAGACAAGCAGCACTCGACTTCGCTTTACAAACTATGACTAGATCATTTTAAATTATACAAATAGGTATCCATTTTATGTATCGTATATCACTTTCTTTAATCTATTTTCAACCATCGCTTACTCTTCAGTCAATTTTAATTGTTTCAAATGTAATTCAATTTGAACTAATCTTTTATAGGTTTTTAAATCATTCTATAATTTCAATCAAAATCGAAGTCTGTCATTCGATTAACTAGTATTTTTATTCATACAATTAAAAGCAAGTTATGCGTTATTTAGCATTTATCATAATAATACAGCAAACGTCTATCTTAGACAAGCTTTGAAACTGCGGATAACCAACAGTATGAACACTGTTGAACTGTTGGTTACCCCCAATTTTAAAGCATTGTGTAAATTCCCGCGTTTATTGCAGTTTCCTCTTATCGAGTCTTAAATTCTGTTTCAATGATTATTTTAGTTTCTATAGCTGGGACAGTGTTTCCTTCGCGAGACTGCACCCATTTCACCAATGTTACCATACAAAACTCACCAATACATTCTCCGGCTGCGATGGGAATGACTTGGGATAGGACATCACCGATTCCTATCCTACACCTGGCCGAGGCATTACTCTTCTCATTCAGGTGAGCGATTAACATCTTAATGACTGAAACGCTGTTCTGAACCTGATGAACAAATTTTCTACTTAGTCATTTCATAAGATCCGACACATTCATTCTTTCTCATAAGGGAACAAGTTACAATGATATGTATCTTAAAGTTTAAAAATCACACAACTTTGACAGCACACAGTTTCGCATTTATTCATTCCTGTACTTATTTATATAAAAGGGCCACGAAAGGAAAATTGGAATAAACTCACTTGAATAGAATACATCAGTATTTTGAAGGTCTGGACAGCAAACTCGTTATTCACCCATAAATCATGAACATCAAGATGACTACATACGAGAAAGAAAATTCGACATTAACCAATATTAACTTCATAGGAGGTTACTAATCATCTAGACCAATTGTGTAGTATATATTATATACGGTAGTGTATATAAAGTAAATATTACATTAAGAACATTTTTTATTTTAAAATGTCCCAAAAATAGTGTATTGTGATTTAAATTTTAAACACACCCATTATCAAATTACCGATAAATCAAATTGACCCAGTTTCAAAAAAGGTTGCCTACCACTGATCTAGACTTTGACGATTTATTATATCTTTTCCCGACAATAGACTCTCTACATTTAAAAATCTCATCTTTGTAATACAGAGCTTTATTTAATAAAAATTTCAACAACTCTTAAATTGGAATACTGCATCAGCACATGTCACTATAAACAAGGTGGATAAAAAACTTTATTGGTAGAACCAATTTTTCACCTATTTTAAGTACTTTGTACAATAAATGTACATATATGTATTGTGTTAAAATTTACTAATGCATTCTGCAATTTTCACAATACTTCATACTAAATACTTCAGCTAATTTCAGCTTATCTGAGCCTACAGGTGAATAAAAAGTAATTCAATTTTTCTTTTGCACCAAATGACTCTTTATGGGAAATGCCCCATAACAATACCTATCTAAGAGCGATTCTCGAGTGCAGCCACCAAGCACTTTTGGAATAAATAAATACATTTACTCGTTTGTTTACAATTAAAATTCTCTCATATGTGCGTGCGCGAGCCTAGTTGAGGATCTTTTCCGTTTGACTGCCGCCATTGAAACGTAAGAGGTGAGTGCCCCCAGCCTTCTTTACTTAACTAACGAAAATATCACGACCTAACTAACCAATCGTTAGGTCAACTGTACGATCTTGACGATTGGTTAGGTTAGGTCGTGAGATTTTTTGTTAGTTAGCCTTATAAAGCTAACTAAAGAAGGCTGGAGGCCCTGATCTTCAGGTGATCCCCTTATTTTTCTGAGTACACGATTAAAACTTAAAAATTAAGCATGGATCTTGAAAGTAATTAAAATTGTTTATAAGAAACAAAATTTGAAGGGGAAATTAAGAAAAGCTTTTTTATAAAGTAACTTATTTTGTATCATCAAGACATTTCAGTTAAAATACAAAAAGTTTAATTATGTTTCAATGGCGGCAGTCAAACGGAAAAGATCCTAGTTGAGTTATATGTAGTTGTTTTTCCAATCTCAGGTATACATTGCGGCGTATTTTTCATATTTTTGTCTCGAGGCCATTTGTCCACGTTTTATAATCATATCTTCTTCTTCTCTTCGCCCGTTCCCGCCTCTATGCGGGGTCGGCGTTTCTGACCAGCCTCCTCCACACAGCCCGGTCCTGGGCTTCTTCCTCCGACAAACCCTTCTCCCTCAAATCGTCCCTCACCTTCTCCATCCACCTTCGCTTCGGTCTGCCTCTCTTTCTCCTGCCATGCACCTCCATATTCATCGTTCTCTTACCCACATAATCTTCGTCCCCTCTCATCACATGTCCATACCATTTCAGTCTACTTTCTTGTATCTTCCTCGAGATTTCTCCAACCTTTGCTGTGCCCCTTATCCTTTCATTCCTTACTCTATCCAACCTTGTCACTCCGCACATCCATCTCAGCATTCTCATCTCCGTTACATCTAGTCTTTTCTCATGATCTTTCTTTATAGCCCAAGACTCAGCCCCATACATCATAGCCGGTCTTACCACAGTCTTATACACCTTTCCCTTAACCCTTGCGCCTATTCTTCGGTCACACAACACCCCTGAAACTTTCTTCCAATTTTTCCAACCAGATTGCACTCTGTGTTATTTCTGTGTCCAGCTCACCGTCCTCAGCCACTGTCGATCCCAAGTACGTAAACTTACTTCTCTCTTTAACCTCGCTCCCTCTAAACTAATTTCTGAGTCTTGATTTTCGTAGAACCTCAGGTACTCGGTTTTCTTTCTGCTGATTTTCAACCCTCTGTCTTCAAAAGCCCTCCTCCATTCCTCCAATTTTCTTTCTACTACTTCTCTCCTGTTGCTGCACAGAACAATATCGTCTGCAAAGAGCATACACCAAGGGGATTGATCTTTTATCCCCTGGGCCAACACATCCATAATCAAAACAAAAAGGTACGGGCTCAAAGAAGATCCCTGATGTAGACCAACCCTCACGGGGAACCATTCCGTTACACCTACACTACTCCTAACCTGGGTCCTTGCTCCTTCATACATACTTTGCACCAACCTAACGTACTTCTCCGGCACACCTTTCTCTCTCATACACCTCCAAACCTCCTGGCGTGGCACTCTATCATATGCTTTCTCTAGGTTGATGAAAACCATGTGCAGTCCCTTTTGTCGCTCCCGGTGTTTCTCCATCAACTGCCTCAGTGCAAAAATCGCATCAGTTGTTCCCCTACCTGGCATAAAACCCAACTGCACATATCATATATACTTTGTAAAATGAATAGGATTGTTTTCACTCATTTATTTCTTTAATATATGTACAGTACTTAAAATACGACTAGTAAAACACTTAAATACAGGCTAAAATTATTTCACTGTAGTATAGTTAAAATATATACAGTATTCAAAATATTTGCAAACTATAAACCTAACCTAACAGCGATATTGCCTACTGAACCTGACGCTGGGCAAATTTCAACTACACAATTAAGTTTTCACGGAGGCACAATGTCTGGCGGAAATTTGTCAAGTGGCAAAATGTCCGATGGTATAGTTTCCGGCGAAATTATTTCAGACAGCAAATTGTCCGGCGGAAAAGTTGTCCGCTCACGCTACTGAATACCTGCTGCCACGGAAAATTTTTAGCCGAGAACCACTGACCTAAACCTATAACAGTATATGAAAGCCTTTAAATAAATCGGGTAGTTGTTCTTGGAATGAAAACTAAATACAGTATGTGATATTTAAACGTTATCGAGATACCTTATTAGTAAATAAAAGAGTGGGTAAGCACACTGTCTAAACTACAAGTGGTCACAGCGATCAAAGCTGTCGGAAGCATTCAATTGCAGTCGCGTCAGAGTAGAAGAAAATTGACAAAAACCTCGCGTGATTGCTGTATGTGAATAACAAGTTTGCAAATATACTTAGAGAGCTTATTAATAAGTTTCCCTCTTATCCAAAGCTTTTTGAAAAAATTTACTCGGTTATGAAACCAAGGTTTAATACTTATAACGTATCAAGTTTAAATTTTAAAGACTTACGTAAGGAGGGGCCGTATGATGTTCGCGATCTTGCCTGACGTGGCTCTGCATACGAGTTCGCGGAGACAAATTTCTGCTAATTCATACGGCCTCTTTTCACTCTTTTGTTCATGATCTGCGGTGTCCTCCGAATCTTGCTCTTCGCACCCCTTCGCAATCGAAACACAAACGTCACTATTTACGTTACCAGCAAATACATTACATTTTAACATGAAGCGTCTCGGGTTTAGTTATCTAAGTTGAATATTGATAAAATAAATATTACCGTATTACAATAATTTTAAATTATACATTTGTGACCTTGACCTCTGATGCAAAGACCCTATTCTTGCTTGTAACACAGTCTTGTGATGATACACGTGCTTATGAAGCTTCCTCAATTTGTCGAGCGGTTCAAAAGTTATGGTACAGAAACGAAAATGTGACGAACGAACGAAATGAGGACGAATGGACAAGTGCAATCCAGTATAACCCTTCCAAATTTATTCGGTGGGGCCATAAAAAAGATGAAATTAACAAAAACTTAGATCTCATGGTGAATTAACTTTCTGTAAAATTTTCTTAAATTAGTACCGTGATTTACGAGCGATTAGAGTCATTCAACGACCATCTGTGCATTAGGGTGGAGTGAAATGTATAAATGCTGAATTCAGGGTGGGCCGAAGTACGGATTCTTTGCACCTTCAGAATTGATGTTCACAGCCAAAAAATTTGTTCTATTGCAAAAATAAGACATTTCACCGAGATGCTCAAGTTTTGCTCTTTTACTCTTAATGGGCACCAGGTAGGGTCAATTGAGTGAAATATAAAAAATGCTGAATTCAGGGTAGGCGAAGTATGTTTTGTTTGCATCGTCAGGATTAATGCTCAGAACCAATTTTTTTTTTTTTTTTTTTTGTTCTACCACAAAGCTAAGATGTCACCAAGACTAGTTTTGCCGTTTACTAATATCGCGTCACTTTGAATGAAAGTGAATGGACTCCAAAGATAGTCTGATTCAGTTTGATGAGCGTACACTAGCTTTTAACTCAAGTTATTTTGTTTAAGATTTCTCCAGAAATCTTCCTGAGTTAGGAAAATATTAGGACATCACATTCACCATATCTGATAAGGAAAATAAAAGTTTTTTTTACAAATAACCCAGATGTACGTGTGATATAACATCCCAGTTCACACAGCCCGAAAATATGTTATTTCGTACTAAAGTTTTTGTTTCTCCAACATGTTAGTGTATATAAGTATAATATAAGATAAAGATTTTAAAGATCGTTTAAGATTTGCCTCGACTTATCTTTACAAGTAGTTCAGCCGCCAACAGGATAGCAGTCGCAGGATGATAGAAAAGCCAAAACCAAAACAGTCAACCAGGAGTGCCACAGAGAATCCTGCGTTTGGACAAGCTGAAAATCTTAAGCCAACTTGTCTTCCTACCTACAGAGACATTATGAAGCATTACTTTTATGAGGCTCAGAAAATCAAAAATGAACAACAGTCTGAGAAAGAGCCAGATGTACGAGAGGTCTCTAGTATAGTTGCTGAAAGGTTTGTTGATGTTTGGAAATTGGCCTCAATTCCAACACTTAACATGAAATCAGTGGCAGACAGGATGATGAGGTATCATAACACCTACAGAAACCGGATATTAAAGATTCTAAAGAGGAGACTTTAAATAGATTAAAAAAAAGCTAAAATACAGGCATTTCATGAAAAGAGTTAAGTTGCTCGACATAGCTAGCTGTCAGCAATGTTCCCTCTAAGGTGTGCGCGTGTGCGCGCGCACACGCGTTGTGAAACCCGCGCACACAGCAAAATAAAATGCGCACAGGCTCAAGCGTATCATGAGTCACGACAGTAAATGAAGTAATTTCAAAAATATCCCGTCACACAAGGTCTGACCATTTGCATCAACATACTCTATAGTCGCTCTTTTGAGTATTAACCCCTTCCGCCCGACTTCGCCGACGACCGCGCAATTACGCAATACAGATTTTTTTTACTCTATGTATTTGCATTTTTTTCTTTTATACATTAAAGCATTGAATATAAACCTTCTCTTTCTTATTTTTGCATAAAAACGAATAGTAATTATCTCATAATTCATAAAAAATAAAATTATTTTCTATTTTATTCCTATTTTGTGAATGGATAAAATCATGTATTAATCTTGGTAGTCTATTTTAAATTGCTAAATGCTAAAAATTGTTTTGAGAAATGATAACTAAAATAGTCATTTTCAATTAATGTTATTTTTATTTTATTTCTTTATTTTGTTGAATTTTATTTTACCATTTTTTTTATTTTATTCATATTTTTAGAATGGATAAAATGTTTTCTTTTTTAAGAATATATAATATTGTAAACAGTTTTTTAATATCCATTTAATAGTACCTTATGGAAATAATATTTACTAAGTATTTAATATTTATATATATTTCATTTTGAAGATAATAGCGCTCAGAAAAGTTTGCACAATTTTTCACCATGAATCTAAATGTATGCACAACGAAAATTTCTTGCGCACACGGACTAAAAAAAATTAGAGGGAACATTGGCTGTCAGTGTATTTTATGTCAATGGCAACTGCCCAAAGGAAGCAAAAGTTCCAAAGCTGCAGTTTTTGCATGACCAGCGCGCGCACAGGAAAATGTGTATATCATTGGATAAGAATGAAACAGCTTTTAGGCTTCAAAAGAAGCAAGAACGAGAGGAAAAAACGAAAGCTAAAATGCAAAAAGTTGAACAATCCATGCCAACATTTGTGGAAACAGAAGAGATGTCAGATAATGACATTCATGAAGAAGACTCAGCAGAAAATAAGTTATGCAGGATTGAAAACAAAAACCACAAATGCGAACTCCTATAAGAGCTCTCGCCAGGGAATGTGATAGATATGGCCTGTCTGATAGGGCAGCCTCGGCAGTGGCAACTGCTGTCCTCCAAGATATGGGTCTTGTAAGCAAAAGTGATAGCAGCAATGTCATAGATATCAGGTCATCCCATAAGTAATGTTTTTTACGATAGATTAAGTTTAAACTAGTCCTACTCGGTTTAAGCATAAATTTTCCGAAGGTTATATCTAAGAGGAGATCTGTCGTTTCGCTACATACTTTACAGACCTTGACCAGTGAAGACGTGTGTTTTGCTTTATGTGAACCCCTCATAAACATGGCGGTATCAGAAGAGCATATCATGCATATAATGCTTTAAGAGTTCAAAAAAGGGAATAGTGCTACCGAAGCAACGCGAAACATTCAGGAAGTTTATGGCAACGATATTCTGCATGTGAGGAAATGTCAAAGATGGTTTCAAAAGTTTAGGAATGGTGACTGCTGTTTGACAGATGCAGCACGCTCTGGACGCACTGTTGTTAGCCGCACTTGAAGACTGTTCAACAACTGTCGAAGAATTGGCCCAGAAACTAAATTCATCCCCGTCCACCATCCATCGACATTTGCAACAACTCGGGAAAGTGCTTAAGTTAGGAAAATGGGTGCCACATGAATTGTCGGTCGACAATCTGAGGGAGGGTGCGGGTAAACATTAGCACAGCTCTTCATTCCCGTGAACATCCAAGATCCGTTTTTGCACCGTTTAATGACTGGTGATGAAAAGTAGATACTGTACCAGAATGTTAAGCGCCGTCGACAGTGGGTTTGTGCCGGAGAATCAGCGTCACCACAGCCAAAACCAAATCTTCACCCTCGGAAGGTGTTGCTTAGTGTTTGGTGGGATAAAGGTGGTGTAATACACTTTGAAACCTTATCACACAACCAAACAATCACCGCTCAAGTCTACTGTCAACAACTCGATCGATTGAACACTGCACTAAAAGAAGAGAGACCACCTTTGGTTAATCGTAAAGGAATCGTGTTCCACCACGACAACGCACGTCCTCATACCGCTCGGATCACTTCTGCAAAAATTGAGGAGCTTCGGTGGGAAAAACTTCTTCCATATTCTCCAGACCTTGCTCCTTCAGATTATCATCTCTTCAGGAGTCTGCAAAACTATCTTGACGAGAAACAGTATACTTCTTTAGATGACCTGCACACCATTCTTTGTACGTTTTTTGCCTCAAAATCGCCTGAATTTTATAAACATGGCATTGAAAAGCTTGTAGGACGTTGGCAGAGTGTCATTGATTCCGATGGAAAATATATACTAGATTAAAAAGTTTCATTTGAGTTTTTTTTTTTGTCCTTCAAATTCCGATCTAAAAAACGACATTACTTATGGGATGACCTGATCGAAGCAAGCTGAGACGAGCAAAGAACCAATTTCGGTCCGAGACTACAGCTGAATTTCGGCTAGTAGTAGTAGTTTCATCGCTGTATTTTGATAGTCGTAAAGATCAGACACTTACTCAAAAAAACCGAGAGGATGGTGCTTATCATAAGATAAATGTGACAAACATTTTGTACTTCTAGCTGAGCCTGGACAAAGCTTTCTAGGACATGTGGTGCCACAGGATGGAACGTCCAAGTCCATATCTGTTTCCATTCTAAGTTTCTTAAGCCATCACGGCTTTGACCCTAAGAAACTACTCGCAGTTGGGAGTGATGGAACCAATGTGAACACCGGTTTCAAGAATGGTGTAATTAAGCAACTCGAAGACCATATAGGATATATATTACACTGATTTGTGTCTTCTCCATTGTAATGAACTCCCATTAACCCTTTAACGATGGATGGTACCTTAAGGTCCACCAGAAATAATAATATAAATTTTACTACAATACCTCGTTTCTATAAATGTTTTTACGTGTTTATATATAGATGTCATTTAGTTGTCGGGAAAGGAACCCAAAATGTGTCATTTCAATGACTAGTTACTAAAATATTTAGTTTTCAATAACAATAAAACCTATACGTTCTGGTAACAAGAGTGACCGCATATGCTGCGGACTCGTCCGTAAAGGGTTAAGACATGTTCCGTCAGTTGGATGGAGTAACTCTAGGACCAAATTCATATTCAGGACCAATTGGAAAAGAACTCCCTAGTTGTCAAATAAAACAGGTTGTTTCTTTTCGCCCTATTGACTGTAGTGCTCTACCAATCCTAGATGACATCATTGATGACCTTAGTGAGGACCAGAAATACCTCTGAGATATGTCTGGCTATCAAAAATGGATCCTGTAGCAAGAGTCTCGGAAACAAGCAACTTGGGAAATTGAGCCACTCTGGATGGCTGACGATGGCTAATCGACTTTGCAGACTCCGTCTCCACAGAAAGTCCGTCAGAGAGCCTTATACTACTATGAATTTATTGTGCAGGTGTATGCCCCAATGTGGTTTTTGATTAAGACGCAGCCTAATTTTCACAAAGGACAACAACATATCTTCAAAATGATCGAGCTAACACGAAGCCTGCCAGATAAAGAAAGGAAGATGGTTGATTCTGTTATTCAAAGGAATGCCTACTTTGCACATAGCGAGAACATATTAGCTGTAATTTGTTTGATGACCATAGGCATATCCGAGAATTAGGATGTACAAAAATCATGAGTGCTAGAAAAGGAGTAACCAATAAGCAGAGGGTCTTCCGAATCCCACAACTAAACTTTGATGCAAAGGACTACCACGCAATGATAGACGAGTGCTGCGTATGAGCTACCTCTAACAAAACAAACACCACAAGACCTCCTGTTTGGAACCTTTGTGCAAGACAAAGTAGCTCCTCCTAAGTATCCCTGTCATACTCAGGCAGTTGAGCGTCATATAAAACTGGTGACACAGGCTTCTAAAATGTGTGACTAGTGTAGAAAGGAGAGATGGCTTTGTCAAAGCACAAATGAAATCAAGAAGTTGTGTGAAGTCTTTCAACACTAAAAAAGAATATAAAACATAAAAGTATAAGGTCTCTATGGCTGGGAGGTTGGGGCGGGCTTGGTGCGGGTCGAAATAGCTTACCTCCATGTGGTGAACCTGGGTAGAGTGAGCTTCAGTTAATGCAGTTCAGGCTAAATGCTATCTCGTTGAGAAATTCAGTTTTTCTTTTTACAAGAATTCAGCCTATTTTGCTCAAAACTGAAGCCCAGTCTAGCTGAAAACTACAAGAAATATATACAGGGTGGCGCAAAAGTCAAGCATCATTGGAATTTTCAGTGTTGACTACTTTTTTTTTTTCCTTTTAGGTAGGGGATGGCTGCGAAATTAACAATAGATGAGAGGGTGAGCTTGGTTTTAATGTATGGAATACCAGGTATAACAAATCAATGAATCGGTACAGAATTTAAATTCTGTACCGATTCATCCCCTACCTAAAAGAAAAATAATATAGTCAACACTGAAAATTCCTATGATACGCGCCTTTTGCGCCACCCTGTATATGCAAACACCGTTTAACTAAAAGTCCTTGAATACAAACTACCCCTTGGTGACATGTCTTAAAATAGAGACTGAAAAAATTTTCGGTGCTACTATGTAACTATAGTATAAGGTCTACCTACGATTGGTTAGGTTTAGTAATGATATTTTCATTAAAACTAACGAAAATATCAAACTTAACCAATCGTCAAGGGCGATTGACATTGGGATGTAAACAAGCAATTAGTAAACAAGATAAGAAGCTATAATTAAAAGGTAGACCGCCGATTCGTAGGTAGACTATAGTAGCACCAAATTTTCACTTAGCTAGCCTCAACCACCTCCAAAAAATATCATCATCGGCAAACCAATTTAAAAAAAAAAAATAAATAAATAATAGTTCACTCCATCCTACTATGCATGTCTCTTAGCAGACACGGGCGGTGGTGACTCAAGCTCCCACGAGTTTTCAGCCGTAACCGAAATAGGTTGCGAACCACTATTTAATTTTCAGTTTAACAAATCATTCCTAAAATTATTATTGTCAGTTTATGAGAACGGAGTTAACCTGAATATTAAGCTTTTTTTATATATAAAATAAGACTAAATTACGATACTGAAGTAAAAGCGACAATAAGCATCAAGGCTTCTCTGGGAGTTTTATTTATTGGAAATCCCTGCCTTAGTGACATCATTCTTTGTTTCCAAGTTGCTAGATCGAAATTGAAACAGCGAGGGAAGATCAAAGAAAACTTCACTAATTAAGGATTTGGGGGATGTTTAGGAGTAGAAATGTGGCGACCCCATCGCCCACCGAAAGGTGCAGCTAGCCCCACATCTCCCGCAATGCGGGAGGGGAAGGATTGGCTGAAGACCCATCCTTCCCTCTCTCTCCACGACGGGCAACAGTTGCCTCGGATTTTGCGTCCACGGTGTTTCTGCTTTCTCCCCCAAATTCGTTGGGAAACGAGTTTTTGATAATTAATAAATAAACGAATTTGAGGAATGCGTGCTGGTGGCTAACAAAATCATAGTATCTATGGTTCATGGCTATCAGTATGGTGATTTGTGCGTTGAATGAGTATTACTTCAAGTTAAAGTTAAAAGTTAAAATTGGTGTAATCTGTGAAAATCACTTTAGGGTCATTCTCTGTCAGATCAACCAGTGCCTAACACCCTCATCTCTCAGATTTTGCTGAAATTTGGTTTATAGGAGTTTGTGGGCCCCGAATCCATTTCTGAAATTATAAGGTCAATCCGACCAACGGTTCAAGAGATGACCTCGGGAAATTTGAGGTCACTTGCGAGGTCACTAACATTTGGCGACCCATAACTTGGGTAATAATGGTCACAATTATATAAAAGTATATATATTTAGAATCAGAAAATGACAAGGAATCCAAATATGCAAGTTTTAGAACTCTAGGTTGAAAAATAAAAAAGTTACACTGTAACCAAAATTTGAGGTCACGATTTGACCTCTGGGGTATCAAATGAGAATTTTTTTTTTAAATGTAAAAAATGAAGGCATAGGCATTGGCTATTAGAATCAGCAAAAAAAAGTTTGTTTATGTTAGTATTTTTCATGTAACTAACATATAAGTGAACACCATATTCATAAGTTGTGCGTCAATTCTACCTATTTTTTCACACTTAAGCTCATAATTTGACCTATAGAAATTAAAATTACATTTTTTTATAGATATAAAAACAAAGGCAAAAAATGTAAAATTGTATTTCACTGCTAATCTACACTGGCAATAATAGTTATAATAGTGAAAGGGGAAGACCTACTTAGAGGATTCATGTGCTAGCCTAATACAATTTTTGCATGCTCGATGCTCTCATCAATTTCTTTTTGTGGAAAAATGTATTGAATTCTGCTGCCTCCTCTTAGGGTAGGACAACTCATTACAGTTAATATATGATGTCCTGGCACTGCACATGAATCCTTGTTTGATGGATAATAATATGCACTTGATCCTGATGACCCAGAGGGATGTAGAAAGTTCACAGTGAAATCATCAAACTCTTCACAATATTCCTCCACAATTCCATACCAAACTTGCATGTCATAAATGCAGCCAACATACTCTCCTTGTTTGACACATTTTAGGTTACCAAGCATTGCAGGTTCATTAGTAAAATGACTTTTCCTTATTCTTTTCTTTTCTCCAATGCTACTTGAAATGGGATACACCATCAGTTCTTCCTTGTTTAGGGGAACAAATCTATGATATTTCTGAGTTCCAGGAATAGCCCTACTATCCTTGAATCGATGTTCCAACCGTTCTTCTGCATCTTTCAAATCAGCTGTAGTTACAAAGAAAAAATTTATCTTCTTGCTCAAGTTTTCTTCACAAAACTGAAACATGTGTTCTGGTGTAAGAATTTGCCTCTCTGTAGTTCTCTGCAAACTGGCACGAGCAGTAGCTCTTTTCACTGTTCCTCCAATCCCATCACATGCATTTTTGCCATGGGATGTAGCAAAGAAGTGCCATTCACAAGACAGACCAAAATCCTCTTCATGGTAACAGAGATTTGTGAAGTTGTATCTGTTCTTATATTGGCCAGCACATCCATCTGAGAAATAGTGCACCTTCTTCAATTGTGGGCATCTGAATTTAACATATGTCATAAGCTTCAATATGAATGAGTAAACCATTATAGTGTTGTGTTTTAGTGATGCAGATAAGAAACAGACACTAAAATGGCTAAGTTCCTGGTCTGCAGATGATCTATAATAGATGACAAAAGGGTGAACTGTACACTGTGAATTGTCCCAGTGAAACCCTTGGGCAGCATCCTGGACAATGAAAGAATAATTCTCAGAGAAATCACCTACTATAACTACCTCGCTCTGAGGTGGTAGTGTTTCTTTCAACTGCTTGAAGTACTGTGATTGTTGCTGAGCAACAAAGTGATGACGAACCATGCGGGATATTTTCATGCTTAGGGATGATAAGTATTCATGAAGTGGCTCCACCTTATCAACCATTGTACAACGGTCAACAGTCACCCATTGCTTGTAAGATATTTCATTTGGAGCTGATTTCACACTGTCAAGTAACTCAAGAAAATCCAGGACACCCTCTTCTCTTGGGCAATCATTGCAAAGTTGCATCATGCAAGTCTCTCTTTCTGTACTGCAGACACTGTAATCCATAAGATCCTTGTATGAAAGACCTCTTTCTCCCAATGCAGCCAGCTGCAATTTTGGATTTTGATGGTATGTGCAGACACAGACAGAATGAGTCCCACCACTACCGGCAAGCACACAATATGATGGCCGTAATTTTGCAAATGTGGAAAATCCTATTTTGGGATTCTTTTCATCATTTTTATATAGTTCAAACATCTCTTAAATTCCCGAGGACCAATCGTTTTTGCACCTTCATTGCACCTTCAGCACTGATAACTTTCACGCAATCCTTTTGGCCAGGACACATACGACTAACCTCTTCTGACTCATAGAATCTTCTAACTATATCTTTGTGTTCTTCAGATATCACTTTTCCTTTGCTCATTAGTGGAATCTTCGGAAGGATTCCATGTTCTGATTTAAGTGAACGGCTTCTTTTCACCATGTATGTTGTAGTTTGAAAGAAACTAGCTGTTTTTTCAATTGTGTATGGTGAGTGTGTCAATATTTGTAGTTTGTGATGGTGACATTTGCTCTCCAGGAATGACTGTTTCAATTCATTCATTAATTTGTCGATGTTTTTCAGATTTAGTTTCAGGTTTTGAAGTATCACTTACCTCCTTGGTAATTTGAACACCATAACTGAGTTCTAGCCTCTCCTTCAGGTGTTTCTGAGCAGATGATAGCTTACCACGAGCCTTGCGCTTTTTCTGGCTTAATGACAGCCCTTCTGAAAAGAACAGAAAAAAAGGTTTCACACACCTGAATATTAGTAATTAAATATTAATTATAGTACCTTAAATGCTATATAATTGGCTATATAGTAGATCAAACAGACCTTGTAGTAAAGTATATATAATTATTATTTTTTTACTTACTTTTTTTAACTGGTGTTTGGTCCAGAAATGCTAGAACTGGTTCAACTGAAGTTGAAGGATTTTCCTTTATCAAGCAATCACTGTCATTGTCCAGATCTTGAATTGAAGAGATGTTACTCAAGCCACTGATAGTAGATGATTCATTTGAATCCTGCTCAGACTCGTTGTTTTCAGTGGTACTAAGTATACACGTAGTGGGGTTTTTCATTATCAGTGTCCAGCAGTTCACACACAACAATGAGTCTTTTTTCACTCTTCCAGCACATTTTTCAACAAGTACATCAGTCACTTTTCTAAGATTGATTGTTATGCGTTTCTTGTGTTTTTGAATAGGGTCCTGGCAGTATTTCAAGTGCCGAACCATTGTTTGATCTGTAAAGATATAGGATTTACAATTAGGTAATATATATTTTTTAGAAAATATATAGCTATACACACTTAATATTTTAGGCCTTGATAGTCTCTGAGGCTCATTAAAACACCATACCCACCAGCCACCCACAGTGCTGGCTGGAACTGTACTAACCTGTAGACAAGGAATTTTGCAACTATCTGTGTTGATTCTGCACTTAGACAAGTAGCAACATGTTTCAACAGGTTTGTTTAGGCTACATGTGAGCTTAGTCTTCCCCTTTCACTATTATAACTATTATTGCCAGTGTAGATTAGCAGTGAAATACAATTTTTATTAAATTCTTGGAGCTTGAGGTCAAATTGATAGCTAAGATATAAAAATTCCTTGAAATGACAAGCAATTTATTAATATGGTGTTCACTTATAAGTTAGTTACATGAAAAGTACCAACATAAACAAACTTTTTATGATTGTTTCTATTAGTCAAGAACTCTGACTGTTTTTTATATCTATAAAAAATGTAATTTTAATTTCTATAGGTCAAATTATGAGCTTAAGTGTGAAAAAATAGGTAGAATTGACGCACAACTTATGAATATGGTGTTCACTTATATGTTAGTTACATGAAAAATACTAACAAACTTTTTTTTGCTGATTCTAATAGCCAATGCCTATGCCTTCATTTTTTACATTTAAAAAAAAAATTCTCATTTGATACCCCAGAGGTCAAATCGTGACCTCAAATTTTGGTTACAGTGTAACTTTTTTATTTTTCAACCTAGAGTTCTAAAACTTGCATATTTAGATTCCTTGTCGTTTTCTGATTCTAAATATATATACTTTTATATAATTATGACAATTATTACCCAAGTTATGGCTCGCCAAATGTTAGTAACCTCGCGAGTGACCTCAAATTGCCCGAGGTCATATCTCTTGAACCGTTGGTCGGATTGACCTTATAATTTCAGAAATGGATTCAGGGCTCACAAACTCCCTATAAACCAAATTTCAGCAAAATATGAGAGATGAGGGTGTTAATTTCAATTTTTTTTGGTTGATCTGACAGAGAATGACCCTTTATACTTAAATAGCATACACTAATGTATTATTAGGGTTCAATGAAAACAAAAGCCTTCTATTAAAGTGCCGATTTATGCCACCCTTAAGGGTTTAGAACCCCTCTCTGGAAGCTTGTGGGATCTGCTACAATACAATTACCATTTACAAATTGATGTTAGTATAATTAATTTACATTTAAATGCACTCGGCCTTAGAATAGTCTAAAGATCATTATTGATATTTAAATCGTTACACAGCTTCACACCAACAAAAACAATTAGGTTAGTCTGAATTAGAATAACTTGTTTATTTTCACCTCTAGCTGAATAAGGAAACAGATGCTATTTGATAAGAGGCCTTACAATCTATTCAGAGAAAAAACATTTGGGTTGAGGCATTCTTCTTACCAGAATGATTGACAGTTTTTCTTCCATGTTGAACAGAAGTGCAGGAACAATTTTATCCATGTGAACTGGCTGCCAGATAGTATCTCCCAAATCATCCCAATCTGTTTTACGGACAACTCCCTGAAAACACAAATGTTTATTAAGTCTCATTTCAATACTATTATTATTTTTTCCTTTCTGATTTACTTCAAATGTATCATTTGAGTAATTTCAATGTTAAATACGAGTGGAAAATGAGGCTATATTTTTTTTGAAAGATGCTAAATGATAGACATCAGTAGATAAAAACAGATATACTGTAAGGAATAAAATTACAAAAAGCTCCTTGAAAACTTGGCACAATCAAGACTGGGTCTATTAAAGACAATCATTTTGATTATTATATGGTAATGTATGTATATTGTATACATATTACATAATAATCAATAATCATCTTTAATCAATCAATATCTCTTTGAAACCTACTTATTATAATTTTCTTTATGAAATAAAAAACTAAGCACAATGTTTGCATGCATGTACCTGTACCATTTATTATAAGGAAAAAATACAGTATGTCAAAAGAGCCGAGAGGGTATTCAAAATAAACTTTCTGCCCTATAGGCTAATAAGACTGAACTATAAAAACATTTAGATTATGACAGCTCTATAGAGGAAATTCAAATCGCTAAATTGAAGAGAGCTGACCATTAGCTATTCTGTGAGGAATTAAAATTACATCTTGGCTAAAACATTTCATCACTCAACTCTTGCATAATTATTCCACACACTATTTTATACCTGAAGTCCCTTAATACCAGCTGTTCTCAACTGCCTCTGTTTTACAGGATCAGTTTCATTATAGTAACACATAGATGCAAATTTGGATACAAAGAAATCATAGCGTCGATGATACTGAGGAGTTTCTTCACGTATGTGTGCATACTTCTCAAACTGAGAAAGTAAAGTTTTAAAATAAAAAATATTTTTTATGTTACAAGTAAAACCATTTTTAGTTTACTATTTAGAATCTTTCACATACTACACTACATGAATGGAGTTCTAACTAAAACAAGAACTATGTCAGAATGACCTTGACCCTTCATGCAAGGACCTGATTCTTGATCATGACTGTCTTGCGATACATAGGCCTACGTGTATGAAGTTTCACCAATTTATATTGAGCAGTTCAAAAGTTATGGACACGGGCCTCCATTTGACCCTTGACCTCTATTTGTGATCTTAAACACTGATGCAGATACTGATAACTGCTCATGATATCAACTTGTGATGATCCATATGTGTATGAAGTTTCATCAATTTACGTTTAGCAGTCCACAAAAAGTGAGATGGATGAATGAACAAGTGCAATCCAGTATGGCCCATCCAAGCTTATTTGGTGGGGGTATTAATAAACTTTTTGAATGAAAACTATTATAAAGTTCCAGTTACTAAATTAATTCCTGTATATTTTGAGCCAAAAGTAGGAGGCTTACAATGTATTCCCATAATCTTACATGTTCAAATGCTTTATCAAAAAAATTAGATGCAAAACTTTAGAATTTAAGAATGTAATATTCAACAATGATATACTACACAATTCTAAAAATTTGGTTGTGAAACAGACTTAGTACTCTCTCTCTCAACAAACAAAATACTCACTGACTGCGTTGCCCTTAATTGTAGCATTGGTTCTTGTGACTCAAGAAGTTTCTGAATCATTTGCAGGAAAGATTCAACAAACAAATTGAGACTATTTGCATGACAAGCCACCATCAGTTGATCTAATGCATCCATGGCAATGATCACATAACCTTTGAAATACAGGTTGTCCATAAATTATCTTTACAAATTCCATTAAATTTGTAAATTTATGGACAACCTGCATATTTACAAGTAATGATGGTGAATTATTTTCAAGAGTTATTCCTATTTTCATAGATTTCAATATGAAATTCAACCAACTCAAATTTTTGAAGCAGTTTCCTAAAACAGAGGTTTACACTGTACAGTACAAAAAATCTTAGCATTTAATATTTGAGCCACTGTAATAAGGCAAAGTCTAATCTTACCAGTTCTTCGACGATGAATATCTCTGTATAACCGGGGCTAAGTATTCTCCAATTCTGTCAAGCTTGTCAGGAGAATGCATAGCATACCATACCAACTTTTCCAATTAGATTTAACCAAGCCATCCTGGGAATTCAGAAACAAAGTTATTTGAAATAAGGTTAACTGAAATTATTATTAGAAATTAAAACTTCAAGGTATTTTTAAGGTGCCCAAATAATGTTTATTCAGTATTGTTTTATGTGCCACAGGCACAGGCATGTACAGTTAAGTTTTTACACAAGCTAGTACAGTACTTAGGCACTCCTGTTTCATGATGCTGTATAGTTTAACCAATAAAGAAATAGAGGCAGTGAAATTAATCTTTTCAAAGCCTTGCAGATTAAAGAAACTGTCATCACAAGTAGATTACATTGGTTCCAATCTTCATATTACCTTAATAGTTTTTTTTTTACCTCAGGGTTAGGAGGGAAGATGTGATCCACCAACTTTTATATCTGGGTTTGAAAGCTGCACAGCAGCCACAACAACCTGAAAGAAAATTTAATTTTAAGTGCACAAGTCTATAAAGGCTAAGTGTACTACAGTGGGGTAACCTATTAACATTTGTTTGGGAGTAGGCCTATGTCCATATGTATACTAGAAACTTATCACTTTTTCCACAATCAACCCGTTTAAGTGAACCATTTAAATGAAAAACAATCATTACTTACTTTGTGATTAATCTAACATGATTTTATTTATCTTTCAACCTATTCAATGTCAAGTATTGTATTGTATTGTATTCTGACAAAACCAATTTTAGCTATTTGCAACTTACCAATTGTCATATACCGTAGTATCCACATGGTCATGACACAAGATTAAAATATATAAAAAACTTCAGAATTATCTTAAAAATAAAATTTCTAAAATAACAATCCAAGACCTTGTTCTTTTTTGGTTCCCTCTAAGATAGCATCACCCTGAAGTGAGAGAAGGGTACATATCCACCCCAAATATAATTTTATGCTGAAAAACACTTCATAAAACTAAATGGAGAATAGACCTAAGTTTGACTTACAGAAATTTACATAGCTATACAGTCCGATGAATATCTTGAATAGTTTTAAAAAAGCAGTAGCTTGCTATCGCCCTCCAGATTTTTTTTTCACTACTTCATTTTTTTTTAATTGGTTGTAGATTTAAAATTATATTATATGATATGAGCCCTCATAGGAAGAAGTGGCTAAGCAACAAAAGTATCGCATATCACTCATATATGGCATATCACTGGATGATACAATTAGAAGCACCGTCATTTAAATATACATCAATTTTTTTATGATCCACAAATAAGAAGACAGTATTGAGTTTGTTGAATACTATATATGATGGAATGCTTTTTCCCCTCTAACATATCAGAAAATGGTTACTTGGAGTCTAACTTCATTTTATTTTTTGTCATACTTTATAAAATAATATAATTACAAAAATTGTAATGAATCATAACTGCAAATCTATGAAAGAATGGAGCTTAATATCCCAATTGAATTGCGAGTCCTTTTGGGCTATCCAATCAATCCAAATGTAAAGAAAGACTTTTTTTCACTTTTTCATTTTTTTTTTATTATATTATATGAAGCCCTCATACGAAGAAGTGACTACTTCATTTTTTTATTGGTTGTAGATTTAAAATTATATTAAGCCCTCATACGAAGAAGTGGCTAAGCTACAAAAAAAAAAAAATAAATAAAAAAGCCATTACCCCCACCCCGAGGGTTGTGGAGTCGGTCCAAAATTTTCTGACTCCGACTCCACACATTGTAAAAAATCTAAAAATCCACTCCGACTCACATTTTAAATATACGACTCCGACTCCTCTAGTGTTTCACTCTATAATTATCATAATAATAAGACATTTCATCACCACCACACTGTGTGAAATTTTATATTTAAATAAATATTAATTGTATTCTGAAAATGTAAAAAAAAATTATTAAAAAACTTAATCTAGGAGCTATCAATGAAAAGGTTTATTGACCAAAAAAACTAAATAACCTAAATGTTAGTATTAGGATTTAGAAATTAAGGGTGACACAGGACACAAATTGGAGTCGGAAGTGACTCTCCGACTCCCCGACTCCATTATACTGCTACCCACCCTCAGGCAGGTAGCAGTGTATATATATCACAGTATAAATGTGAAGCTCAAGATTTTCATGGCTGCGTTCTTTTCTGTAGTTTTCATCGCGGTGCTGGGGCCTTCGGACCCAGTAACCAGTGACCTAGGACTGGAAGCTTGACAGAGCACATCATCAGCTCATGGGCTATCAGTTGGTGGTAGTTGCAGAATTTTCCAATGTGCCATTTAGGCTGTGCACAGTTCCGAAAAAAGTGTGCGCACACATTTTAGCTCAATAGTATATTGATTCTAGAAATTGTTTTATTATACAGAACTCAATATTGGTTAGGCCTAAACAAGAAATTTTAAATATAAGGAGAACCATTTCATTAATGCATATAAGAACCCAGTAAAGCTTAAAGCTTCAGGACTAAATTAAATAAACTAAATAGCCTTGTCCATTTGACAATTGCTCACTGTATTATTGTAACATGGCAGATTTTGTAATATCTACTTTCTAAATAAAGATTTTGATTTTTTATTTGACTCAAAGTACGGGGGGTCTCAAACTAATTTTGGCTACAAGCCACAACTGATATAACATGTAGACCTGTAGGTGGGCAGCAGTGTTGGGCACTAAAGCGTTAATCCGATAACAGTTAATTAACGAAGTTAACTTTTTTAACAGACTATTAATGGAAATTAATTTCCATTTATCATTATCGGACCAGTTAACTTCCGATAACTCGATATTTAGTCTGTTAAAGTCCGTTAACACGTTAACTGCGAGGAATCATTCACAGAAGATCACCACTCCGCAAATGAATTCAAACCGCCATAACTTCAGTCTGCCAATTCCATCCTCTGCTGCAGTGGAATGGCTCTTCTCTCTCGGCAAGGACATCCTGAGGCCCAAGAGGTCAAGACTGGCAGTTGGGCCTAACTTTGAGAAGTTAGTCTTTCTGAAGGGCAACCAGCACATTGTGTCAGTCTTTAATAAATGTGCCTAAAATTTAATTTTACCTTTCAGTTCCCGCCATAATAATTCTCTGGTAAATTAAAATTTAGTTAATGGTTAGTGGTTACAAGAGTTTCAAAACATGTAATCAGTACATTTTTTATTAAAAATAAAAAAAAAGTTAAGCAAAAAAGTTGCAAAACTTGATAAAAATACAGTTAAATACCTATTTATTGTTGGATTTTGCATAAATAAACATTTTCTTATGGGTTTTAAGCTTTTTTCCTTGATTTTTTTTAAATGTTAGTAAAGAAATAGTTATCATTAACGGATTATCATTAACTTCCATTAACTTTGTAGTAAAATTAGCGGATTAGCGTTATCAGAGTTAAAAATTAGGGTTAACGGATTATCATTATCGAAGTTAACTTTTTGGTTAACGGTGCCCACCACTGGTGGGCAGGCATGCATGCATATATACACCTTACAGTACCATCTTCAGTTTTGATGAAATATGACCATAGAGAATTATATTGGAGAGAAAATTATAGCTAAACAAAATTTGAGGTCTCTGTGACCTTCAGTTCCTTAGATACGAGTCACTAAAATTTGATCAAACTTGCATGACCTTTCAACATTGAATATTCATAACTCCTCTCCTAATTGTCCTAGAATAAGAGCTTTAAATTGAGCCAAAGAACAGCAGAGAGATCATTTTCATTAAGCCCTATATACAATTTCTTAAAAAATAAACAAAACATTGCTCTTTGCAGTGGCTTTTTTGACCTGACCTACCTCAAATAATGCTATGTAATGTTAAAAATTTTTCTAATTTTTGTACATAATTTAGCCCAAACACCCAACTATATTTCTTATATATAAGAATCATTCTAAAAGTGAACAAGTGCCATCCTTTGAAGGATGTTCAGGCCTAAGAGGGGAAAGCAGCAAACCAAAATACTTCTTGGTTACTTTGATTTTGCTTCTACCTGAATTGTTCATTCTGATGAAGGTCAAGCTTGTTACTCCACCTTAGACCTACAGTTTAATGTGGAATCAGAACTACATCCCACTAGCAGCCCATCATCATCATAACCACTAGGCTACCCAAGGTATGGGTACCCATTTAACTACCAACCAATTTTTTTTATTGTGTAGAAGGATGAACAGCTAGCTGGGTTTTACCAAGCACTACCTGCCATCACCAGGTCTCAATCCCAGGACTGATGGATTTGTAGTCAGCAATGTTAACCAGTACCATATATATACCAGTGTGTGTGTATTGTGGTATATAATTATATAATATATATATATATATATATATATATATGTTAAACACAGGTCTGTGTTTAACATATAATTGTCTCAGGAACCATTCTGAATTTGTGTATATATATATATATATATATAATGAAAATAACCACAAAGGAAAAAGGAAGTTTATTTTTACACAGAATGGTGCTCAAGTGTGCTTTCATCTAATGACATCCTCAGGAACACTCACAAAGCGCTTGAGCACCATTCTGTGTTTCCTTCATGCTTATTTCCCTCATAAATATTATTCACATGTTAATTTTATTTTAATTTTCACACACACACACACACACACATATAATATAGGCCTACTTGGAAATGTGAAACAAAAAACATACTGAAATAATGTAAAGTTATTAAGAATACATTATGTGCTTATGCTTGAAACCCTGCAAAATTCAAACAAGGAAAAAAAAATAATTAATAATTTGTACTATAGGATATTGTAGAATTTATATGGAATCCCTGGCAATAATAATAATAATAATAATAATAATTCTCTCAACTTGCATCTGGAAAGGCTCATGATTCAAGTGAAAAAACAATCACTGATTTAAACAATCCCATGCATCACTGTTATAAACCTCAAAACACTTACCATCATGGGCCATGATGTCCTAGGAAAGCTAAATTGGGTACAATAATAAGATATAAGTATAGGTGCCTCATCCAATGGTTTATGGCAACCTATAGTATTAAAGGTTACCCCAACATTGAGGACTTTGAGGATTTCCTCTCAAAAAATTTTGCAACTCACTAATGAACTAAGGAAGTGACAGGCAAATAGAGAAAACAGTTTTTGTTACTTTGAAAAATACTTCATTTTAATTTATAACTTCAGAGGTTTGTATCTTCTGAGCCATCATAAGTTTTGGAAACAGATTACAATGTATTAATAGTGTCAAGATTCAAAATCTTGCTTTCATAGTTATCTAACCCTTTTTTGCATTGTTTTACAGTATAGTGAACATTTAAAATCACCTCCCTTCAAATATAATTAATTAATTTTTCCACAAAACTTCATTTTAATTTAAAGAAAATGTTTGAAAGTTTGTGTCAAACTCCTATAGATGACTATGTATACTGTCAAAAATAAGTTTGATTATAGTTTTAAAAATGGGAGGTAAGGCCCATTTTTCTTTAATTTATTAGTTATAATGTGTAATTGAGGGGTCGCGCGTCTTACGGTACCGAAGCACCACCACAGGCAAAAAGTGTTTTTGATGGATATCACTATTTCACCCTTCCTCTATCGCGTGGTTTGGGTTATAATGACCTTACAACACTAGAAGTATGGTTGAAAACCTTATGAAGCAAACGTTTTTCACCTCTATTGCCAGCCAAAGGTACACCCAAAGTTTGGCATAAGAAAATCAAAACATTTTAAAAAATATATATAAATATGAAAATCTATTCCAAAAGCTCATCAACATCTTCATTAGCATACTTAGAACTCTAATTTAGCCAAAAATGAACATTCTAACTCAATTAATAACAGAGATACTATTGCCAGAATATTGCTGAACTTTGGAGGCGATTTCTGGCAAATTTTAATTTTGGTGCTTAGGTACCGTAAGACACCAGACCCCTCATATTTAAATGCAACTACATATATGAATCATGCATATTAAAATATTAAAATCATACATGTAAAATGTATTAGACGGATGCATTACATAGCAGCAATGGTGATATATGTAACTGTAGTTTCTCACTAAATTTTCAGTCTGGAGTAACCCTGTACTATATAGCTAATTTCATGCAACCCAAGTATCTCTTCACATTCAAGATAAGATGGGACAAGACTTCTAAACAGTTCACTCTAAAATTTGTGTGTTTATGGAGTCATTAAATGCCCTTCACAAAAATTCTAAGACTGGATACAATTTCTAAACAGGGACCCTACCCTTTCAAAAAAACCTTATGATAAAATAAAAGCTGACACCCCAAAGCAATTTTTCTTTCATGAAAGACTAGAGAGTATCACTTCCAATTTATCAAAGACCAATAAGCTAATACATATTACAAGTGTCATTTAGAAGTTTGCATCATAAAATCTTAGCAGACATTTCATATAAAGTATATGTATATATATATATATATATATATATATATATATATATATATATATATATATATACAGTAAACTCTTGTCCAATGTGGGGTTAGGTTCCTTGAGAATGGCACATTAAGTAAATCTGCATGGACAAACTTTATACCTTATGGGATAAATGGGGATACGTGAATGCAGCTGTGTAAAGTCTCCCATTAATACTTAAGATACATAGATCTTTTATTCACACATAAATGAATTTCCTACCTATATTGTACATATATGAAATAAGAACATAATAAACAATGATATTTACATATGATAAATAAAAATATATTAAATGAAAATACCATGTATCTTTTCTTCACTCTTTCGAATGGTGCATATGGTAGACTCATTCACGTGATACTTGCAGCCAAGTGATGTTATGCTCATACCACCACACAACTTATCTAGAATCTTTATTTTTTTGGTTAATGTCATAAGTTCATAACCTTACAACTTTTTTTCCCCTTCACTATCACTTACAGATACTTTATGTTTTGGTGCCATACTGCTGTCTAAGGGTAATAGCAAAACAGCAAAATACAACAAAAACAATCCAACACACTTCATTGAACTTAATGCATTAATGGACTGAGACAAAAGGTGATGCGAGAGGGAGAGGGATGCGGGAGTATTGGAGAAAACACTAGAATGCACATTGGCATGTGTACAGTAGTACTGTATTAGAGCATGTTTGGTGGGCTGTGTATAATCAAATTTTCCACTTTCAGCAAATAATTGTTTGCATTTAATTTTCTGTGTATAAGCAAATTCATGCTGGATAAACATGTTGAATAAGGGTTTCTGTATATATAAAATAATAATTGGGTAATATTTATTTTAACACACATCAGTGTTTTTGATTAAAACATTTTTCTGGTCAATTTTTAGTCATTTTGCATGAATCTGACATCCATTTCCTGTACAAACGTAGTTTTTGAGATATCTTCACTTGAAAATATCTAGTTTTTATCTAGTGATTTCACCATTTTTTTTTTTTTTTTTCACTCCTCATTTAGTAGTGTCATATTTGTAATACATTGATTTGTCCACTCTTCATTAGTTATCAGCCATACGTATTTACGATATATTGTGCCCTTCCTGTGATCTTGATTTTAATGAGGTTGGGTTAGGTTATTCATTAGGCAAAGCTGAAAACATTTTTCAGGTCAATTTTTAGTAATTTTGCATGAATCTGATATCTGTTTTCTGCACAAATGCATAGTTTTTGCAATATCTTCAAGTGAAGCTATCTCAAAAACTACATATTTGCACAGGAAACAATGTCAGTCATGCAAAATAACAAACAAGTAGAAAAATATGTTTTTGTCGATAAACACCAGTGTGTACTAAAACGAATATTTATCTAATAATTTTCTGTTCAATGCATTGGGCCCCCATAATTACTGAGCAATGATGTGTAGCTACAATATATCATCACATACCTTCTACTAGGAAAACTATGAAAATTTCTTGCATTCTAGACAAAGTACCGGTACCTAATAAATTTTGTTTAAAATTTGACTTATAGGCCTAGAAGATGACAATATAATAACAGGGTACTTTCCTGTTATTCCAGTCCCCAGACTTTTTGCTGAAAATATCACAACTAAACCTAACCAATTGTCAAGGACATACAGTTGACCTAACCGTATTTCTTGTATGTCCATAATGAGACTTTAAAAGATCATTAATAATGATAATAGAAAAACCAGTGCTTTCCTATTAGGTCAACTGTATGCCCTTGACAATTGATTAAGTTAAGCTGATATTTTTGGCAAAAAGTCTGGGGTCTAGGATAACAGGAAAGTACCAATAACAGTGTTATCTATCAACAGTAGTTACTCCTGTGCCCTATTCAAAGAGACCTACACTAGCAAGCTTTACGTTTCATGATGTTATTACAATATGGTACCATATAGTTGGGGTACTCTGGTCCTGAATTGTACAAGTTATACCATTAAGTAGACCCATACTTTATTTTGGAAATAAAAATGGAAGAATGAAGATGGTTAAATGTCAGTGATGTTTACAATTTAAAATGGGTTACATGCCAGATGCAATTCTGAAAAAGTCCATAGGGCCCTCCCTAATTACTAACCTAGGTTAATATGCAGTAAAATACATGACCCACAATACTAGTTGAATCTACACTTTTCTAGTGTCATTTAGTGCACACTTAATAAAAGGAACTTAAGGAAAAGATGTTTTTAGAGTATTACCATGGTTTCCATGGAAATACTGTCCTGAATGTGTTTCAATATTCAAAGTGTGACTGTGTTTTGTTTTTATCTAGCCAATCATAGCACTCCATTTGGACCTGGCTAGGTACACCATTGTACAAATTTTTAAGTGCTGAGTTTGGTTAGGTTTTGGCAATTTTCCACAATAAAAGGTCAGATTTGAACAAAACACACTAAATTGCACTAGAAAAGCACAGATTTGGGCAATATCCTATTTTGACAACCCAAATTATTCAACCCAAATTATTCAACCCAAATTATTCAACCCAAATTATTCAACCCAAATTATTCAACCCAAATTATTCAACCCAAATTATTCAACCCAAATTATTCAACCCAAATTATTCAACCCAAATTATTCAACCCAAATTATTCAACCCAAATTATTCAACCCAAATTATTCAACCCAAATTATTCAACAGCATTAGCTTTGTTTTGATAAATCATTTTTGTTGATTTCTTATGAGAAAACATGGCTGGAATGCCCAGTTAGGTCAACTGTACACCCTTGATGATTGGTTAGGTTAAGTCGTGATATTTTCGTTTAAACTAAAAAAAATATCACAACTTAACCTAACCAATCATCAAGGGCATACAGTTCACTTAACTGGGCAGTCAATAATTTTCACATAGGTTTCAATTAATTTTAAGCAACTTTTACCAAAAATGTGAGCATTTATTTTAATATATAGACAAGTGTATCACACAGGATACTGAACTATCATACATGTCAGGAAGCAACTAAATATACACATTTGCCAATTGCTTGTATTTGGGATGCTATTTGTTTATTTTGTAATTTGTTATATAATTTGGGATGACAAAATAGGATATTGCCCAGATTTGAACAAACACACTAAATTATACTAGCGAAGTATATATTTGGTTATCCAACCCGAGGGTAAGGCAAGCCAGCCTTGTTCTCAGCCGGTCCCAAGTCCGGATAAATGGGGAGGGTTGGCATCAGTAAAGGCATCCAGCCATAAAAACCTAGCCAAAACCACAATGACGAGTCTTCAACACGAAAATGCAATGATGGCTAGGGCGTACCCCGTAGGCGACATACAGAGACCTCGCCCAACCTCTGTGGTGAGGAGAGGCTACCACACCAAGAGCAGGTGTGGCTAACGAAGCAAGCTCGGGTGGACCTGAGAATTGCGACGCTGAATGTTGGAAGCATGACTGGCAGAGGAAGAGAGATTGTGGTGGAGTTGATGAAGAAGAGGAGAGTTGGGGTGTTGTGTGTACAAGAAACACGCTGGAAGGGGAACAAAGCAAGAGAACTCAGTGAGGGATATAAATTGTTCTCAGTGGGGCGTAGGTTGAGGGAAGGAATGGTGTGGGTATTGTATTGGCGAAGGAATTGAAGGATAGCATAGTGGAAGTAAACTGAAGAGGAGATAGACTGGTGACTTTGAGAATGAATTATGGGGAACATGTACTCAATATAATCAGTGCATACGCGCCCCAAAGTGGATGTCCAGACGACATTAAGGAAGCATTCTGGAGGTTATTGGAGAAAGAAATGGAGAGTATTGCCGAGGATGAACAAGTGGTGTTGGGCGGGGATATGAATGGACACGTTGGTGATCATAATGATGGAGTGGTCAGAGTGCACGGTGGTCATGACTATGGAGAGGCAAACGTGGATGGTGAGAAAGTGTTGGATATGGCTGTATCATTTGATCTAGCGATTGTAAATACATTTTTCAGAAAGAGGGAGGAGCATGTTATTACATACAAGAGTGGAGGCAGAACATCGCAAATTGATTTCATACTGTATAGGAGGGCGCAATTGGCCGAGGTGAGGGACTACAAAGTTATTCCAGGAGACCATGTCACGCCACAACACCGGTTGGTAGCCATGGATGTGATGTTGAAAAGAGGAAGAAAGACCCGAGGAACAACAGTGAGGAGAATTAGGTGGTACAAACTGAGAGAGGAGGGGAAGAAACAGGAATTTAGAGTGTGTGTGTTGAGTGAAATCCATGTTGTTGAACAGAATGTACAGGATTGGTGGGCACATAATGCGAATGTCATGAGAACGGCAGGTAGAGACATATTGGGGGAAACATCAGGTAAAGTGTGGGAAGATAAGGAAGGATGGTGGTGGAGTGATAAGATCCAAAAAGCACTATGAAGTAAGAGAGAAACAAAGAAGTTATGGGAAGAATCGAGGAGTGAAGAGTGTAAGGTGGTATATAAAGAAGCAAAGAGAGCAGTGGCAAGAGCAAAGGCGGAGGCATATCGGCAGATGTATGAGGATTTAGAGGATCGTGAAGGACAGAAGAAGATATACAGATTGGCTAAGAGCAGAAATAGAGCAACAAAAGACTTTACACAGGTAAAACAAATTAAGGGAAGGAGGGGGCAGTGCTGCAAAGAGATGAAGAGATAAAGGATAGATGGAAGGAATATTTTGAGGAATTATTAAATAAAGAAAACCCAAAATCTTTCTATGAGGATAGATTACCAAATGTAGCTACGACAGAACAAGTGGGGAGGATGGAAGTGAGTCGTGCTCTGAATAGGATGAAAAATAACAAAGCGACTGGCCCAGACGAGATACCAGCTGAGGCATGGAAGGCACTGGGAGATGAGGAGGTGGATCTGGTGTGGGATCTAATGCAGAAGTTGTTTGACCAGGAGGTGATTCCGGATGAGTGGCGGACCAGCATCATAGTGCCTATATTCAAAGAGAAGGGAGATGTACAAGATTGCACGAATTATAGAGGGATCAAGCTAATATCACATACAATGAAGATATGGGAGCGAATAGTGGAGAGTAGGTTGACAGACGAAGCGGAAGTGCCAGTGGAACAGTTTGGATTTATGCCGGGAAGGAGAATGACAGATGCAGTTTTTGCATTGAAACAGTTGACAGAGAGGTACAGAGACGGGCAGAAGGCATTGCACATGGTCTTTATTGACTTGGAGAAGGCATATGATAGGATACCACTGCAGGAAGTTTGGAGATGCTTAAGGGAAAAGATGGTACCGGAGAAGTATGTTAAACTGATCAAGGGGATGTACAGGGGAGCAGTACTGGGCAAGTTCTGCACACCCTCCGCACCTCACACTGTGCGGAAGTGCGAAATGGTGTGCGGAGGTGCAGTGTGCAGTCACCTCGGTAAGGTGTGGAAGGTGTGCGGATTGGTCCGCACACCCGTAATTTTCTGACCTCTCATAACAAAAAAATGACTATTGTATTAAAACTTTATTTTCATAATTAAATATTAAATAAAAGTTTATAAAAGTATTAATATATTAATGGAAACTTATATATTTCCTTGCGATAAAACTTTATATATGTAAATAGGGTGCGGGTGCAGTTGTGCAGAAGTGCGAAAACTTAGAGGTGTGTGGAAGAGGCTAAAGTGCGGAAGTGTGGGTGCAAACCTCCCATTTGGTGTGCGGTTGCCCAGCATTGCAGAGGGGTAACAACTAAGGTGAGTAGTAGTATGGGTGTGTCAGAGAGCTTTGGGGTGGAAGTTGGTCTGCACCAAGGATCAGCTTTGAGCCCCTTCCTTTTCAATGTGGTATTCGATGTGTTGACGGACAGGATTAGAGGGGAGGTGCCATGGTGCATGATGTATGCAGACGATGTGGTGTTGAGTGGGGAGACAAAAGAGGTGGAGCAGCAGCATTTGGAAAATTGGAGAGAGGCATTGGAAAGTAGGGGAATGAGAATTAGCCAAAAGAAGACCGAATATATGAGATATGATGTGCAGCAGGACCGAGGAGGGGAAGTGACATTGAGTGGAGAGCGTGTTAAGACGGTGGAGTATTTTAAATACTTGGGGTCAACAGTGGATGCAGAGGGGGGAGCAGAGAGAGAGAAACTGTAGAATACAGTCGGGGTGGAAGAACTGGAGGGACGTATCAGGGGTGCTCTGTGATAAGAGGGTCCCAATGAAACTGAAGGGAAAGCTATTAAAACAGTGGTGAGGCCAGCAATGTTGTATGGAATGGAGACTGTGCCAATGAAGAAGAGCAATGAAAGAAAAATCAATGTGGCTGAAATGAAGATGTTGAGATGGATGTGTGGAGTGACGAGGAGGGATAGGGTCAGAAATGAGCATATAAGGGGAACAGTGAAGGTGGTGGAAGCATCTAAGAAGGTGCAGGAGGCCAGGCTGAGGTGGTATGGACACGTCAGGAGAAGAGAGGAGTATGTGGGGCGCAGAGTGCTGGAGATGGAGTTGCCAGGATGGAGAAGAGGAGGAAGACCGAAGACGAGATGGAGGGACTGTGTGGTGGCGGACATCAGGGAGAAGGACTTGGAGGAGGATGCGGTATACGACAGAGGAGAGTGGAGAAGACGAACCAAAAACAGCAACCCCATGTAAAGATGGGATAATAAGCTGCGGAAGAAGAAGACGTACATATTTGGTTATTATCGAATGTTTCACCAACAGTGACCTTGAAGCTCCACAATAAAGTAAGTTTAGTATGTATATATTATCATGGGGGGGGTCTGGGGGGTGAAGCCCCCTGGTTAGCACATGCAATTGGAGAACACAGGTTAAGGTTATATATATATATATATATTCCTAGCCCATTTTATTTTGTTAATATCCAAAATACATTTTTCTAATGTATTTTGGTGTGTTTGGTTCATATATGACCTTCATTTCTAGTGAAAATGAACCAAAACATAGGAAAACTTTAATGTTTCATAACTTTGTTTCATTTGCTCAAGATATGAAAGTCATATTTGAACAGACCACACCAAAATACATTAGAAAAATGTATTTTAGATATTAATTTCAGTATTGGTGAAACATTCAATAATTACCACAGATTCTACTAGAGTCTCAGGTCAAGTATTTTACTGCAAAATTACTCCAACCTAACCTACTGTATTATGAAGCAGTAAAGATGCAGTTTCATGGCTCCATCTAAATTTTTTCCCAGCAGTCACGGAGGAATACAAAACATTATTGTTTACGTTGCAGATGAGTATTTTGTATTCTTCCGTGACTTTACAGATCTGTAAAAGTAGCAGAAAAAAAAAATCAAGAATTATCATCAAATAATGCAGAAAAAACAATAATTATCACCAATTAAATAACCAAGGTTAAGTGAATGGCCAGTTAGGTTAACTGTATGCCCTTCATGATTAGTTAACGAAAATATGACTTAATCTAACCAATGAAAATATCATGACTTAACCTAACCAATCATCAAGGACATTCAATTAACCTAACCAGGCATTCAATTAACCTTAGTTATTTAATTGGTGATAATTATTGTTTTTTCTGCATTTGGTGATACGTCTTGATTTTTTCTGCTACTTTTAGAGATCTGCTACTTCAGCTAAATTTAACACAATCCTCTGTAACTAGTTTAAGCTCAATGATGGAACATCCAGTGCACACATCCACCATCATCCATCATCACCGTTACACTCCAAACTGATGCATTTCCACCTCATTGCTACATTTTATGGGCAATCATGCAGTGGAATGGCACAAAATAGTTCTTATTAAAAATATAAAAAATACTTTACAGGGTTTTACAAAAACTTTACCAATGCCATGGTCTTCAGACAGTCTCCAAATATACATATTTATGGTTTTTATGACTAAAATATCAGTATTTGTGGAGCTGTGAACCTGCATGTTTACCTATGAAGCTATTATAGACTGTCTCTGAACTCTATTTAGATTCTGGGGTGTTTTTACAAGTGTACATTACAGGCTTTGTAAATCAAAACTGTTTTTCCGATGGTTTTTGATGCAGTTTGAACGAAGGTTAATTTTGTTCAAACAACAAAAACAATTGGAAAAACATAGTTTGGTACTTATGTATTATCTGGACTACCAAACTGTTTATTATGTATTTTTGCTCTCATCATTTTTGTTTAAACTAATGAAAATATCACAACAACCTAACCAATCATCAAGGGCATTCAATATTAACCTAACCAGGCATTCAATATTAACCTAACCAGGCATTCAATATTAACCTGTTAGGTTAATTGAATGCCCAGTTAGGTCAACTGTACACCCTTGATGATTAGTTAGGTTAAGTTATATTATTTTCATTAGTTTAAACAAAAATGACGAGAGCAAAAATATATAATAAACAGTTTGGTAGTCCCAATAATACGTACTGGTAAGTACCCATAGTTTTAATATATAACCTAACCTAAAATTCCAAAATTCCTCAAAAGCCTGTAATGTACTCTTGTAAAAAATAACCAATTCTGGATATATGCTAAAGATTCAAGCAGATTGTGAAGTCTGGGTAAAAGTGGAAATCTTTTAAATAGCTGGGGTTCTTGCACACATCTGAATAACAACCTCATCGATCGAAGTAATTTTAGGCATATTTTGAGGGAAAACCTTGTAAATAGCTTGATCCTTTGCACAATTACAATAGCCTATTACTGAATGAAATAGGGGTAAATGTTTACTATTACACCAGTCTCTGGTAGAAAGCTTTAAAAGCTGGTTTTCAATGTTTTTCAATGTGCTGAATTAAAAAATGATACTTAATTCCGTCGCAAATGATTTGTTAGAGAGTTATTGAAGCTTAAAGCTTTTAAACCTTTCTACCCTATTTTACCCGGGGGACCCTGAGTGGGAACTGGGAGTTTTTGGGTGGGGAGAATCACAAAAATGAGTGGTTTCTGAAGATTATGAGTCAGATTAATACAAAACATCAAAAACCATAGGAAAAACATAAATTTCACCTTCAAAATTGGCCTAAAACCAACCTCAACCCAACCTAAACCCAACCTAAACCCAACCTAAACCCAACCTAAACCCAACCTAAACCCAACCTAAACCAACCTCAACCCAACCTAAACCAACCTCAACCCAACCTAAACCCAACCTAAACCAACCTCAACCCAACCTAAAACCAACCTAAAACCAACCTAAAACCAACCTCAACCCAACCTAAAACCAACCTCAACCCAACCTAAAACCAACCTCAACCCAACCTAAAACCAACCTCAACCCAACCTAAAACCAACCTAAAACCAACCTCAACCCAACCTCAACCCAACCTCAACCCAACCTCAACGAATCTAAAACCAACCTCAACGAACCTAAAACCAACCTCAACGAACCTAAAACCAACCTCAACGAACCTAAAACCAACCTCAACGAACCTAAAACCAACCTCAACGAACCTAAAACCAACCTCAACGAACCTAAAACCAACCTCAACGAACCTAAAAACAACCTCAACGAACCTAAAAACAACCTCAACGAACCTAAAAACAACCTCAACGAACCTAAAAACAACCTCAATGAACCTAAAAACAACCTCAACGAACCTAAAAACAACCTCAACGAACCTAAAAACAACCTCAACGAACCTAAAAACAACCTCAACGAACCTAAAAACAACCTCAACGAACCTAAAAACAACCTCAACGAACCTAAAAACAACCTCAACGAACCTAAAAACAACCTCAACGAACCTAAAAACAACCTCAACGAACCTAAAAACAACCTCAACGAACCTAAAAACAACCTCAACGAACCTAAAAACAACCTCAACGAACCTAAAAACAACCTCAACGAACCTAAAAACAACCTCAACGAACCTAAAAACAACCTCAACGAACCTAAAAACAACCTCAACGAACCTAAAAACAACCTCAACGAACCTAAAAACAACCTCAACGAACCTAAAAACAACCTCAACGAACCTAAAAACAACCTCAACGAACCTAAAAACAACCTCAACGAACCTAAAAACAACCTCAACGAACCTAAAAACAACCTCAACGAACCTAAAAACAACCTCAACGAACCTAAAAACAACCTCAACGAACCTAAAAACAACCTCAACGAGCCTAAAACAACCTCAACGAGCCTAAAACAACCTCAACGAGCCTAAAACAACCTCAACGAGCCTAAAACAACCTCAACGAACCTAAAACAACCTCAACGAACCTAAAACAACCTCAACGAACCTAAAACAACCTCAACGAACCTAAAACAACCTCAACGAACCTAAAACAACCTCAACGAACCTAAAACAACCTCAACGAACCTAAAACAACCTCAACGAACCTAAAACAACCTCAATGAACCTAAAATGAACCTAAAACAAACCTAAAACAACCTAAAACAAACCTAAAACAAACCTAAAAAAGTCACAATGAGGACACTTCACCACTTAATGAAGAACACCATATGCCCGAAGAAAAGCTGTAGCTTTTTCTGAATTTCTATAAAATTTGGTGATACAGCAAAAATAATCAAAGGAGCACAGACCATAGGAAGCCATGTCCACTAACTGATTCAAATTAAAATCAGTGGAAGTGCCATTTTTTTACCCTTTTCCCATCCCATTAGAGAGTTTAAGCTTCAATAACTCTCTAACAAATCATTTGCGACGGAAATGAGTATCATTTTTTAATTCAACACATTGAAAAACATTGAAAACCAGCTTTTAAAACTTTCGGCTACAGTTCCATATTGCCCCCAACATTTTTTTATCAAAAAAATAGTTTTGTATATATATTTTATTGAAAAATTGGTGCTTTTTGTTAGTAAAAAATGGTAATTGTATACAATATCCCCCTCACCTCAGTTTCTAATAAAAATTATTGCAATGCGCAGAAAATAATAAATAAAACCTTTCTTTTAAGTAAAAAAAATTTTGGTTGATCATATTTATGGAGATATTATTTAATTAACAATATCCATTTGACATGACAATTTTCTGATTAGGCTATTTTTTCGCTAGTCTGCAACTTAATTAGTTGGTTGGTTTCTATTCTGGCTATTTTTTTTTTCCTAATTGGATTCAGTTTGGGTAATACCTCAGTTTGGTCATGTTTATGATAGAATTATGACCTGCTATTCACTTTGTGATGCGTGATCTTTACGGGGGCTCTGCCCCCATACCCCCCGAGACCTAAATTATACAAATGATAATGTAATAACATGTTAAGTTATGCACTTTCTTAGTTAAAAATACATTTTTCTAAAATACATTTTTCTAGGTTAGGTTAGATTAGGTTGGTTTCCAAAAATAAAGTAATTACCGGTACATGCTATAAACAAAGGTTTTACATAGATTGTGAAGTCAATTTCATAAAATTGAGGTGAGGGGGATGTTGTACACAATTACCTAAAAAATAACCATGGTTTTCTACTTCTGATAAAAATATTCGGTAATGGTTCAGAATACAGGCGCCACTTAATTAAGCAAAATTTCAAAAAAATACTATAGAGAAAGTTGTTTCTCTCATTAAAATACTTTGATTGCATATGTCGCATTTGTATAATTTAGGTCTCAGGGGTATGGGGTGAAGCCCCCATAAAGATCACGTATCACAAAGTGAACCCTATACTGTTCAATTTGTGATGCGTGATCTTTACAGGGGTGGAGCCCCCATACCCCCCCAGAGACCTAAATTATACAAATGATAATGTAATAACATGTTAAGTTATACATTTTAATAATTTTCTAACCATTTTTTTTGACAATGTGACACATGCAATCAACGTATTTTAATGAGAGAAACAACTTTGTCTCTATGGTATTTTTCGAAATTTTGCTTAAGTAGCACCCGTATTCTGAACCATTACCAAATATTCAATATGGTGAGAAAATATTGGTTTGTAATAAATTTTAAAAGTGCACTTAACTTTTTTATCCTTTACATTAGTCCTTATAGCTCCGGCTACCCAGGCAAGATGGGCACACGTTATTACATTATCATTTGTATAATTTAGGTCTCGGGGGCTATCGGGTAGAGCCCCCATAAAGATCACGCATCACAAATTGTTCAGTATAGGGTTTTATATGGGTTTTTTTTACAGCCAAACTACTTTATCCCCCACCAGTACAATATTTTGTATCAAACTAATTATAATCCTAATGTTCAATAAAATCATATTTTGCATTTTATTTTGAATTTTTAATAGACTATCAAAATAATTTATAATCCTAATGTTCAATAAAATCATATTTTGCGTGGGGGGCAATACGGAACTGGCCCCAAACTTTCTACTGGAGACCAGTGTAATAATAAAGAAATACCGAAATGGGCCTATTACAATTTGTATTTGGGGTGGTTTGATTCTTATTCTGGACAGGGATAACCTAGGATGCGCTGATGGCGTTTAGTTATACTTATGTTCACATGTTCTAATGAATAAGCCAAGTTAATTATGAATATGGTAAATAAATAAAAGTACTTACCTAATGGCATTAGCTTAGAGGAGTTGGAAAACAAAGAAAAATTTACTCTTAATGTTACTAATACGGTTTTTATATTTGACTTCAAGTAGTTTTTAACTTTGCCTAGTTATGCTTATACCAAAGCTCGTCCCTTAGGCCCAAGTACTATTAGTTCATGACACTCACAACTAAACACAACACCAGGATCTGTTTAATTTGTTTAATAACACAAGCAGGGAAAGGCTCAACTGTGAAGCCATTGAAGCCAAGTGCATAGTGACGTCACACTTCATTTCTCTATGCTTTTGAAACTGAGTTCTTTAAAATTATGACATCATTAAATAAATGCAAAAACCTCACTTTTCTACGTGAAGGTCAAAATATGATAATAAAAACCCACTCTAATAGACAGAGTTTATTTCCACAATAGTTTCGATGCCCACTAGCATCCTCTTCGGGTGGATACAGAAAAACGAATGACATTTTTCTGTATCCACCCGAAGAGGATGCCAGTGGGCATCGAAACTGTTGTGAAAATAAACTCTGTCTATTAGAGTGGGGTTTTATTATCAATATTAAATAATTTTAAGCCAGTGGAACTTTAACATTTTCTTGAAGCTCATGAGCCACTAACTGTGACTTAAGTTAGATTTTGATTGTAACTTCATTGGCTTTGGATGTGAACCGAACAAAATTTATAGCTGTTATATTTTTGTAAATTTATGGTCTCACTTTCTTTCCTTGATTTCTCAAAAGTGTATGAAATGTTTTACAGCCCTGGCCTGACTGTGAGTAGATATGAGCTACGACAATTGGACAACATGAAACTATTCGGCCCTGTCGAAGTTATCCAAGAGCCATCTAAAATCACAGTGTCCAGATAAAATTACTTACACAGTTACACTGATAATTAAGCATGAACGAGCGAGTAACTACTAAGGAAGCAAATAGACCCGCGAGTGCCATTACAAGTGTTATTTGCATGCAGAATAAAACAAACATATTACTTTATATTTGAAGAAAAATACCTCATAATATTGATCTGTAGTCATTCATAATTTTGCTTCTTTTTTTTCGCAAAAGTAAATACTTCACAGTAGCAGAAACAAGTTGAATGTTTTGGAAACACTTGATCATGATAACAAAGAGCACTGTTGCTTCCAGCGGTGATGAGCATTATCTTTGATAAAAACACGAATTTTGAAGAGCATGTACAGGAAATACAATGTGTAGAAAAGCGATAGGCGCCGTAATTTATTTGCAAAAGCTGAAACACAGTTTCAATATAGTGACGAGAACACTGATTGTAAAAGAATGGTTATGCGTCACATATCTTACTGTCTTCTCATTTGGAGTAGATTTTTCTCAACTTTAGTGAAATAGATTTCGAGATTCAAAAAGCACAAAATTTTGCACCCAAAGTGGTGTGTGGATGTGAAAAACAAAACGATCATGCAACTCGATTTTGGAAAAAAAAATTAGGCTACTTGACTATAGTCTTGAAACTGCAATTTGATATTTGCACATTTGCATACATACTATACCTTCCTCACTAGTTTTACAGAGAGAATATTCATTATTATTGATTAGTGTCTTCATGTTGATGCCTTTATTTTTCATGTATGTGTTTATGTTTTGTTTGTATGTTTCAGAGTTCCATCATTGTTTAGCGTTATGGATATTGGTCAATAAACGTAATAACAAAAAGTGGAATCTTATTTATGATGGAACTTTATACAAAACAATAATGAATCTCAACAGGTCAACATGCCCGTGGTGAAATGTCCAATTGAGGGATGCGCATATGAGAACCCGGCACACAGCGACGCCATTGTAGCAGCACTCCTCACAGCCCACTGCACTGTCCATTCCGTGTCCGCTGCCCGCGCCACGGCCCAAGTGGAGAAGGTGAAAAGACCAACAATATCTTCAGCCGCTACGAGCGAGGAATGGTCCTACTTCACATCGCGATGGATGGACTATGTGGATGCCACCAAAATCACGGGTCGTGACAAAGTGGTGCAGCTACTGGAGTGCTGCGATGATCCCCTTCGCAAAGACCTCACACGATCAGCCGGTGGTAATCTGACAGGGAGAAGTGAAAATGAGGTGCTCGCAGCCATAAAGAAACTCGCAGTCAGAGAAGAGAGGACCATGTTTGCTAGAGTGGCGCTGCACAACATGCGCCAAGACCGTGACGAAACCGTGCTTTCATTCGGCGCCCGACTCCGTGGCCAGGCAGGGGTATGCAAGTACATCACTAAATGCTCGAGCTGCGATGCAGATGTGAACTACACGGAAGCCATCTTGCGCGACGTCCTGACCCGCAGCATTGAGGACCCCGAGATTCAACTGGACCTACTTGGCAACACGAACCAGAACATGATATTAGAGCAGGTCTTCCAGTTCGTCGAGGCCAAAGAATCCGGCAAGCGCTCAGCATCACGTCTCCTCGACTCTCAGGGCGTCGAGGCTGCTAACATCGCCTACAGACGGAACAAGAAGGACGCTCTGAAGATGACAGTCGGCAACTATGAGGTGTGCTCATATTGCGGCAGGAAAGGGCACGGCAAAAGTGCCCCAGGCAGGGTCCGAAAGAAAGACTGCCCAGCCTATGGCCACACATGCAGCCACTGCAATCGTGAGAACCACTTTCAAGCAGTGTGTAGGAGCAAGCACAAACATCAAGAGTCGAGATAGTAGCGAATTCACATGCAATATGCGAAGAAGGTGCTGTATTCGAGGCCCTCTGCTCGATTGCCACAACTGGCCGACGCCGCATCAGGAGAGTCATCGCCCTTGACCATCATCTTTATCATCGCCTTTCCGACACATGGATTAAGCAAGCCTCCAAACCTCAGCCATTCATAAACCTCACTGTGACAGCCGTCGATGAAGATTACGCTGCATTCAGATTCGAGCTAAAGGCCGCGCCCAAGATTGCTACACTCGGTGCGATGGCTGACACCGGCTGCCAGACCTGTCTGGCAGGCATCAAAGTCATCCACCGCATAGGCCTCAAACAAGCCGACCTTATCCCCGTCACGATGAGAATGCACGCCGCCAACAACGGATGCATCAAAATACTCGGCGCCGTCATCCTGCGACTCTCTGGAAAGGACAAAACCGGTAAAGTGGTAACAACTCGTCAACTCACCTATGTCACGGACAACTCCGACAAGTTGTTCCTCAGCAAGGAAGCATGCATCGCGCTCGGCATGATCACCGACAACTTCCCGATGATCGGTGAGACGTCTTCGCATCGACTCGAGGCAACCTCGGCAGCCGACACCGCGAACGATGAGGTGCCGGCGAAAGAGAGTGCTATCAGCAGCGAGAGCGGTCAGACCAGCCCATGCGACTGCCCAATACGTCAAACACCGCCCCGGCCGCCATCACAACTACCGTTCCTGGCGACTGAGAAGAACCGCGACAGACTGCGGCAGTACTTGGTCGAATACTACAAGTCAAGCACACTTAACACGTGTGCGCATCAGCCGTTGCCAATGATGGAGGGCCCTCCATTGAAACTTATGGTGGACCCTCTAGCTGACCCGGTGGCATATCACACCTCGGTACCCGTCCCTCTTCACTGGCAAGATGACGTCAAGCGTGGACTCGACCAAGACGTGAAATTGGGCGTAATCGAGCCAGTGCCGGTCGGCGAACCGGTGACATGGTGGTCACCGGATGGTAGTGTGCGCCAAGAAGAACGGGAAGCCACGCCCCACGGTCGACCTCCAACCCCTGAACACACATGCCACCCGCGAGACACACCATACTCAGTCACCGTTCCACCAGGCACGGTCGGTGCCCCATGGCTGAACCCTGAGAAGTTTGTATTTGGACAAGACACTGTGGAGTTTGCTGGCTTCGAAATCACACTCGACAAAGTACGACCCTGCGAGAAGTATCTGCAGGCCATTCGTAACTTTCCTACACTAAAGAACATAACCGACATTCGCTCATGGTTTGGGCTAATTAACCAGGTGGCGTATGCTTTCGCTATGGCAAAGAGAATGATACCTTTTCGCCAACTCTTGAAGCCCGGCACGCCCTTCCGATGGGATGATCAACTCAACAGTCTGTTTAAAGAGTCGAAGGTGGTGATCATCAGTGAGATCGAGGAGGGTGTAAATATATTTGACAAAACAAACCGACCTGTCTTGCGACCGATTGGTCGAAGTCAGGGATCGGATTCTGGCTATCCCAGAAGCACTGTGAATGTCCTGGTGCTGAACCCTTTTGCTGCCGCACTGGTTGGATGGTCACCCTCGTTGGCAGTCGTTTCACCCACCCCGCCGAGTCACGCTACGCGCCGATCGAGGGGAGGCTCTGGCAGTCGCTGACGCACTGGACAA